>JAPWDM010000029.1:4472500-5072500 GCA_035578155.1 Brachynemurus nebulosus
ACCTCAAAAATCTTTTAATCTTATTCATATTGAAGCTTACATATCCTTTATTGTCCCACTTTCCCCTATGTGAATTTTGTACCTACTACATTTAGGAAGTTGGCATGCCTGGCTGCTGGACATATTACAATTATTATGTTGACACAATATGTTATAATTACATTACATTGACATATCGTGTTGTCATAAATCGATCCGTATTCGACCAGAATTGACATTTTGGCCGGGTCCGGTCGGATATATCGGTTTCCTGAGTCAATTATTCAGTATTATGTGTGATATACGCATACATATTGGGTATATACAAGCATGAATATTGTAGAATGAAATTACATTCCAATTTCTTTATAAGTCCGCTTACGGGCTTGTAGGAGAATATAATTCTAAGAATTCCTGTACCCCCACTTGTGCTTAGTAGTCGACCGCCGTAACTCACACTTCCCCTACTTTTCAAGGGCGTGAGTGTATACTTATTTATAAAGTTTAAACAATACTGTCAACACATATTTTCTTTAAAATTTTTTTTAAGATCTTTTGTAGAAATTGTAAATAATATTGTTAGTCAAACAAAGTTTGTAATATAATCCGCGCAATGAACGATTATGGTCAACTACACATGTATTATGTAAACACGGACCTATAAAAAAAATTATTTTAGTGAATAAAAAGATTCTGACAGGATGATTTATGAGCTGCACTAATCGTACGCTTTACCCTAAGTCATTATTATAATGAAAGACTTGAATGAATTTTTGTCGGTCATGGAGGGGGAATGTTTACAATAGAAATATAAATCGGCGGACTCATAACGAGCGGACTTATAACGGAAGTCTACTGTATTTGAACATTATATTGTTATAATAGGTAAATATGATATTAAGTAATGGGGATAATTTTGCCATAGAGACACGCAGATTTACAAATATAATTTATAATTCAAAATAAAACTTTGGGTTGGTGGAGTTTTCTTTAATTAGGAATTAAAGAGATATTCTAGTTTAGAAATGTAAATTTCGATGATTTTTTTCAAAAAAAGAAAAAAAAAACAATGTTGATATTTTAAGAATGTAAAAAAAATATTTTAAAAAAATTAATTTTGAGAGTTTAAAATGAGTTGGAGCCCGTGAATTTTCTTTTTAATTAGGAATTAAGGGGATAGTCTAACCTAGAATTGTAAACGACCGTTTTCAGGAAAAAGAAACAGCGTTGATATTTTGAAAATGAAAAAAAAACTGAAAGTTAAAATTGAGAGTTTAAAACACAGTAAAAAGAGAAGATGAGTTGGAGACTCTTCTTGGTAACAATTTACATCGTTACGGTTGGAATTAAAGAGAAAGGAAATTCGTAAGACTGACAGTTATCTGGAAAAAAAATCAAGTTTTTTACTCTTTTATTTTCCCGTCCATATAGTCTATATAGCGAAGCTATAAGAAACAATTTCAGCATATGTGGTTTTCCCAAAGGAACTCAGAAAATCAAAAATTCGAACGGAAATTTCAAACGGAAATTTTCCGGACTTGGCCTTTCTATTCAAACTGTATATAAGTACATGCGGCTTTAAAACAAACAAAATGTTGGTACTTGGTACATTTTCGTCAGTGATTCTGGAGTTATCACCATTTTTAAATTTTTGGAAAAGTCGAAAAATTTTGTTTTCTTTAAATTTCCGACGGATTTTGCTTTTGAAAATTAATGGGATTGATCCAAAATGTATAATAAAAGGTCCCAATTATTATAATAAGTCACATGACGTAATTGCTGCCTTATTTAAATAATTGTGAAATTTTGATATTTTTTTTTTTTTTTTTTTTTTTGAGGTCTGACAAAAAAATTAATTTTTTCAAATTTTTAGACTAAAATACCGCTTTGACACACTTTTACAATCAATTATTTGATCTGTCAATACCAATATATTAAATAGTTGGTCATTGCGCAATTTAATTACCGAGGCATAGTTATTCTATGTTTCACACGATCAGTGTCTGTTATTTTCAATTTACATTTTAATGATTTTGTAAATAATAATAACCTATGAATATGGATTATTAAATTGACTGTTTTCGATCCCCAAAAGATTCAATTTCATTTTGTAATATACCTATTCGTTAATTTCCGAAGAATTATGAAATTCAAAAGTAATTAAAAGGAAAAATTTTTAAAAATGAAAAAGTCAAGAGGGTTGGTTATTACCAAAAAATAATGGAAACCGGTTGAAATCAACAAAATTGAACAGGTTTTAAAATAATAATTCCGCTGAATTTTTATGTTGGTTAGGAAACTTATTTGTTGAGAAAAAGGTTACTTTCAATAAAAAGCTTATGTTAAAAAGTAAACAGGTAAATCTATTTAAACGTCAATTGCGAAATTCGCTGTTGAAAAAAAAAGAACATTCTGAAATATTAACCTAAAACCTGGCAACACCTACTAACGTCACATTAAATCCAACGAGATTATAACGCTTAAAACATACTGGGGCTTATACTGAATTAAATTTTTTATCACTTATTATTTCACGAAAGGTTTGTATTTTTTCGAATAAATTTGGGTTTGTCTAACGAAAATTTGTTGCCTAGCAATTTAACGAGAAGAACTGTCAACTAACAAAACCGCGACAGCGAAGCAGTTCTTCTCGTTAAATTGCATTTAGGCAATAAGAAATCTGAATTGTAGAAAACACAATTCAGAAAAGTATAAAACTCAAGTGTAATACGGTAAGATAATTTAACGAATAAAATAAATTAGTATAATTCATAATTATTATTTAATACATTGTCACTATGGTTCTGATATCAGTTAAATTTACCAATACGAATTTTTGTTTCATTTTTATCGTGTTTACCTACAGTGAAATGACCAATTGAATGTTTTGTACCATTTTTTTCGCTGTAAAAATCGATTCTAACTTTTTTTTCCATGGTGAAAGTGAAAAAGTTATAATATTCTTATGCGGCTTGATACATATATGAGTTAAATTGTGAACCTAAAATAATATTTTCAAAATCAAATAGGTACTTACAAAAACTAAAAAAATAGCTATGGCAAAAAATTATCAAAAAAAACAAAAAAAAAAAAACAAAAAAAAAAAAAAAAAAAAAACAAAAAAAAAAACAAAAAAAACTCACTATCTATACTTTTCACGGTAAATAATTTCCAAAAATTCGTATGATATTATATGGACTTTTGAAATTTTACGCTTCAAACGCTGTTATTAAAAAAAATATATATATGCGTAACTCTCCATAAAATAACAAATTTCATGGAAAATTATTTTTCAATGTTAAATGTACCGGTAACTCCCGTGTAACACGCTAACAGATGTAACAAACGTATTTACAGCTGGGTGTGTCCACGGTAACTCACGTTACTAAGTGAATCAAAATTTAAGAGTTTTTGTATTATAACAACACTAAATTTAAAACATTTTTATTTGGAATTTTTCCTAGTATTAGCATGATGATCGGCTTTAACCATCATTTTTTTTAAAGCTTTTGGGTTGTCTACAACTGAAATAATAATTTAAACATTTTGGTAACTCACGTTACAAAAAAGGGACAGTACAAAATTTACTTTGGAGTCAATTGCTTTTTTCTGCTCCCGATTCAAAGTTACAAGAATAATTTTTTTTTATATTCAACCTGTGTGTGTTATATAGAAGATGATAAGTTTGTCAAAATTTTCCTATGCCTGTAGAAGACTTTATTATTAAAATCCCATATCAATGTCGGTAACTCACGTTACATTTTGTCTTCATTGGAAAATGGTCTGAAAACAGTTATATAAAATAACTATTATTTGTATACATTACTCAAATCAATGTATACAGTTTTTAAAAGAATATTTTACAATGTTGAAGCACTCTTTTTTATTTAGAAGTAATTTTAGAAAAGAAGTGTTCGGGCCAACAAATAAAGTGACACATATGAAATACTAGGAAAGTTTTATTATTACTAAATATCAGAATAACAGAACAATTTTATAATACCTGCTATAAACTATAAAATAAAATACTAGTCATAACAATAGAAGTTTTAAACAGAAGGTGAAAAAGTAGCCTATTTATTTTAATCATACAATTTATAGTAGGCTGTCTTATAATACTGGTAAAACATTTCTAAATTCATAATGGGAAACCCTTACTGTTTTTTTTTTACTTCTCTTTAATATCAACTGATTTTTTGAACTTGTAGTACATCCTACCACCTTTCATTTCAATTTCTGGGTAAGGAAGTACATTTAAAACCTGTTAGCACTAACAAAAGTAACGTCATTTTCATCTATTTTGAAAAGTTTGTTATTTTGTCCAGAAACACCCTTCAAACACATAACTTTTACTTCAAGGATGGCATCCTCATTACTCTGGCACACATCAATTCTCGAATAAAGAAACAACTCCTATTTAAGAAACTCCGTAACGTGAGTTACCATTCTGGTAACTCACGTTACATTTTTTAGGTACGTTAAATTTACATTTTTGTTTTTTGTAAAAATATAAAAAAATTAGTTCTGCAATCAACGAGTTATTTGTGAAGAGAATACAAAAAATCATATGTCTGAGTTCAATTTTCTAAAAGTTACAGAAATAAATTAATGTTTTGGTAACTCACGTTACAGTTATTGGGTTGCTAATATTTCATCCATTTCATAATTATATGAAATTAATTTGAAGTAAAAGCTTTAGGGTTATAATTACCTTAGAATAGATCCTGTAGATTATTCTTCTTTTATCAAAACTTCTCAACTTTCAACTATAACTGCAACATTATTCTTAAAAAGGATACGAAAAAATCAACACACCATCAAGAATCAACATAGCCTCCAAACAACTGGCAAAAAAACAAACAAAACACAAGTTCCCTGCAAAAACACAGTGGTGCCTACTTCCTACATCTAATACACAACACAATACCAGTAATTAATTTTATCATATTTTTTATTTTTTTATGTTATGGACCTTTTGTTATGGACAGACCCAGCTACGGCTCCTACACGGAGAGAAAATTCCTATAAAAACATATTCAATTTTACCGTACAAAAATTGGATATGTTCGCCTGTTACACGTCGATTGTAGTATGAGTAATTTTTATAGGAATTTTCTCTCCGTGTACTATTAACACGTGTTTTAAATATTGAAGATGATTCGCTTGGTAGACAACAATTTTCGAAAATTAGTGACCTATTGCATTAACCTATTTTGTGGGACCTAACGCTATTTTATTCCCGTATTCCCATATTATTTTCTCCAAATTAAATTTAAAAACACCGTGTTATACAAGAGCTTATTGTAATTTATTATGAAGAGAAATTTTTTATTTTATCTTTTTTTGTATATTTTAATCAAGAGGGAAAAATTTGATTTTGATTTTAAAAGAACCGTACGAAAAAGAAAAATGATTTCAATTTTTATTTTAAATAAACAAACAAAACGTAAACTTTCCGTGCGAATTGAAAATTTTTGAGCAAGTTTTCCTACCACATAAGCAGTATATTTATTATCCCAACTAAATTATTCTATTTATTTCAAATACTGTAGTAATATTTTCCACTATTTTTCATCTAATAAAATTCTTCACAAATAATATTTCCCCAAAAAAAAGTTACGGCAAATGTGTTGAGAAATTTATTTACTTCAAAATAATAAAAATTTCGAGATTATAATAATATAGTGGTAACGTAAACAAAAAGCTCGAATGGCTGAATTTTCTTCATCTTTAGAGCTCAGCGTATGCAATTGGATACTCGGCGAAGTTGGCGTTATAGATATTCAATCACAGGAAATAGACAATTTTTAAAGTAAAAGAAAATCGTATAACGTTACAAACAAACTATAAGATACATGTATAAAAATTTATCTATGGATTATAGGTATAGTTGAAATCACGAGAGAACCACCAGTAATTGAGGTGCTGGGTGGAAAAATGGCGTATAAGTGCAAGCACATCGTTTTGAGAAAAGATTATACAATTGGTAACACTAATAATACACTATGCATTAGGATTAAAAAAATTAAATTAAAAAAAATTTTTTTTTAAGAAAAAGCTTTTATTTAAAAATGGGCTAAAAAAAATAAAATAACTTTTGAGTGAAGTTTGAAGCAATATGCAACATAATTTATAAAGCTTGAGGTGTTATCATTAATTATTATTTCTGTTTTGGATGTTTTGAATATAAGTGTAGCTATTTTACTTTTCAGTAGATACCAAACTTAATTAAACGCCTCAAGCTTTTATAAATTATGTTGCATATTACTTCAAACTTCACTCAAAAATTATTTTATTTTTTTTAGCCCATTTTCAAATAAAAGCTTTTTCTTAAAAAACAATTTTTTTTACTTTCATTTTTTTAATCCTAATGCATAGTGTATTTTCTGCTGAGCAAAAATTTTTATTTGATGCAAGAAACTCTCCCAGCATTAGCAAATCAATTTTTGGTAAATTGAAACTATTTGGTTTAGTAAATCCCTGTTCCATTGCTAACGTTTCTTAATAAATGAAATAAAAAGTGCAGAGCTTGTAAACAAAATTGAGTTCAACAAAATATTGTTTACATAGACGTGACGTAGTTTATTATGATTTGTGTTCAATCTAACATGGCCGATAGTTGTAATTTGTCGTTTTATTTTACTAAAAAAAAAAAATTAATAATAAAATAAAAAATAAAAGCTAATAAGTTTTTTATTATTTATGAACCCTATTTCATTAGATAAATATATAATTTCAATAATTCTTTATTACTGTCATCATGCCTATTGTAATTGTTTCCTATAAAAATGCAAAAATTGTTCAAAAAATGTGATCTATTTTCTCGATGTGATTTTTATGCTGTATGTAGACAAACTACAAAAAACCTACGGTGCTACTTACCTTCCATTGGCTTCCTATTTTGGCTTTTTACTGCCAAAATATCAAGATTCCCTTAAAAATATACCCGACATAAAAATACGCCGTGTTTATATTCAAACAAAAATTGGCGGACTTATGTCAACATTAAGATTCCTAAAAATTTTAATCTTTACTGTAAAATTGAATTAAAATGTTTACTATTTGTAGTCATCTTTCGTGAATTGAACTATCCTATTTTCAAATATACCTATATAAGTATATGATAATATGTACGAAGCTATCTATGATGGTATAAGCTATAAACTTAAAGTGGAAACCACAAATGCAGTTTGGCATGCACATAACATTATGGCTATGAACCACACACATCCTCTTCTTCCCTCCCCCTCCAATTGCACCGTAACTAGCTCAATCATTCAAGTTATGTAGAGATATTTGAACAAGAATAATTTAGCCTCGTACGAAGAGAAAAAGGTTTTCATGGACAACTACCCAGTTTAGTTGGTTGGGTTTAACATTGGATATTATGTTATTCGCGAGATACTGTGCAGAATAGAAAGTCTACATGTCTTTAATTTTTGGACTCGTTTCCCGAGCTTTTGTGCACTTTCTTAACAGTCACTGCACAACATACTTTCGGAAGCACAATTACTTTTGTCAACGTAATAATACTGTATGTTAGAATTGCATAAGGTTAAAGAACTTTCACCGACAAAACAAGGAAATCATCATTCCTACAATGGGATTCCCACCTACAAAGTTTGAATTACTATATACATACAACTTTGTACATAAAAAATCTATTTTATATTATATGTATCTACCAGATCAATGGTTCGATAATGGAGAATTCTAGAAAGTCATTGAAATTACATCAGACGATCATATAAAGTGTGATTAGATACTGTGATGTGATTAAATTTTGAAAGTCCCTCGTGGGTCTTTAATGTCATCGATTATTCACCGAATAATTGCTCGTTTTCGAACGAAAAAGATTGAAAAAAAAATTGGAAAAAGAAGTGGGAAGGGGATGAAGGTTAATGTGAAAGTAAAAAGTATTTGTTAGTCTCCCGAGAGGTACAAATATTATCTTTTATAAGCGTTTTGTGACTTTAAAATAAAATTAGTAGAAAAACTATCGTCAAAAGACTCAAGAAAATATAATTTTCAAAAATTTTCAAGAAATGGTAGCGATGGTTATATGTTTGTTATTTTAAAAATGTTTATCGGATAAGTGGTGTAATAAACTTATAACTATGTAGTAAATTGGACCAAGTGTTCAAAATTTCCAATCTCCTACATTTTATTATTAATTAGCTGAGCTAACGAACGAACGAACGAGCGAACTAACGAACGCACACACAGACATCACGCTAAAAACGATGGATTCGGATTCTAGTGACCTTGAAACGTGGAGATATGTAAAAATTAGCGATTCGTAAAATCGGACCCATTACAATAACTTCCTATGAGAAATTAATATGAAAATAATTTTCGTTGTCAACATTTCACTATATTTAAATTACGATTGTTAAATTTACGAACCGGTTTTCAAGCGATTAGCTCATCATCACGTATCAAACAAGATTGAAGGTATCTTTTGGATTACTACTCTTTATATACAATAACTATGGTGGTAAAATAACCTGATGATGAACCAATCGCTCGAAAACCGGTTCGTAATTTAAACAATTTAAATATAGTGAAAAGTTGACAACGCAAATTATTTTCATATTAACTCCCCATAGGAAGTTATTGTAATGGGTCCGATTTTACGAATCGCTAATTTTGACATATATCCACGTTTCAAGGTCACTAGAATCCGAATCCATCGTTTTTAGCGTGAAGTCTGTGTGTGCGTTCGTTAGTTCGTTCGTTCGTTCGTTCGTGAATTTTTTTTCGTTTCGCATATCTCGAGAACAAATGATATCAACTCCGGACTAATTTCATTAGATGCGTAATCAAAAAGTGAAGACCGGATAAAGTTTTCAGCAAATTCGGATTAGCGGTTTGTTTTTTGTGGTAAAAAAACGGAATTAGCTTTATTAAGATAACATAGATTATATGGATTTTTTACCATAACATTATTATATAATGGCTTAAGAACCTTCCTTGATGTTAAAAACGCCAGTATTTTATTATAAAATTAAAAAAAAAATTAGAAACTTTTTTTTTGAAATATATTTTGTCTCGCATATCTTGAGAACAAATGATGTTATCATTTGTTTGATAAGGCTGGAAGGTGCTAGGGGCAAAGCCTCTATCGGGGGCCCAGGAAAGAAGTCGCCTGAAATGAAAAAAGAATTATTTATGTACAGTAATCTCTAATCTTCAAGGACACCCAATGGGAAGTTGACAGTGTGGATAGACCTGTCCCCCAAATTTTTTATTTATAATATGGATTTTCATAAAGTAAGTCTTTTTAGTGCCAATTTTAATATTAAATAAAAGTAAGAAATATTTTATCCCGAGAACTTCTAGCTACTGAACTACAAAATCCTGACTAAATGCATGTCTAATACGGATACGCTGATTATTTTTTCCTTGAGTCAAAAAAATATTAAAAAAAAATTTTACGGTTCGAAGAAATATTTCTTAGACTAGTAACTGAAAAAAAGTAAAAAAATATTTATTTCAAAAAAAGTGTTTTTTGAAACAACAAAATATTTTTTTTTTTTGATTCAAAGAAAAAAATTAAAGAAATTTTTAAGCTTTCAACAAAGAAATCGTTTTGAAAATATATTACTTTTTTACTACACAAGTTCTTCCATTCGAATACTAGTACTATAAAAAAATAGTTTCTCAAAAGTACCTTTCAAAAGAAACCAACAAAAAAATATTTTACAAATTATTTTAAAATATGTTTTCTTTTTCTCCAAAAAAACAAATTCAATAAACTAAAAAAAAAAAGAAAAAAGTCATTAACAACACTAATTCTGTTCAATCACGCAGATAAATTTGTATATAGGCGTCAATAACAAATTTCGCTCAGTTCAAACAATTATCATTAATATATTTATCACAAAACGTAGGAGGAATCGTCCTTTGTTCTGTAACACCACGAAAACACTCGATGTGGATCGAAGAAGACGATGGATGAGAAGAAAGATAAGAAAAAGAAAAAACAGACGTAAACATTAATTCGAACTGTTATCAACAAATCTACTTTATTAAAAATAATAATTAATAGGTTTTTTTTCTTTTCTGTTTTCCGGGCAGATTCAATCCAAAACAAATAAATCAAAATCACAAAAAAAATATCTACCTCGACTCCGGGACCAGAAAAAAATAAATAGGCGAATCACAAATGAACGAAAAGTAATAATCACGAGAAACAAAAATCAGAGATATTGACAATTTTTAGGGTTCCGAGGACAAAGCCAAAAAACCTTTCAGAATGTCAACACCTTTTAACTTAAGGGGAGAGATTTGCTAAAAAAACAAAATCCATTTTTTTTCTTCATAATTATGTTCCTTAAGGTTATAGAAATATTCTAAAATTTTATTTAAAAATTTTACTGGCTGATTCCACTTACCATTTTTCACTTTTAGGCTCCGTTTGTGAAATTTTGTATCTCCGCTCCGTCTTGTAACTTTTTAACCGGGCACTGAGGAGCCTTTAATTAATGCGTGTCAAACACGCACTGGGGTAATTCTTTGTTTCTGCATCATTTCGTATTAAAAGTACACACTATCGTATTATTAATATTTTTTTGCGTTGGTTTTGTTTACATTTTCTAAAATGTGATATGAATAATTGTGCCTCTACAAATAAGATGCATTAGGATTTTGTGCGCAGGTATATATAGTTGCATAATGACTGTAAAGGTATACTGTTCTACATAACATCTAGATTTTATAAAATTATAATTTTATGGTAAATTTCTTTTTTACGAGATGTTCCACCTAACATCTAGATTTTATAAGCCGATTATGCCGAATATAACCGATTGAAAAAACGACTACTTAATATAATAAAAAAAAAATGGCGCCAAGTGTCACTTTAAAGAAAAAAACTTATTTATTGCATACTATTAACACAATTAATTAAGAAAATAAAAAGGCTATTTTTAAAAAAAAATTCGTGGTCATTGTGCAATTTAACATGGTACTAAATTTATTTTTTCATCAATAATAGTAATTTTCATTAATAATGTTATGTAGTAAGTTTTCTCATCAATAATGTTCATTAAAAATAGATTTTGATATACATTTGCTACATCTGTCACTTTTGTACATGAAATTTTTTAATTTTCGCCATTTTGATTTTTAGGTGGGGGTTAATTTCAACTGAAAAAGTAGAAAAAATTCTACTACTAAAATTATAATTTTATAACATCTAGATTTTATAAAATCTAGATTTTAAGTATGTTACACCTACGATTACACCAAAATTTAAGCCACGACCCTGTAAAATTATAATTTTATAAAATCTAGATGTTAGGTGGAACAGTACCTTAACAGTAAGTAATAAAGGGTTGATAGTTCTTCGAGTTAAGTTGCTTTTAGGCAAGAAATTTGAATTGTGGAAAACACAAATTTATTCATAAAAAATATAAAACTCGAGTGTAAGATGATAAAACAATTTAACGAAGAAATAGGTTATTATAATTAATATTTCGTTAGTATGGTTTTAAAATCAGTTAAATTTACCAATAGAAATGTGTCGATGCATTTCAAATGCGCCTAAGTCCACTACCGACAATTTCATGTTTTTTCTTACTGTCTAATTTTCGATCTTAACAGGCGTATTTTCGACTATATAAATCGAGCCTATGTTCACTCTATCTGTTGGAAATGATGATTAAAAGATTGGATATTTTTTCAAAGTCACCTAAGTCCCTTGTAGATTACAAATCAAACGTGCCTAAGTCCATTACAGCCAATCAAAATGGGCTTTGCACTTTTCATAGCCATTATTCTTGTTCGTTAAAGTGCATGATTCAAACCAGGAGTCTTTGTTTTTGTTTAAATTATTGATAAATTAATACAAATTATGTCTCCTAATTTAGCAAAAAAGAAGAATTTATCATGTAGTAATTCAAGAAAAAAGAAACAGTAGAAAAAAAATAAGTTTTCTCAATTTAATTCACTTTTTTCTTAAATTAAGTATTGGCACGTACTGGGAAGTACAATTATGTAACAGGAACGTATCGAGGTGCAATAATTTGAATATATACTGATTTAGTTTTAATAATATCTAATAAAGATTTGTGTTGTATGGGAGCGTAAGTAAATATCGCACCTTTTTGTAAAAAAAAAAGAAAAACGTAATCTTAAGAAGTTTCGGATTTTGTGTAATTATTTTGATATTAAATTGAGTTGTTGTTTAGATATTTTTAAGAAATTTGTTGTTTTATTTCCAATTTAACTTCTATTTTTATATTGTTAAATTAAAACCAGAAGAGATTTTTTTTTGTACATTAAGTTAAATAATTCCCAAAAACAAGTTTTTTATTTAATTCTTATTTTATATAATTAGCGATCCATACGGTATTTAGAGTAATTTATCTAGTTACTGTGGGGCTTAAAAATAAATCGTGTGGAATAGTATTTTGTATTTTTATTTTCAGTAGGTATTATGTTGAGTTCACCCCTGTAAGTAGATATTATACATGGCTAAGTCACCTTATTGCATATCATAATCGGCTAAGTCCATAACTCTTTTATTTCAATCGTACCTAAATCCATATAGTATATACCAGACTTGCTTAAGTCCAAAATTTAAATGGTAATATTTCAATTTTTAACGAACATTTTATTATTTTTTCTTTTTTAGGATTGCCAAAATTAACATATTAAATTTATTATACCCTGTACACATTTCTTAGAATTACAGATAATAAAAAATTGAAAATACGCGATTTCTCAATTTTTGTTTACATGTGACTTAGTCATATTTGAAATGCATCGACACAAATATTTACTTGATTTTTATCGAATTCACCTATAATGAAACGACCAATTGGTGAAACGGTTTGTACAATTTCTGGCTTCGGCAAATCTGAATAATTTTGAGGGCTTCGGCACACAACAATTTTTTTATCTGTCTAAAAATAATTTATTTAAACAGAAATCAAAGCCATCAGTCTCTTGCAAAATTTCTTATATCATTTAATAAATCAACATCTTAAAACTTTCTTCTACACCCTTACCAAGCTAAAACACATATAATTAATTTGATAAATCAAAATCTATTTAAAAATGTTTTATTTTGACTGCAAAAATCTATTAACAAATGTTATTGTCTAATGTAATAGGTTTGTCTTGAAAGCAATGCCGGTCCATTGTCCCGTACCAATTTTATTAACGCCAATAACTTCTATAGTTCACAAAACTATAGTCACAAGTAGAGGAAATAACAACTTGGCACCGGAAACAAAAAGTTTTTCATAATTTCAAACAGATAATTCGAAGCACATTCATATACAGAGAGGTCCAGAATTATGTACCGTAATTGCTGCAGCTGATAGTATGTTCAAAAATAATGGTACCTTTTCATCTACACTTTTTTCCAAAACTCAATAATAAGGGTGATAAAGCAAAGGGGTAAAATGTAGAGGGGTGGAACGAAACTGACTTCTTTTTTTTAAAATTTTTTTAGGCGTTTTTGATTACTGGATTCATATTCTAGGGGCGCGTATGAACATTAAGATAATTAAATTTATGGTATCAATTATTCGATCACTTATGATTAGGGGATAATTTGGAAATAGATTATTCTACTTTAAATTACTCGAAAACGGTAATATTTATCGAAATGTAACAAGTATACCTTTTTTGCGTGAAATTGTCTGAGGAATTATATTATCAGGGATATTGTTTAAATAATTGAAAATTAAAAAAGAAAAGACGTGATAACTCACACCTAGCACCCAAAATCACCCCTTAGTCATGAGTGGTGGAATAAGTGTTGACATAAATTTAATCCTTCTAACGCAAAATTAGTACCCCTAAAATATCAATCCGTTATTCAAAAGCGTTTGGAAAATATTTAAGAAATAATGGTTTTCGATGCACCCCTTTACAGAGTTGTATCTCCCTTATTATTGAGTGTACATGAAAAGGTACCATTATTTTTGAACGTACTGCGAGGTCTACCAATTACGGTACATAATTCTGGACCACCTTGTATATAAAATGATATATTTAAACATTTTAAACATTAGTATATTTTATTGTAGAAAATATTTTATAATTGTAATAATTTGTACAGATAAGAACTTACAATTAGTGTTGTCCTAATATCGTTATCTTCTTATTCATATCGATACGTTTACAAAGTTCATTTGGCATTGAAAAACAAAAGCAAGTCAGTTTGTTTGTTTATTTGTTTGTTTAAAATATATTTTTTGTGTAAGGAATAAACTCAAAAAATTAGTAGACTGATTTTGAAAATTTTTTCACAGTTAGCAAGGCTGCGTCTATAAACTACGTAGTTCAATTTTGGCCTATTTTGAACCCCTTTTTACATCCATGATGCAGCCTATAGCCACAAACCGCTATTTTCTCTCACCAAAAAATAATGGGGCATTTGACAGTAGTTGAAAAAATATCTATTTTGATTTTTTAAATAATTGCTCGAGTCATAATGATACTGAATATTGCTTTTTTACAAGTTATTTCATTCAAAAATATAAAAATTTTAATTAAATAAAATTACAAAATTTACGTTGAAAATGACGTAATGAAAAACATCAAGCAAAAGCAGCTTATGTCACAAGCGCGTTCGAATATGTAGGCATTATATTGTAGTTAGGAAAAAAACTGTTTACTTTTTTGGTAACTATAAAAGAAATTTTTCATTATTAATTTTCATTACTAAACCTACTACTACTACTCAATGTTTTAGAGCCAATGACGTCATACGATTTGACGTCACAGAAAGCATTGTTTTGGCGATCTTTTTAAAAATTGAAATTTTATCGGTGATTTTTATTAAAAATATAGTACAAAATAATTTAAAAATGTGTATTATGAGTTTAGTAAGAAGTAATAAACACACTAAGATGGTTTTTAAAAAATTGTCAAATACCCCATTACCATACCTCGTCTCTATCTCTATGACTTTCCACTATTCTCATGTAGCCCCGGGTGGAAAACATTTACTAACTCTATAGTCATAGATATACAAGATCTAAATATCTTTTTTCATAACTATCGTGCCCGCTGTCGCCGGCAAATGATGTGGACACCGCTACCCTTACCAAACGATTCTGATACATACAACAAAACACGTCATCTGTATCTACATAAACATGCGAATGTGCTAGTGCAATATGGCGACGAATTACTACGCACCTTGCATATATATAGTATATACTGTCACGGCCGACCTTTGTAACTAACAACCAAAAATTAAAAATAAATTTATTTATTTTAAGAAAGATGTTCCTTTATTTTGAGAATTTTTTTGTTCAATAGAATTTTTACAATTAAATATGACACACTTCATATATTTTTCTGTTTAGATTTCACGAGGTAATCAAAAAAACAATGATACTAATTACGACGAACAGAAACAGACTAAATCAGAAGTAGTGTAATTTGACACAACATTACACCTTACGAACGACAGATTATAATATGGACACTGCTTCTATAATGTTCTGTGTGTATAGTGAATCTTTTGATGATATTATTTCGAATAATATGCGTAGAATATGATTCCAAAAACATATGAAAGTTCGTAAATTACACATCATTTTTAAAGTAAATAATGGGTTTGTGGTAGGCAAGTATATTAGCTGGCTATTCAACAGATTACTTGGATTTACTGATGCAAAGAATAAGAAACTACTGTAAAGCTGCTTCACTGGGCGAATTTTAGTAAATTATTCATTGCGCAACTTAGGCCCGATTTACATTAACGCTCTGCTCTCACTCCGATATCACTACGCTCTCGATTCGATATAATCTTGTTGTGTTCACATTACAGTGTTGATATCGTTTTCTATTCACATTATAATGCCACTCTGAGTACACTCCCAGTTCGGTCTCAGTTCGATACAAAAATCTTTTCATAACAACTGAATGCAAGCGGAGTGGAGTGAAATCAAAAAAGTGTTTACACTATAGCTAGAAGCCATAACAAGTTTGATGTCGCTCCGATAAAATATTACCTGAGTGGTATTGATATTGGAGCGAGAGAGAACCGTGATTGATATCGGACCGATATCAGAGCGATGATGTGAACCCACTCATTGTTTATTGTGTAAGAATATTTTATCGAACCTGGAGCGGAGTGATATCGGAGTGAGAGCAGAGCGTTAATGTAAATCGGGCCTTAGTTTTATTAGAGCGGAATTTCATTCTTACCTGTACTGAGTATATTATAGCATTTTTTTCTGTGGTAACCAACTAATAATATATGTCTTATGTAATTTTATAAATTACATAAATGCGCAACACAATAGAATTGATCCGAACAACAATTTCTACGAGTTTTTATTGTAAATTAGTTCTTTAACCTAAATTTTTATAGCATCTAAAAGGTATAAATCAACTGGCCAAACTATTATAATCGATACTTTTGCCAATTTAAGTTATTTATACATATATAAAATACCACATTCTAAAAATGGTCCAGTAACAATGCACAAGAAAAATAGCTTATTTTAAATTTTCACAGCACTTACGCCATTGAATTGCAAAATAATGAATTCTTTTGCCGAGTTATTTGATACATTTCACTGTTTTAAATATAATATTATTTTCAAAGCGGAATGAATAAAAAGGTTATGCACAGAATGCAGAAATAATAATTATGAATAACATGACACAGGATAATAATGCAGGATAAAACAATGGTTTTAATGAAACATAGAAATATAATATACAAGTACAATTATCCTCAAACAATCCTATCTATTTCACTCACAATTTACTTTCTGTTTCAGCATTTTAAATGTGGAGTTCTTTTATTTAATTACGCAGTGTTTTGTTATTATATATTTCAAAACAAATGCAACGTGACTTGACTTCGACAGAATCTACGAAGGTAAACATAGTAGGTATAGATATAATGAACTTGTAGTCGTCAACAGGGCCAGCTTAACCCTAAGTGCTCCCTTTAGCACCGTGAAAAATGCCGCCCCTACATTTTACTCACAAAAAAAAAAATTTTAACCTTTCCTATTTTTTTCCGCCTTTCCCCTAACAAAATAACTTTTGCCGCCCCTAGGCATGGCCTAGGTAGGCCTAGTGGGTAATCCGGCCATAAATGATAAAAAGCGACTAATTGTTTTAAAACGGACAAACAATCGAAAAAAAGTAGAAAAATTTTCTCTACTGCCCAGAAAGACATTGAATCATAGGTATATTTTATAGTTCAATGAGACAACACATGGAGACAACAACAAACATTAGCTATTTATCTGGTTTATTTGGAAATTGTGTGGAATAATATGACATCAAGCATACTGTGGATAAATTAAACAACCTAGACAATATAAATGTTTGACTATGAGATTGCTTAAATTTTTTTATTATTTTAAACTAGCAATTACTCGCGGCTTCGCGCCTATATAGTATACCTACTTTTAAGAACTCTTGTCACTATCGAGAGCTATTATTTCCTTCTTGGGAATTTTCCCACAGAAATAATATACTTTGCCGAGGCAAAACGTAGCCTATAGCATTCTCTGTTCCCTAAGCTATCTCTGTGCAAAGTTTAAGTCGATTGGTTAAGCAGTTCAGGCGTGAAAGAAAGTCAAACACACTTTCACATTTATAATATTAGTAAGAATAAATAGTTCATTTCTTAGCAACGTTACCAAACGTCATACAGTCCAATTTTTATTCGTCGGTTTTAGCTAATTTCCAGAATAGAATTCAGCTATTACAGCCACTGTTATGACGCGACCTGAACCCGGGAATATGGTAGAAATTTGTTTTGAGGTCCCTAGAAACCGAAAATAATATTCACTAAAATTTATATATATATATATATATATATATATATATATATATATATATATATATATATATATATATATATATATATATATATATATATATATATATATATATAGGTGTCCGCGCTATGACTCTCGAACGAAATATCCAATTTTTATAAAACTTGGTGAGAACATTGGAAGTCCCAAACCCTTGGATGAGTTCGTCAGCCAGACACGTCGGATGCCAGGAACATGGTTTTTGTTTTTGCAAAAAATTAGTTTTTTGCCAAAATTTCCACTTATTCCAAAATTTTTTCGAAATTTTTGTACACCATTTAAAAGAGAAGAAAAAATTACATAAAAAAGGTGTTTAAACTTTTTTCTATGTCAACTAGGTTCCGATAAAAACGAATTTTTACAAACGGAAATTTGCTATGTTATGCAGGATGATGCGACAGGGGTATTTATAGTTCAATGGTATTCGATTATATATATGTTTCGATTAAGCGCCACGAATTTTCCAACTGTATCCCAGCCGAAAAACATCCATGTTAAAAAACGAAATACAACACAATAATATTTAAATATTTTCAACGATATTCAATTTTCATTTTTTGAAAAAATTGTTCCGTTGTTATAAATAATTTCCTAATAGTAAATAAACAGAAAAGAAAATATATGGATCGTTTTTTTTTCTTTTTTGTTTTTTTGGAAAACGAAACGACTTTTACCATTTCACTTTTCAATCATTTAATTGAATTTTCTCGTGCGTAATTTTAGGATTCGCGGAAGAAGATACGTGAAGATTTCCAAATATATAGCGACAAGAATTAGGTCACAAAAATAATTGTGCAGTGATGACGTCGTTGTATAGGATGAAGTTGGGTACAAAAGGCTTAAAAAAAATAGTATACGAACAGTAGAATTTCATTATAATGGACACATTAAAGTTTCATTACCATTGAAAATTGATTTAAATTATTCAATGAAATCCACTTGCAAAAAGAACTTGAAGAAAAAAATTTAGCATTTAGCCTAAATTCTCCTATAAATTATACGCTACTGTCTGACTAAAAGTTACAGGGACGGATTATTCCAGTTTGGGGTCCTAAATTTTCTTCATACCAGGCCCTCTCCCACATAAAACCAAATTAAATAATGATCCTTCAAAAGTTAGCGGGCCTTGGCCATTTGCTTCATTTGTCTACGCGATAATCCGCCCCCAAGGGGTCGGGAAACGACATTTCATATTACACGACCTAATATTATTGTAGTTAACCCTAGAATCATACGTTCGTCTACGAGTCAAATTAATCATACATCGGCGTCATTTTGACGAATAAACTTTTTACGGGGAGTTTTAGAGTTTATTTGCAAAAAACATTTTTTTTTTTACATAAAAGTACTACAAAAGCGAACAAGTATTTTAAAAAATTGGATTTGGAAAAATTTCTTAATATAAATATTTATTAATTTTTTTAATCTTTTTATCAAAGCATATTTTCATTATAAAATAGATAAATACATCAATTGTATCATAAAACATGTCTTTCAAATAATTAATTTATGAACTATTATGAGTCAGTAGACATGTGTGACTTTAGGGAATGTGAAATTTCTCAGTTATAAATATTCTTATAGATATGTAGTTATTTCCCCATTAGGCACATTTGTAAATTTTCTAAAATTTGTTAGTAATTTTCCACAAAATAAATTGTTAATCTTTTATTAAGTCATTTGAAACGCATTCTTTAGTTTTCGATTCAATATATTAAAATTTCAGTATTATGTCGCCTCTATAAGTCAAACAGCTGTAATCATCTTTCACATTATCATAATCGTTGAATAAATTAATATTATAACATCCATATCTTTAATAAATTTTAGAAAAATTAGGAAAACTTTTATATGTGGACAAAATCTTTAAAAAAAAAAACATCGGTTAATCATACATCGTCGTCGTTTTGACGCACACTATTTTAGTATAAAAAAAACGACAATAGCTATAAACAAAATTTATGCGTCTTATGTGTTACAATAACAAATAAATTAGATAACAGAAGTTTCACAGCACGCAGGCAACGACAAGTTGTAGTATTGGAGCAGGTAAGGAAGTTCGTTCGTCGTTTTGATGAGTACGTATGATTCTAAGGTTAATGACGAAAGTAATTCCGGGCTACAAGAATTCTATTTGAAGTTAAAGAACTGTTATTAAACATTTCTTTAATGCTTAAAAAAATATCGATATTAATCCACTTTGGGGTTTTCTCCCGTAACTCATGTTTCTTCTTAACAGGCGCCCAACCCCACAGGATAAAGAGCGCACAAAAAATTTAAAACACACAAATCTCAAATAATGATTCAAATATACAAAAAAGACAGTTTGATAGGACCTCTAAAAAAACCTGGCTCTAACCATTTATGTCATTTGTCTATGCGATGATCCGGCCCTGAAAAGTTATCTTTACAGAATGAACCGAATTTTTTTTTTTAAACAGTGAATATATATATACAAAATGTACTAATAAAAATTTTAATACAAATTTAGAAAATGCCGACGTCTACTTTCCGTTTCCGTTATATTTTCTTCATTTCATTTTAATTTTGTTTTATGGTTCATGAAATAGAAATTGTTTCGTTAAATACACACGAATCTTCAATAGCACGGCTGTTTTAAAACAATAAAAACATGAAAAACATTGAAAATCGTTCAGCACAAAAAAAAAAACAACAAACGAAAGCACAGTTTACTCTTTTTTTCTGTTAATGACTTTTGAACTTTTAATGATCATTAGTACAGGTACTGGAGAGCTTTCAATATGTGACAATGTTAAACAATTTATTGTGGAATAAAAAAGAATACAAGTACACAAAATAGACAGTGCCAACAACAGATTGAACAGAATTCGAACAGTGATTTTATCTGTAGTAAGTACTTCGAAAATGTTTCGAAGTAAATCGCAAGATACGAATAATTGTACCGTTGGAAATAAAATGCGCAGTGGCTGAAGTGTTTAAAGGTGTAAATGTATCAACATTGATACAGGGGCTTACAAAATTTCACAGATTTTTTTTTAATTGTTGTAGATTTAACTGTCGTAGGTTTATTGTTTTGATTTAAATTTGTTTTCCCATGGGAATCAAATATTTACCCTCTTACGTCTTCCCAAACATCATTATGCAAAATTTGTAAAATCGATTGGTTAAGCCGTTGAGGCTTGAAGGCAAGAAAAACAACGAGAATCAGTTGTTATGCCGAGACTAGGAGTAGCCTATGTGTTTCTCCGTTCGTCAGATGTCATTGTGCAAAGTTTCAAGTCGACTGGTTAATCTATTAAAAGTGAAATGAACAAACAAAAAAGTCTTGAAAAAAAAAGAACAACAAAACAAAAAAAAAAACAAATTTTTTAATTATTTGTGATGAATAACAGTCTCGTCAGTGACAGAATGGGTCTGCAAACGTTAAGAGCATCAATTTTGAAACAGAAACGACTATCAAAAAAAACAAACAAGTATCCTTCTCTTCTCAAGCTATTGTTAGAAATATTATATTCTTTTTTAATACTGTTTAAGTTTTTGAAATTGTTTTAATTTACTTTTGGACTAACCATGATTTTGGTCAATTCGTGCTCGTTCTCGCCAAAATTATACCGAATAATCGAGAGTTGATTGTATTAATTAATATTTAATGTAAAAATATTTTATTGTGTCATAGCTAGAACAACCGTAGAGGACATGTGTATGATGCTAGTATGCTGACCGGTGAAGGGCCGCCCTTGGTTCGGGAAATCTAGATGAACTAGATTCGTGCAGGTTGTGAGTTTTCTACGCCCACGCGATGTTCACCTTTCGGTTTTGTCTCTGTAGGTCGCTATGGGTTCTTTGGTTTCGACGCCCACAACGCGTGATCGCTCGTATTGGTGAATTCAATAAATAAAACACTCGCGTATTTTTAATTATACGAATATAATTATTTATTAAAATATTTAATCAATTAACAAAATTAATAACAATATTATAAATTGAATTGGTAACAATATCAAAATAACATAAGTATTAGTTTAGACCGTTTTTGAGGGAAAGGGGACCCGAAACTAATTTAGTTGTTGTTACAAGTAAAGATAAAATTAGAATGAATCAACTTTTTCAAAGTGCGTTATAAATTTTCTTATTATTTTTTTCTATAGAACATTCCATGAACTTCTATTTGAGATAAACATATTTTCCATATTCCATCATATGAAAGAGTGAGATACATAAATCACTTAAGTACATAATATTAATTCTCAGAACTACCCCTTGTGTGGTGTTCTCTTGACCAACCAGATCTGTTATTGAAGCACCTTTGTCACACTGTCTTTCTTCTCACATTCACTAATACATGATACTAATACATGATTTGCATTACTGCAATTTCTATGCAACTGACATAACATGAATGTTCTAACTATTGTTTAATCTCTTTTAAAACTGATACTTGTTAATTTTCTTAGTTTAATTACAAAGATTTTCATTTTTTGGAAAACTTCAAATGAAAACTGTCTGATTTTACGCAGCGCCTGTTCCATGCGGCGCTACACCGGGAACATGGGTCTCTAAACATATAAACGGATAGGATAATAGATATAATATAATTTTTTAGTTGTTATTATCATCCCCACCCCCACCCCCTAGAGAAGTTTACTGCGTAGACGTGTGGATTGCATACAGTGTTAATATTGTGCTATAACAATTAAATTTTTGAAATTCACATTCTTCTCGGCGCAATTTTATGGCAACGTTATTTCTGACAAAGTATCTACAAATGCAAGTTTAACAATAGATAGTATACAATTGTACATACTACATACACACTTGAACTTTTTATTTTGTTCAAACTCCCAAGTTACATTCAATTTTTCGTAGTTACATCTGTTAAACAGCAGGTGGTAGCACTAAAATCACATCAAATAATACAAAATAAAAACAAGTGACATTATACAATAGGTACAGTCGCAACAGAATACAGTTTGGTAAAAATAATACATAAATCTAAATTTATTTTTATTTTTAATTTATAAAGGCCTTTTTTCACACAATTTTCCACAAATGGAAAATGTGTTAATGGAAACGGTGACATATTTCAGGAGCACTGGTATATATTTACGTCTATTGTCTTCTGTTTATTTGAAATTATATGTTTGCCTTTTGATTGGAACGTCTATTTTGCTTCGTTTCTCTTAAGGAGAGATTTGCTAAAAAACAAAAAAAACAAAAAAAATTGATTTTTTTTCTTCACAATTATGTTCCTTAAAGTATTAGAAATATTCTCCTGATTTTCTTTAAAAAAAAAAATCAAAAATCAAAAAATTATGGGCATTTTAGTGCACGCATTTTAAATGCCTTTTTCTAGAAACTACGTTTTTCGACATGGTTCCTCATGTATCTCAAAAAATATTTGAAATATCAACATAAATCAAAGTGCATATTATTCCTCGACACCATCATTCTTTTGGTTCCGTAATATATTTTCAAAATGGCGGCTGTTTATAGTCAAGAAAAAGCGGTGATGTTTGAAAATTTATTTTCAAAATGCGATTTCTCGCTGGTTTTTTTAGTTTTTTTTCTTAGATCCTAGTTAGTGTCATAACTGTATATTATGTATATTTTCAGAAAATTCTTAATTTTTTTATTTTGGTTTACTGAGGATTTCAGAACGCGAGAAACCATCAAGGTGGAAAAATCTCGCAGTGTCGACTTCAAAGCCATTTTCTTTTTGTAATCTAAAGACATGTAGAAACAATGTTGTATATTTAGTTTTTTAATAAAATATTTCTTTGTATAGAAAAATATATAGGTAAGGTCGATTTTTGATGTTTCTTTGGTGAATCTCCCCAACTACAATTGACTTTTTAGTTTCGTGGCATTTTTTACCATAACATCATAAGCATTTCAACAAAAAATTATCTAAAATTGGTGAAAAAATTACAATCGAAATTTGAGTTGTCCCGCGGGAGCTTCATTCTCTCCATTCTAGCAAAATATGCACTCTTAAACAGACTCTAGTTTAGTTATTATTGCTTGGGAGTACCATTTCTAATTTCTACTGCATTACTGTATGGTGAAGACGCCAAAAAAAAATGCCACTGACCTAAAATTTACATATTTTTATTGTCGAAAACAATCAATAATTTATTTTTAGTGCCTATCAATCATTTTGAATAACATATTATCATATTACATTACATATTTTTTTATATTGTGCTTTTTTATAAATTTCAATAAAAATATATTTTTCTAAAATGAAATAAATGATCTATTTCCATAGAAAAATGATAATTTATTATCATTACTTTCGCATACAAACATACATACATACATAGTACATATAACGATATATTTAAAGTGAAACCATAAACAAACATGTGTGCGGCTCAATATACATACATACAATGCTACACTCTAGCGGGTAAGTTGTACAACTAAAAACATAAATTCAAAATTACACCACCATTTTAGGTATGTAATGTAACGGTATACAGCAAATGTTATTTATATTTTTACATTATAAAAATACAGATCAAGTGCGTCTCCATCCAAATGACCGAAGGGGGGGGGGGGCAAAATGAAATAATTTTCATGAAACATTCCGGTAAAGTGCGAAAAACTAAACAAAATGAAACAATTTATTCGAGTGAGATTTTGAATTGCTCTATCTGAATAATGCCGCTCTTAATAGTGCCATAGCCAAGAAATTATTGTTAAACATTTCGTTTATTTATGCTTGAAAAATAGATACCTAAATTTTGGAACTGACAGTTTTTGTTATACGCCTAAATAATTCTAAAGTGTGTGCGCTTGTTATCTATCAATTCATATGAATTACCATAGATATACGTATTATAATAATAATAATAATAATAATAATAATGCGGTTTAACGTCCGTTTTTATGACAGTTAGTCTATAACAGACGCCACCCACATCATTATTTTTCTAACTTTATTTATACTTTTAATACATTACAAATTACATTATGATGTGGGTGGAGGAGAAGGAAAGTGGGGTGAGAGCTAGGATTTGGTGGGTATGCGTCTGCAGCCGTCTTCTTATGGAACTATGCCGATATTCATCTGGAATTGTAAAGGGAAACTGCAGAAAACCTTCACGAGCATAGCCGGTCGTCGGATTCGAACCCACGACCTACCAGACGCAAGTGCCAGTTAGTGCTTAAGCACTCTCGGCCACTTCGCTGGTCGATATACGTATTATAAGCAAGTTATTAAAATGTACATATACAAACTTTTATCATGAGTGCACAAGACGTGCATTTTTTGAGTTATATGTCATGAGTAATCCCCAAAATTAAGAAATTTTGTTCTTTTTAATTGCTGGCATAATTTAGAAGGAGTGACGGTGATTAATGCTTACCTACACAATTTCGTTCCGAGCGAAATTTTGAATTGCTCCATCTGAATAATACAGTCAAACAAATAACTTTTTGGAATTTGGTTGGAACTAAGATGAAAGATGAATTGTCAGAAATTATTTTTTTATGCCTAGCATTACTCTGAAGGAGTGAAACGAAATGTGTCGATGGAGAACACAAAATTAGAATGGGATTTCAATAAATTTTACACGTCTACTAGAAAAATGTGGCATTATTGAAACATCCAATGTTTTCTTTTTAATTCAAGAAAAACATAATAAAAAATTTAAAGATTTTAATAAAAATTAAAAATATCGATCTGAAGCAAACATTTTTTTTAAAAAACAATCTCTGATGTTACAGTTGCTTCAGCCCCCCCCCCCCCCCGACTTGACGACGCGCGTGATACACATAATATATTTACAAAGGATGCAAAAATATAAATATCAGCAAAAATAAAATGTAAACTAAAAGAATTTCATTCATCGAGTCATATCATATGTGGCGCAATCTTATTAAAATTTGTTTAAATTCATGATATCAAAAAGCAGTTATATACACAATAACACAAAGGATTTTCGGTGGGGGTTACGATTAGCCCCTGCACCAAAAATTCAATTTTATCTTGGTTTTTCGGGAACTACCTTAGTTTTATTTTAAATCTAGAAATTTTCAATAGACTTTCAATAAAAACTTTTTGATAGCACTATAGCAGTTTGGAAATATTCTTTTTTATTAAAACTTATATGTGAAAGAATCCTAAAGAAATACTAAATCGTAGTAGTGATGGAAGTGCTGAGAAGACCCAACTACCATTGGTACTCTGTGTTAATTCGGACAAAAAAATCTATTCAAATTTTTACTTTAATTACTGTTTACCCAAGGTTTTCCCAGGGCCGGATTTATACACATGTATAGAGACAGGCCCCTGCGAAATGCAAGTCTTGAACGCCGAATTTTATTTCGCTTCCAAATCTGTCAAGCTTACGAGTACCCTTAATCACTATTGAGAGGCGAAAAATTTTTGTGTCCTTCCACTCGTGTTTTACCTTACCCCTGGAAATTTTGATTTCAGTTCGTATACAGTGAATTGCTAATGGTGTTTAAAATTAACCAATTTCCTACTATTATAGTCGTAAATTTTTAGCATAGTGTAAGAATGACTCTGACTGTATGTTAAATCAGATCAAAAAGGACCATTGGTTCTGTAAATTCTCCGCCCATATCATTAATATTTTATATTCCTTGGGAAACCTTTCCCAACAGTTCATACCTTGTTATTTTACTCAACCGTAATAATAATTATGTAGCTGTTGTACGGGAAATTAGTATGCAAAAACAAAAATGAGGACGAATAATTTGCCATCATTATTTTTTACGATTAGTATACGAATAAGGCACATAATAATACACATACTACATATTTTCTAGGCTGACAACATACCCTATTCGGCAGTTGGCCGAACACCGAATATTCGCCCAGTACCGTGGCCGAATAGTCAAATATTTTGTATTCCCTATAACAAAATCTTTTAAATTACACCCACATGACATTAATTACTTTAGTTTTAGTAAAATTTAAATTACGCAACAGCTGGCAGGGACTGTTATTTGAAGCAGTGAAAGCGCGGAATCACGAACCGGTGCCGGACCGTCAAAGTATCTTACCGGTCCGCAAAAACATGTCTAAATTACCAGAATGCTTATAATTATTATTTTTTGCTTTAGAAAAAAGCATATGATTGGGCTAGATTTATGCAACAAAAGAGGTTTTGCGATAAAAATCGCATGTTTTGGAATTTAGCCTTTTGTTTTATAGTGCCCATGATAGCATGTGACTAGCATTTTTGTTTGAGAAAAAGAAAACGGCGGGGTTAACTTGGTGGGGACATATGTTGGACCATCTGGTCGAAAAACGACATTTCATATTACACGACCTAATATTATCACAATTAATGGCGGAAACGATTTCAGCATATAATAATTCAATTTAAAATTAAAGAACTCTTTCTAAACATTTCTCCAATGTTTAAGAAAGTGTCGATGTTATTCTAAATTTCATTGTTGACCAAGTGGTCACTAAACGACATTTCATATTACACAACCTAATGTTATTCCAGTTATGGCGGAAATGATTCCAGTCTAAATAGCTTTTATTTAAAATTAAATTGTTGCCTCTAAACATTTTTCTTAACCTTAAGAAAGTGGCGATATTTATCTAAATTACATGGACGGCGGTTTTACCGAATCGTGACTGAAAAAATGTTGAGAAAATCTGAAATTTTTTGTTTACTTTAAGTAAATTATTGAGTCAGATTTCGATTTTTCCACTATTCGGTATTCGGGCGAACATTAAAAATCACCAAATAGGTCGAATACCGAATGCTTGTCGAATATTCGTTGCAAACCTAACACAAGTCTTTTTTGTACGTGGATTATAATTCCTATTAAAATATTTCCGGTAGCTCCAATGATCCGTAGTGCACGGAGGCAGTCAGTGAGTGAATGAGTCAGTTGATCAAACCATTGCTTTTGCATCCACGTATGTATGTCGCTCGATTAGTATGGAAATTTCATTCCCGTATCCTCGTAACTGGGTTACGAACGAGCAATTGTAACAATTTTTCTATGAACAATAGAAGACAATATGAATTTAAATTAGCCCCCCCCCCCACACAGTGAGCGTGTAGTGCCATTTTCACTCACTAATTTTCAATTTCCGGCCTTGCGTCGCGACGTTATGATGCAGATAGGATATCCAAGGTGCAACTATAGTTCCACGTTCAACGTTCTAAAAAGATATTTCCGTTGCAAAGAAGGTCATTTCCGTATTCCGATTAACCCTTAAATGCATAGTGTTACAAATTTGCAACATAACTTTTTTTTATTGTAATAGCCATAAAATTTAGTTTCTTAGTTTAATACAGAGTGTATAGCAATTCTACAACTGTATTAAATATATTTAACTATTTTTTTAACTATTTTTTCTTCACAGATGACAGTAAAATATTACAATACCTACAGTATTATAATTGCAGGCCCGACGAGAGGGTGAGGTAACCGGGGCTGTAGCCCCGGGGCCCGGGCTAGAATAGAGGGTCCATAGCAGTCGGTAGGGGCCCGGGAAAAAGTAAAAATTTTTTTCTTTGCTCGTCACTTATTTTTTTCGGAAAAAATTGTTAAAAGATGTGCTTTATTCCAGGGGCCCGCCATTTCTTTCCACGGCCCTGTATAATTGTCAGTGCCATCTTGGATAAAAAACACTATTTTCATGCGTAAAGTTTTTAATCATTTTTTAAGATTAAATTAGTGAATATTATGATTTTTTGTTTTTATAAAAAGTACGTACAAGTAGGTAAATATGATAATGTTATTTTTTAAACAATATAAAACAAGAAATGCCTGGCACTGCAAATTTCTAGCAAACCTTTTTCCCTTAATAAAAACCTTAAACCTGAATGGGGATTTTTTTTAAATTTTTCCCGTTATATGTAGAGCTTGTTTTATCGAAATACAGTTGTTTTCCCCATTTTTAAAAAATCATGCATTTGAGGGTTAAGTTCATAATAAGAACTGAAATAAAATCAGTCAAGGTTTTATTTCAATTTACTAAGTTTTATTTATTTGAAAAATTTCTGTTTTTGCTACCATTTTGAATTAGGATTTAGGGGGGGGGGGAAGGATAGCCTTAGACAGACAAAATGAACGCAGCTTCCAAAATTTTCTATGACCTTAAACTTTTAAAGTATTACGACATATTTTTGGTTTGTTACTTCACAAGTTCCCAAATAGCGGGTGCTTTAGCCGTCGTAATAATTATACGAAAAATTGATAAAAAAAAAATCCAGGTTGTTAAAATGTGAAATGTTGATGAACCAAAAAAATTTCAATATAGTATCAAATTGAAGAATTTTTGATATTTTTTTAAAATTTTCATGAAATCTTCGTTTATTTTCACATAAAAAAAAGTTTTTATTCAGATACTGACCGGCCGAAAAATAGTCAATTTTCGCAATTTTGGATGGATAGGATGCGGGAATTGGGATTAATTTTTTAGCGATACAAAAATATTTTTTTATTCATTTTTATTTATTTTTTATTTTTATAATTATTATAATATTTTGAAAAAAGTGCCTTTAAAAAAAGGCGGCTATTGGTACCCACAATTGCGGCACAAATTTTCATCCGAAAAAAAAAAATCAAATAGATTATCAATCTGTAGGTAAGCTGCTATGTTCCGATGGAGGTTTTTCCTTTTTTTTGGAAATTTGAAAAAATGGCGGCGATTTGAATAAAAGGTACAAAATTTTGGCCTTTTTTTCAACAGTTGTCCGTCTGAAAAAATAGGAAGTTTTCAGAAAAAGTGCTTCCATAGGAACATGGAGAATGGAATAAAGAATATTCAGTGTCAAAATTTCAAACTTATAGCTTGGGAACTTTACCTCTGAGAGTGGGTACCGTTTTTAAAAAGGGCATTTCGAAACATAGTCGCTTAGTTTGTTTCAAAATTGTTTCAATGTGGTGATAACAATTTATTGATCCCATACGTTCACTGGTTGTGGAAAGACTGAATGTAAAGTGGTATAACACATCCCGCCAAAAGGCGCCAATTGATCCACAGTTTTGTATTTAGATTGACTCCATTGATCCGTGGTCGTAGCGACCGTAATAATTCGAACGAAAATAAAAAATTTTCAAAATTCTACACTGTGATGGTATCTTAATTCGCATAAAAGGTAATAATAATCTAGACCTAGAGTGTATTTAAGTCAGTCGAGTAGTTTTTGAGTGAGATTTCCCGCCAATTTTGTGCTTAGAAGCTTGTAACAAGTTAATACAGTACTATAGTTACACCAGAATATGTATGTGATATTACTGGAGAGAGCAAGAGGTGAAGGTATAATTAAATAAACATTTTAAAACTATTGAATATAAAACAGGAGAGTTAATTTAAATGAAAATTTTGATCTGAAATATTTAAATGATAACATTATTGAGGTAATTATGGAAATAAAATTTCATACGAGTCATAATATTGTGTCTTCTTAGCAATAAAATACATATACATAAAAATATATGTATCGCCTAGTATCAAAATCTACTAAATGCACTTTTCTAATTTTTTGATTTTTTAGGGCCATTAATTTTTAAATGCAACAAGGCATATGCCCCTTAACATTTTTTGTTGTAATTTTAACTGCTTACTAAAGAAATCTGCAACTGAAATATAACATAAATTTCAAATCCTGCTAAAATTACATTGAAAACATAACCTATATTTTAGATTTTAACCGTTCAAATTTTAATTTTTTCACTGACATGCGGGACGTACGAAGTATAAAATTATGTTTTCACGTAGAATTTGTATTTTAATATTTATCTAAAATTTTAAATAATGAAATCGTAGGTGTAAATGAATTACTAAGTAAACACTTTGGTTTTAAGTGACAAAATGAAAATAGTTTACAATATTACAAAACAAATTATATCGTCTAACCCTGATACATCCAATATTGTTGAATCAAGTTCTTTTTTAATAAATTTTCCTTATTATTTCTGTTTTAAAACGCACTTTATATAAATGTTACTATCAAACCTAATAAATTCAAATAAATTTGATTAAAAAAGGAGTAAAACGATAATTTTATTTTTTGATAATAGTACTAATCATCTTTTTTACCTTGTTAGTTAATATAATTATGACTTTTTAATCGAAAAATTAATTTTGAACTGAGTTATGGTTTTTTGCGATTTCCCATGATTTTTATAAAGTGGAATTAGTAGATTTTGATACTAGGGAACTCATATACTACACGCAATCAAATGGGAGAAAAATCTAGATTGTGCTATTGTTTTTGGAATATTCTATAGAGGAGAGCAAACCAATTTGGCATCCTTAGGCCCCTAGACACTTCTCAGGTGGAGGCCTCTGAACACTTCTGTGAAGGCTCCTGGTAATGCAGAAATTTTCGAAATTTTCTATCCTTCCTATTCTACTCCAGTGTTGAGATATCCATTATTAATTTTTTGGAGGCCCCTATTCTGATGTAGACACAGCTTTGTAACAAACTCTAATTAAACTAAATTCATCCAATTTCATTTCTATTATGAATTACATAATAAAGAAACTAATGGCGTACATTCCGCTCCAAAAGAAAAATTAAAGTAAAAATATTCTCGTTGAAAAATTACTTTCATTTTCTTTATAAAAATTACGGTGTTATACAAACACACTCCACCGTCCAAAAAATAAAAAGCTTCAATTAAAACTTTTGATAAAATCATCATCCACCGTCCTTGTTTAATTAAAATAATCACCAAATGTGGTAAAAATTAATTAGTGTAAAAGCTCTCTGTCCCGCACCATTTCCCGCACGCTTCTGCGCATATACATTTGATTACAATTTTGCCTTACACATAATAAATATAAAAAAATATTTAAGAGCAACTGAGAGAGTATGGTGTTTCTTATATTTATTAAAATAAAACATAGAGTTGACCGGGGTAAATGTGAATTGGGGCAATTGTGAACGGCGCCTACAATTTCTAATTAATTTTGTTAAAAATCAAATCTTAGTATGTTTTTCTGTCCTTTCTTAACATGCTATTAAAATTTGATAACAATTCTCCAAGTATTAGTAACTTTTTTTTTTATTTTGAAAAAACCCTTGCAAAATTTTATGTACCTTACTTCGACCAGTCCTCAAAAAAAATTTTTTTTTAAATACATTTTCTTTTTTTAAAAGGTAAGAAATGGATAAAAGTACTTTTAAAGAAGTGGTCTAAACCCTGAGGGCGTTCCTTATTAACTGCTAAAGAAATTGGACAATTTATTACCAATTCACAATTAACCCATGATTTTAAAATTGTGGGGTAATTGTGAACGTCATTCACAAATGCCCCCATTCGATCAAAAATTTCAGTAGTGTTCTTTTCAGAGTTGAAAATGTTGATGAAGATGCTGGTGACATTATTGTACAAGTTTCCGTTGTACAAACAATACAAAAAAAAAATCATGTTTTGTGTATCAATCTACGAAATTATTGCTGTGCTCCCTTATTCAATAACAATCTACAAAAACAGAAAAATTACTTGTTTTCAATGTCTTTGTGAGTGTCCAAGGGCAGTAGGATTAATACAAAACCATTTTTTTTTTCATTTACAGTATTAGACCTAATCAGGGCCGCGCCAAGCGGGGGTGTTAGGGGTGCCTAGTACCCCGGCGGCAGGTTTTGGGGGCGGCAAATAAAATATAAAATTATTAATATTTTTATGTGGTAATTTTGATGACACTTAAATGTTACCCGCATTTTGCTTAAATACTTGTCTATTATGATTGTTGTGACCCGTCGGTAATCCGATTATTCCGATTGTTGACCAGCGACAACAATCATTTGCGCGGTAATCGGCGAGATCAAACGGGATCGGGGTCGAACATGCTCTTGCACGCTTTAATTTTATAAAAACCGTCGTTGAATTCTACACATAAAACATTTATCAATCTTGCATTTCATTAAAGTAAGTATATATAGTAAGTAAACTGGTAGCCGGGAGGCATATATTTTATTATCAAAAATGTATTACAAATAAGTTTGGCGTTTTAGGGGCGGCAATTTTTTTCTTGCACCCCAGCGTAAATGTCCCTTGGCGCGGCCCTGGACCTAATAGATTGTTGTTTTTTATTCATGTTAACTAAATGTATTTCCTTGAAAAAGTCTCATTTTCCTTGTTTTTGTGTGAAAATCTTGTAATTTTTTGATTTTTTATTTGATAAAATGACCAAATGTCATCAAAATATCATTTTTAGTTTGTAATAAATGTGTTCCTACAATTTTTGTTATTTTTATTTAACCTTGATTTTTGATACAAATTTGAGGTATGGATAACTTGCATTAAACAAAGAGAAATTGTGACCGCTAAAGTATGATGAAAAATTTGAAAGTGGGGTAAATGTGAAGAATTTAATTTGTGCTTTACTCTGATGTACCTCACTTCTCTTGTAATCCATTCTAAATAATTTTTCTGACGGCATTCACTTTTACCCAAAAATTCATAAGATTTACAAAACCGCACCGGGAAAATGTGAATGGCTTATAAAATTTTTGTTTTTCATACAAATTTGCTCAAAATTTGTGTGGTACATCCTGAATAATGTAGAATTAAAAATAAATCAACCATAATATGATATATAAAATAAAAAATACTTAAAACAACGCTTTTATCTCAATTCATGAAGAACCATTCACAATTATCCCGGTCAACTCTACAGGATGTACTGTTGACAAATCTTTCAAGACACTGTTAACCTTGGGGACCATAAAAAATCTTTATATGATATTGATTATTTATTACACATATAAAGTGGAATTTTGCATTACAATGATAATTCTACATCATTAAGTTTTTCGTGTCGGGAAATTTTTACATAATAATAAATTTTTTTAACTAAGTAGAAGAAAAAATCCGCCCGCAGTTGAGATGAGTAATAAAGAAAAATTTATTTTTTCGCATAGCCGCGTACTTTTTTTTCGTTTTACAGTTGAATTAACAATTTTTATGATGTCTCCTACATGTAAATAACAAGTAAGTACTTTTTTAAAAAAAAAATATGACAAGAATAATTGTAGCTTTGACAAAAAAAATCAGATGCGTTATGACCAACAAGTGTAATCTTACAGTACCCCATAACTATATTACGGGGCTATTCTAGTCTAGAAATTCGAAAAAATTGATTTTTCTTTTTTCATATTTTCAAAGTTTAGACCTTTAAGAATAAGCCTCTAAAACGATTTACGGAAATTCGAATTATTTTCGGAGTTATGGTTATTTTTTCCCTGTGTATTGTGTATCTTTTCAGTGTTAAATTAAAATTTTTAATATAAAATTACTCGAAACTACTTTTTTTTCGATACGGTTGACATGATATTTCAAGTTCTAATGCACCGATTTACTTGAAATTTGGTACAGACCTTCTTAATACTATCAAAATTGGTCCGACGTAGGGGTTTTTGGAATTTTTTGTTACTATTTTTAAAAAATTTCCAAAGTTGAAAAAAGGAGGCGAAAAAATGATTTTTTTTAAATGGACGCCATTTTGTGAAAAAAATTATTTTTTCAAGTCGGCTAAACGTCCAACTAATTCTACATACTTGTTTATTAAGAATTCATTAAAATTTTATGTTTTAGATCACCCTCCTGGTGATCTGAAACATAAAATTTTAATTTTTTTTTACGCCCGTAAAATCACCTCAAAATCGAGCTTCTAGACTAGAATACCCTCTTTTACTTTTCTAAATCAATTTTAAACAAATTTTTTTAAATAAAATTTTTGTCAGTTTTCAATAACAGCTATAAAATACTTTTTTCTTGAGTCATTCCTACATTTTAAGTCCACGCTTTGAACTTAAAATAAAATATATTCAAATTTTTATAAGGACATTTTTAATTTAAGAACAAGGGGTCAAACTAAAATGTCTACCAAACTGTTCCCACTGTAATCCACTGTAATCCATAGGTAACGTAACACAGCACACATACAATCACAACACACGATATATGGACACGAATATACCAATGTGTTGGTAATATATTTTGATGATAATATATGCAGTTCGCATACATACACTATATACTATGATGGCCGACATATTTGAGAACTAATCAACAATTATTTGAGAAATTTTTTATTCAATAGAATTTTTACACTTAAATACGACACACTTCATATTTTTTTCTGTTTAAATTTCACGAGTTGATTAAAAAACATGATTTTTATTTTGACGTGAACACCACGGCAGTCAGTAACAGACTAAAGTAGTACTGGTGTAAATTGCTACTTATTGCAACTTTAAGATTTCACTTTTTTATAGGTAGGCTTGATCTGTCTCATCTGTGTTTAAGAACATGTACCAGCTTTCATCAAAATTAAATTTTTTGAGAGAAAGTAACCCTAAAATCCCGCATTTTCCACCCTTTTTGGAAATCTCATGAATTTTATTTAAAACTGATCTAAATAATAGTATAACAGTTTATTAAAACACTTATTTGTCCAACTTAGAGAGGCAAAATTATTTCTGGCAACATACTCTCTGCGACATAATATGTACATATTTTAACTTAAGTCTCAAAACTCCAATGAATAAGAAAACAATTTTGAACAAGTTTGTTTCTCATAGTTTTTGCAGGAAAATGAAAAAAAAATTACTATTATTATTACGATAATAAAAAGTTTCTCATTCATAACAAGCAATAGGGGAGAAGTGCCCTAGAATAGGGACGTTTTTGTTTTAAGCGTTCTAGTAAATAAACGAAATAACAAATTAAATATTTACGAACGGCATTAGAAACATCAGTTATCTTACTCTTGAAATAAAATCCAATAATAAACATTTCTTTGTTATTAGTTGTAATTTTTCTCAGTTTTTAAAAAAGTGCATTTTGTCCCTTTCATCTATAGACTGTATTGAAAGGGACATGATAATTTATGAAAGGGACAATACTAAATATCATTCATATTGTTCAAATTTCCACCTTATGTACATAAGACATACGGTTCATACTATTGCGCAGGTCATCTTACTGAACTTACATATTAATAAATTTGATTCAATAATGGGAATAATCAAGTGATTTAAGTAATCGATGATTATTATTTGCGTGGTTTTAGTAATCGATAATTAAAATCATTGTTTTTCATTTCTTTTTTTTTTTTTTGTTTTTTTTTTTTGTTCGAAATCTTTAAACAAGAAGAAAGTTTAAAAAAATTAATTATTAACACTAAGAACACACTATAATGGAGAAAAAATTGTGAAATGTGGATATTCAAATAAAATTAATTCGAAATCACTAGTCTTAAAGGTAGTCCCTTTCATAACTTGTTTGTTCTGTTCCTTTTACAAATATTGCACCCAAATTAAAAATTTAATCTCTATATCTACAATTTTATTTAAATGATATCTGATCTGTCGTTTTCCTCTAGTTGAAAGAATAACTAATTATATATAATTACAAACATTTCAAAAAATACTTACAGTCAATCAGAAAACGTTCCGAAAAATTTAAAAAAAAATTAGTTTGAAACATAAAAAAATTTACAAGCACAGGATTACCATGTTTTAAATGACAGTAGCTGGAAGTCAGGAACAAACATATCTGCATTGGTGCTGCCACACAACACCAATACGTTTGATTTGGCGGATTAGTATTTAGCGCGTAATTTTAATTGTCCCTTTCAATACGTGTCCCTTTCATACCACTTTTCCCCTAGTAATTGAGTTACACGTCTTGCCCTGTACGTCTGACGCAGTATAAACTTTGTTTACTGTCCGTTCCAGAGATATAGATTACAAAATAGATTACATTTTTTTACTACGCACTGGAGAATACATAAAATTTCTATTATCCGTGAAAAAGAAATTGTGTTAGGTGAACTTATTTCAATGCTATAGTATTAACACTTTTTTTGCACACCGATAATAATCATAAATATACCTTTATTAGGTGAACTAAATGATAAATTTGCTATAGTAGGTATTGGCGTAATTGAGAACGTAATGTACATTGCATATATTCAGGGGATCAAATGTTGGTTATCCTTAAAAAGTTTATACAAATGAGAAACAATTTAGCCGACGACACAAGATCTGACTAAAAATCACAATTAAATCTGTTTTAATTTATAAATTAACATAATTACTCTTTTTAAATAAAACTTTTCTTACAAACGCATACCAGAAACACTTAAAACGTAATGTGCTGTCTTTATGGATGTTGCAGGTGGCAAATATAGAGGGTTAAATATGTCTAGAAACAACAACAATTATAACAATTCAAATAAAAGTTTTTATTTCAATATCTTTTTTTTTTCGATCTGTTCCCAAACATTGTTTTTTTAAACGGAACATTAAAATTTAAATACGAAAAATTATTTTAAACCATTTAGATAAAACAAAAGGCTAAAAGAGGTGGGTGGTTAGATCATCTTTTTTTCTCCGGCTGGAGATTTTATTGAAAAAAAAATTCGTTGATTTTTGAACCAAAAAAATTTTTTTTTGTTAAATTAAATACCTAATATCTTTATGCTGTGATTATTTACAATTCATTTGAAATATGTAAATTGATTATTTGTAATTTTAATAAATATTTTTTATGCGTATACACGATTTAGTTTAATTTAATCCTTCATAAAACCTATTTCATTATCAAAATTATTTAATTGTTGAATTTTAAATTGTATAATCTCAGTATAAACAGTATCATAAATGGAAGTTTAAATTTATCAGTTAATTTATACCTAAGATAATTATTTTGTGTACTAATTATTGTAAAATATTTAATTTGTTATGTTTTCCTTTGAAAAATTGGAATGTACTAAATCTTTTTTCAGTTTGGAGCCGTCTTAAGCTACCTAGAATGTTCGGAGCACACTAAATTAAGGGGTCCCTGAGCATACCAAGTTTGAAGGCCCCTGAATCTCTGGCGGTCCTTTTAGAAAAGCAAAAATTTATTGCAAATAGCCTTAGAAATAGTATTTGCGAAGATATTATAAAATTCAAGACTCTTGCGTTAAACTTATCAAAAATATGAAACCAAAAATACAAAAAAAAAATAAAAAAATCACAACATATTTTCCTCTAGCTTAGTTGAACTAGCACAAAAAATATCATTTTTTAATTTCTCTATGAATATTAAACTGTCAAATTTCGATCAAAAATTTTTGTTAACTTTGTTAACATTTCCAGTAGCGACAATCGAACACAAAAAATCATTTTCCAGGAAAAAAATTGTCAACATTCAAAGATCAAAAAATAATAATACCTCAGTTCGAAAATATTTCGAGGAAAACTTTTTACAAAAATAAAAATTTACTGACAAATTTGATGTGACATGACATGTTTAAAAAAAAATTCATCAATATAAGTACTAACTAGTTCAACTATATAGATATGTATTTCATATTTTCAATAAAACAAAATTTTATTTAACATTTTTATTATTGTTTCTAATTTACAAACATAATGGATTAAAATATGTGACGTTGAAAAACATGAAAAACATCTCGCATATTCCTTAAGAGGTAAAAGAAAACAAAAAACAAAAGCAAACCGAGGTATACGAAAATAAAAACAAAAAAGAAATGTAAACTAAAGCAAAAATTTTTGTTAACTTTATTACAAAATATACTTTTCCTTCTTTAGCTATCAAAATGTAAATAAAAGCTTCTCGAAATAATATGGTTATACTTTTCGGTCACAAAAATAAAATGTCGCTTTCAGAAACACAAATCAAAAATTGATATCAACTTGGTGTGTAACAACAGTTAAAAAAACATGGGATCGTTGCTTTGTCACTTTTCACAACAAAAATCGTACAAACACAAGTCGACTTTCGGCCATTACGCCATCATCAGGTGAAAAACCACAACTAAAAACTGTTCTTTGGGTAGTGGGGGATGTTAGTGATAAAGGCAGACTTAAGCACATCAAACAAATGTAAGGGAAATCCCAAGTTAACAAATTTTTTTTGGATAAAAGTGAAATTTTTGTATTATTTGCCTAAGTACCTACAGCAAATTTTATTTAAAAAGGTTAAGTGTAATCTCATTAAAATGACTGAAGTGAGTTGGGAAAAACCCGACATTTACGACACGTGAAAACAGCGGTGAACGTTAATTACAAGAAATAAAGAAGTACACGTTCACCGCACGGTTTTTCCCAACTCACTTCAGTCATTTTAATGAGATTACACTTAACCTTTTTAAATAAAATTCGCTGTAACATCCCCCACTAATACATTATTCACTTAAATTTATATCATAAATAGTTTCGCCTAAAAGAACAGTTTTTAGTTGTGTTTTTTTCACCTGATGATGGCATAATTGTTGAAACTCGACTCGTGTTTGTATGATTTTTGTTGTGAAAAGTGACAAAGCAACGATCTCATGTTTTTTAATATGGATTTTCACAAAGTGAACCTTTCTAATATTGTAGTAACAACAGTTCTAGAGATACTTATATAGTAAAAGAAATTTTTGGTTTTTCCATTTAAATGATCAGTTTATTTACTTCAGTAAGATTGTAACACTTGCTGAGTTATACGGTATAGTACAATATTTAAGGTTATATCAACCAAAATATCAAACCGATACAAACCAATATTAATACATAAATAATGACGTAGCAGCTGCTAGACACATTCAACTATAAACAAATTTATGATAATATATTTGGCATTATTGTTATAATACTATAAATTGGTTTATTGTGGCCGCTATAACTCAAGCCCCAATAATAAATACAACAACAAAAAAAGGAATAATATTTTCCATAAAAAAATTTATTAAATCCCCCAATATTGTTCCTCTCGTATTCCCCCACCCGCGTTATTCTCTACGCGTATGTAAAATTGTATTAGAATATTTACTGGTATCGATATCAAATAATAGCAACCCTTTGAAAATCTGATTCGACAAAATATCAAAAAAAAAAATTTACATACAAAATTCTATTGTAAAATAGATGTTCAAAGATTTAAATACCCCTGTTGCAGCATCCTGCATAACATAGCGAATTTCCTTTTATAAAAGTTAGTTTTTCTTGGAAACTAGTTAAAGACCTTTTTTATGTGAATTTTCTCCTCTTTCCAATGGTGTAAAAACTTTTTGAATAAGGGGAAATTTTGGCAAAAAACTAATTATTTTCACGAAAATTGCCAAAAAAACCATGTTCTGGGCATCGGACGTGTCTGGTTAACGAACTCATCCAACGGTTTGGGACTTTCAATATTTTTACCAAATTTCATAAGCGTAAGACATTTCGTTCGAGAGTTATCGAGCGGTTGACATATATATATATATATACATATATATATATATATATATATATATATATATATATATATATATATATATATATATATATATATATATATATAAGTATATATAAATGTTAGTAAATATTGTTTTCGGTTTCTAGGGACCTCAAAACAAATTTCAGCCATAGTCCCGGGCTCAAGTCGCGTCATGACAGTGGCTGTAATAGCTGAATTCCATTCTGGAAATTCGCTAATATACTGGCCTTTTGGTAATATGTATCAAATACGTAAATATATTGTTTGTATAAACTAATATGCTACATTTCTTTATTTACTGACTATTCTTTGACCTACGTTTGGAATGTTCTATGCTTTAGGTTATATTATGAAGCTCAATATATCATGTATCTTTGATAATTATATTGTTGAAACTTATTATAAGAAGTCATTGATATTCATGGTGGCCACAGACTTTTAAAGATCAAATTTCCTGGCTTTTCCAGGTTTTCCAGAAATTTTTTTAAAAAACTCCCTGACTATTTTGTGAAAAATGTCGCCTCGACTTGATCCCAAAAAGGTAAAAAAATTTTTAATAACTTTTTAACACTTTTGCTTAAAAAAAGTAAATGACGAGCAAAAAAAAAGTCCACGCCAGCTTTTAAATCTAACCTCAAAACAAGTGAAACTTTTCCAGTCTTTTGGTAAAATTCCCTGACTTTTCCAGAAAGTTTAGAGTTCCTTGACATTTCCAGGTTTTCCAGTAATGTGGCCACCGTGACATTGTATTCCCTGTGAGCCGAAAATTTAACCATCTATACTAAGTGATTATAAGTCAATTTATCGGGACGCTTTACTATCATAAGTAATTAACACCGCGAAAAACACCGTCTGCTAAGCTAAATATTTTTTAAATTTCGGAAATAAACGCAAAACTTTCTATACTCCTTGTAAATAACCATCAGGAAGTAAAATACATAATTTATTTATACGTCTAACTTGATATTCAGGTGACGTTTCGATACTTAAAGATATCAAAGTTGCTTTTATTGGTAATAAAATTTGATGCCTCATCATTGAAAATGGATATGCGTATCTCATCACTTTAAACGACTTCGATTCTATTAAAAAAATCAACTTTGATAACATCAGCTATCAACTAAATAGTCTACTTTGTTCAAAATATAAAAATACTTACAAAAAAAAATCAATTCAGTCTTGCTCAATTAAACTCATCGTCGAAAATTAAAACTCTCCAACCTGCCACAATAAATAAGTTTCAAACACCAATAAATCGAATTGTAGTTATAGGCCAAACAAAAAACTGAGTTTATCTTCTTCAATTGGCAATTTATGAGACAAAGCGAGAAAATTTATGGCAATCGAAAATCAGATCATAGAAGTAACAATAATCGAATGTCACGTAACACGTATTTACGTGTTTACCAAGGACACGCATAAAGGATATAGAGTAATAATAGTAAACATTATCAGCACAAATGAATATCTCGCTCAACTGCCGCTCGGTCTAATAGAATGATAAGAAAGGTAAAGGAATAATCGTACCTCTTGAATAGTACTGATAAGAACTTTGGCATTTTTCTTCAACTAAATAGTATCACATTGTTAAAATTAAATAATTCAAGGCGCGTTTATGATACCGAGAGAAAGATTTAAGTGCTTTCCTACACTTCAACTAATCAGAAGTATTAAATTTTACGAAAATCGAAAGTGAGCCCCAATTTTCATACTAATGTTCATTTATTCCGGATCATGTTTAATATACGAAACTAAAAAAATTTACAATCTTTCGTGTGCACGTATATTGCGAATTCACCCTAATTTCTATAGTATTTAACTGTTGAATCTTCTTTACGAAGTAGATAATGTATTGGACTAATGAATAATGGCGAATTTAATGAAATTCATTATTAGTTAAAGATATTTAACCCACAAGCTCATGGCTTACCATACAGAATTTATAAACACTGCGTAACCACTAACCAACAACTAGAAGTGCGACCGACCTGACACTACTCAGAGACCTTCGAACTAAATTATGGTTCGCACCGGGAGTCGGTACTATTGCTCGCTAGTTCAGGAGCGTAGTCTAAAGTTTGCGTGGGGTGCGTCTGGACCCCAGTCGTGAGCTTGTCAAACATTTATTTTATTTTCAATTTCTTTTTACAAGAGAATTATGATTTCTTTTCAGAAAAATTTTATATGAAACTAGTCTATCGAATAAAAATATATTTGATTTTTTTTTTTGTTTCAGATCACAAGTGGAGATGTGTTTTCCCTCGTCTAACAACCTTTTCTTTGAGGAGTCGCTACTTTAACTCCCAAAAACAAAGTATTATAAAATTTAATAAAAAAAAGTTTTGTACAATTTAATGCAAATAAAACATATAAAACACAGAAGACCAGAAACAATATTTCTATCTCTAGCTACTGTGCCCACTGTCGCCAGCAAATGACGTGGACACCACACCCCCTACCAATCAATTATGATACATACAACCAAAACACATCATTGTATCTACACAAACATGAGAATGTATTAGTGTAATATCGTGATGAATGACTACGCACCTTGCATATATATATATATATATATATATATATATATATATATATTTATATATATATATATATATATATATAGGGTGTCAGAGAAAGAAGTGACCATCTTTTGAGGGGTGACTCATAGCCCCCTGTCGACACTAAAACCGCAGGAATTTTTTCGGAATTAACAGTCGCGTCACCCCTCAAAAGGATAAGAGTTATTTCCCTTACTTACCTTATATATGTATATACAGGGTGTAAGGAAAATAACTCTTATCCTTTTGAGGGGAGACGCGACTGTTGATTCCGAAAAAATTCCTGCGGTTTTAGTGTCTACAGGGGGCTATGAGTCACCCCTCAAAAGATGGTCACTTATTTCTCTGACACTCTGTGTATACATAGTATATACTATCATGGCCAACCTATCTAATTAACAACCAACAATTAAAAATAAATTTATTTATTTTAAAAATGATATCACTTAATTTTGAGAATTTTTTTGTTCAGTAGAATTTTTACCCTTAAATCCGACACACTTCATATTTTTCTCTGTTTAAATTTCACGAGTTGATTAAAAAAACAATGACATAAGAACGATGTGACGCTTATGACAAACAGTAACAGAATAAATCAGAAGCGGTGTAAATTGCAGCTCATTGCAATTTACGAACGACAGATCTTTAGATGTAGGCTGCTTCTATAACATTCTGTGATATAAACAGTCTAAAAATATTATATTTTAGTTTGTTGCGGGAGAAATACTAAAATAAACTTCAAATTTTAAGCACCACACAGACACAGCGACACTACCTTAATTTAAATGGAATTTAAAAGTATATGAAATCATTTAAATAAATAATTATTTTCCTTATTATTTATCATTCACTACAATAGATATACAATAAATGATAATTTGCAAAGGCAAATTTATTCCTGTCAAAGCAAAAAAATCCTTTTAATGCAAGGTGAAGGTCATTTATATAGTTTCGAGTTCATTTACACCATTTCTTTGTGTCTCCTTCAAATTCTTTGTTTGCCGAAAACGTATATACTGCCACAATGTGTGACAATAATCGGTTACTTAATTCGTTGCGTCCTTTTGGGAGCTTTCGCAAACACGCGTGCTTTCCCAGTTGGTGGGATTAAATAACATTTATCTTCACATTGTCAGGCATTGCCCGTGCAACTATAATAGAATCATATGCCTTAATAGTTGTGTAAGTATAGTTGGAATTAAAATTAAGTTTAAGATAATTCTCTTGGGTGTATGTAAGTATAGAAAGCTGTGAATTTTCAGTAATAATATCTGTATTATTAGAGTGAGGATGTTAGACCGTGTACTCAACAACCTTGATACCAACATAATAGCTAATACATATAGACATGTAGTATACCTTTACTGGTAAAGTGTGAACAAAATTTAACAAGAACAACATTTTAAAAGTATAATATAACTTCTAAGTGAATCCAACTATAATGTAATTCAAATAAAGCAGCGAATTTCGACGCACACTTTTATATAGATTTTCTGTGCTCCTATTAGGTAAAACAATTTTTTTTTTCATTAGAACAAGCTTTGGACCTACACAAAATTTGAAAAATTTCCTAAGAAAACTCACCGATAGAACTAAATTAATGAATTTCTTTTTTAAGACAAAAAATTTGAAATAGCTCATGACGTCATAAAATACATTTAAAGTCTTAAAATATGCAAAATCGTAATTGTAGAGAAATGAAAAAAGGTTTTTGTACACGATCGTGTATTTTCATGCATTTACCAATGCTGGTAAGTTACATTTCCCGAACGTTTGTTTATATCTATGGAAACCAAAAAATAACAGTGCGGTAAGTGAATAGGAGGAGTGTGGTAAGTGAAATTAGCTCAAAAATGATTACAATTATTTATTTATATTGAAATTAAAAGTACAATTAGAACAATTAGGAAAATAATTAAAATTCAAAAAATAAAATTAAAATTTAAATCATTAAAATTTTCTGTGGTTTTCATAATAATACTTTTTCATTTTACGTGAATAAATTTGCAGCCAAACATAAAATGCTTCATCAATTTCATTATTCTTACTAATATAGTTGAACAAACTATTTTCCTCAATTTTTTTAATAGAAAATTCAAAAAAAATATTCACGACAATGAAATATTGGCACTTAATTTTTTATTTACAAATATAGTTGTCAATTGTCACTACAAAGATTCGTATTAGTTGCTATAAATATTTATAATATTTGTTCATGACATTCTATACCATAATATAGAAATATAAATTTCACCTATATATTATCCGAATTTTATTTTTTATTTAATATATTTTTATTCTTTAATTATTTTAAATCGATCGTGCAAAAAATATTGTACAATACACGATGCGTTAAGTGCATTTACTGATCTCGAAAATTGCAAAAACTCGACCCTGCGAGTTTCGTTTTCGCAACATTTTTTCGATCAATAAAAGCAACTTACCGAACTTATATTGTAAAATACTATTACAGTTTACGGCTACCATTTTTTAAACATTTTAGATTTAAGTAGGTATTGTTTAAATAAATATTATAATTTTGATAGTAAAAATGAAAAATTCACCCCAAAACATCCAAATGACACCAGCTAGATGGAACTAAATCATTTACATAATGACAAACTTAATAAAATGTAAATATTAATCCTGATGAGGTTATTAACTATATAAACTTATTTAACGCGTACAGGCATTTAAAAATATGAAAATTGCAGGTATAAGAACATTTGAAATGTGAACAAATTTCGTTATTTAGTTGACAGTCCCAACTAATACTGGGAACTAATCTTTGATCGCAAACTCAAGTTTTACCATGACACCTGCTGTAATAGCTGAATTTGCTAAAACGAAATCTGGAATCTAATGATTCAAAAAATTCATAGCCTTTCAATTAAAATTAATTCGATCAATTTTGATCCATAACTTTAGAAGTTGTACATTTTCCAATTTTACATTATCGCGTCGCCTCATGCACTTGGCAATAGATACTGTATCAATTTCGTACAATATTTCTATCAATTCCATGTTGTTCAATATTTCGAACACGTATATACGAACAATTTGTTTCAAATACCCCAACATTTTGAACCAATCAATACATATACAATCAAATGGATGATTATTGACAATCGCACTCGTTGAAACAGGTGACACCAGACGTAACGTGACCACTTTAAATAATGAACAGACGTGCCAGCAAACCGCCACTGTTCCTGTCTCAATTTAATTTCAATCGGTTTTGTGTGAAGAACTGGGTTTTGTGCTCGGGGGCGCACTCAATTTGAGCACTTTGAGTAAATAAACAATTCATTTGTAATACTTCGTTGTAAAATTTCGTCGGGAGGGATGAGTGATTGTACGAAAAAAAATTTATGGAGGGGGTGGTAATGTTTACATAATGACCTTTCCGGTTTATTGTTGTTTTTGACAAAAAGGGGGTTTTGTTGGAAAACAAATTTTTCAAAACAATTAAATTTTTCCGAAAATTACCCTTTGTGTTTTATATTAACTGTTAACCCTTCTGTCTACCCAGTGGCCATTATGATTTTTTTTTTTATGTTTAAAATGGTTCAATTGCATCTCATTCTGTGTACTATAATATACGGAGAGAAAATTCCTATAAAAATTACTATGCTCATACTACAATCGACGTGTAACCGGCGAATATATTCAATTTTTGTACGATAAAATTATAAAAATTACAATAATATAACTAATTTTTATAATTTTACCGTACAAAAATTGGATATGTTCGCCTGTTACACGTCGATTGTAGTATGAGCACAGTAATTTTTATAGGAATTTTCTCTCCGTGTAGGGTTTGATGACCCTCCTATGAAAATTTTATTTTTAATAGTCATGCAAACAAACACTTTTGCAACTATCTTTAATGTCTTCTTTTTTCTAACGTATAGAGTTATTAGTTAAAGGTTTTATTGTAATTGTTAATAGTTATGTAATAAATAAATTATATACGTACAAATTGTATTTAATTGAAATTAAAATAAAGATTGTGACATTTAACATTCAAATCCTTTTTATTTGGCTCTCACAAAACGGTAAAAGTTCCTTTTCAAGGAAGTCACAATTGTAATTTTATGCAAAATAACAAATAAATTATATACAAATTGTATAACTGAAATTAAAATGAAGATTGGGTCGTCCAACTAATAAATTGTTTTTTTTTTTTTTCATTTGGCTCTCAAAATAATTCTAATTTTATTCAAAATGAAATTAGTGGTATAGGTACTGAAAAACCTAAACCAAGTCACTGTTTTTTAACACACAAATTCCATTATTTACATCTTTAAAATATTTCGTCCACATATTGACGTCATCAAGGTAAATATCTCAAAAATTTTCTATTAACGTTACAAATGTGATAAATTTTAAAAAATTTTTGATACTTAAATAATTTGGGGTTGAATTATTTATTTTTGTTATCAAAATAGCAAAATTTTTTGATGAAAATTGGTTTCCTGTTAATCATACGTTTTTAATTTTACCAAAGATAAAATTAGGGACATCTGAAACCTAAAATTAGATACAAATTTTATGTTACTATCATTCAAATTACGATTGTTACGATTTTAAATAGTCTTATATGGTTGGTGACGTCACTAGGGTCAATATTTAAATTTTGTTGAATTTATCGTAACGTAAATCAGTGTTTCTCAACCGCTGGCCCACGAACCGATGTCGGGCCGCAAAAGTATCTCTACAGTCTACAGAAAGATGTGTCAGAATTACAAAAATATTTGTAATTTGTTTTTTTTTTTTGTTTTAAATAAAAAGAAAACGGCGCGACGGAGCTAAATTGATGCCCAAAAATAATTTTTGGTTGAAAAAAATCCATTTTTGGAATTTAAAAAGCAAAAGGTAAGTCCAACTTGGCGGTGACATATAGTCGCTTATATGTTCGGAGAACGACATTTCATATTACACGACTCAATGTTATTCCAACTAATAACGAAAATGATTCCAATCTAAATGAATTTTATTTAAAATTAAAGAATTGTTTTTAAACATTTCTCTAATGCTTAAAAAAGTGCCGGTATTTACCTGAATTACATGATTGACCAAGCGGTCGGAAAACGACATGTCATATTACACGACCGAATGTTAGGTATTCCAATTAATGGCGGAAATCATTTCAGGTTACAAGAGTCGTATTTAAAATTAAAGAATTGTTTCTAAACATTTCTCTAAGGCTTAAAAAGTGTCGGAATTTATCTAAATGACATAGTTGGCAAAATGGTCGGAAAACGACATTTCATATTACACGACCTAATATTATACCAATTAATGGCGGTAATGATTCCAGGCTAAAACAGTTCTATTTAAGCTGTAATTTAATTAAGTGGCGCAAAAAAGTTAAACATTAAAACTATTATTTAGCATCAACATTAAGGGGAGGTTTACTTGAGAGTCGTTAAAAAAAATCGATCTTTTTTGGAGAAATTGGTAGCTAATTATGTGTAGAATATGTTCCCAAAGTGATTTTACTGAAAATAATTTAAAAACAAGATTCTTGCACATTAACCGAATCCAGCTTTCTATAAAAAAAAAATTCAAAAAACGTAGTTCACGCAATAATGAGCATTAAATATAAAATTTTGAAAATACGTTTCTTTATATATATTTTATAATATCTCGGAACTATATTTTTGGAACTGGTGGACACGGTAACTCAAAAACTATTCGACGGATCCTTTTTTTTAAATTTTTTATTTTAAAGATAATTAAATTCTTCGGCACCTCTACCTAAGTTCGAAACACTTTCAATATTTTTTTATTTTTAAATTTACTTTAAAGAGCGAAAAATAAGACAAAAATCGTAATCAAAAGTTCAAACATCCGCCATTTTTTTTCTTTCAGCAATTTATTGATATTATAGTTAGAGATGCCGGTACTCTTCATATATTTTATAAATTTTTTTTGTTTTTGGATTTCGGTGGTTTATTACCGGCGCTAGGATGTCCACCAACAAGGCATTGGATTTTCGGATCGTCACACTGCACTATCTATAAAATGGACACTTTTTTATATTTTTCCTTGAATATTTTTTTTTTGTGTAGTTTAATACTTAATAAATATGTGTACAAAATTTGAAATTGATATTGACTTCCGTTCTTGAGAAAAAAATTCTAGAAAAATACATAATTTTTAAGGACTCTCGAGAAAACCTCCCCATAAAAAAAAATGTTATACCCCCTCTAATATGAATATAAAAAGAGAAGGGCAATACGCGTGTATCCTTTTATGTCTAAATACTAAAACCATGACGTTAAACTGTGCTTTTCCGTACAGACTCTACGTAGAAGCAAACTAATAAAAAAAGAGTGACAAAAATTTAAAGACGATAAAAACAATCTCAATATGTTATTTGGCCCAATAACACTCTTCGAACGGCGATTAATCATTTAATACGACTTTTTAATAAAATATATCACACAAACAAACTATACAACTGGAAAATAAAAATAAAAGATTTCTTCTACCAACTATTAAACGCCATCTATACATTTAGATGGTGTTAAGAAACAAAAAAAAAAAAGCCAACGTTGACTTTTTCCTGCAACTACACAGTTTCATTTAAACGAAAAAAAAAAATAAGGAAAGAAAATGTTTAATAACGCTAAATAAGAAAAATCAAAAAACTTTTTTCCCTTTAATATAATAAATTTTTATTTCATAATGATATCTTTGAAGGTGTATATGGAATATACTCATGTAATTAGGTATCGATCACCATCAAACTTTTACCCACCGGTGATTTCAAAAGAAATCAAAAACATGAATTTATTTTTCTTTTGTCGTTATCAGCAATAAAGTTTTTGATTTAATTTTCCTCCGATATATAAAATTATTTTATAACTTTTTTTTTTTATTTTAAATCAAAAATTTTTATATAGCTATTTTCTTTTATATCACCAATTTTTTGTTTACTGCTGATTTTTTACACAAAAAAGAGTTTATATATGAAAAGATAAAAATGGTATTTGCATATTTAATTTAGAACTTATGTAAATCACTTATTACGTAATACCTACCAGTGTTATCAGTGTGGTTTAAAGTTAACTCGTTAGTGAAATTGAGATTTTCATGAGGCTAGCAATTTTTTTTTTTAATTTATAGTTTTTAGTAAAAGTTACTGTCGTACAGCGATGGTTAATGTTTACGTAATTTGAATAATAACCAAGGAAATGATTTCTATTTGTGAGGGAGTAATATTTGAAAAGTTGAGTGGAAAAATGGCGTAAATCTAAAAAAATAGTTATTAAAGAACCTATCAATCTAACTATACTATCCTAGAGTGTGCCAAAAAAAAATTTGGTTTTTTTCGTGCTCTCCGCTCAAAATATCGTAGATACGTCTAAACAAACATCCTCACCAAAGCGCAGCTTAAAATTCCAATTTTTAGGAGTGCATCAACGAGCCTAAAGTTTTCCCATTTAAATAACACAGGAAAAACGATTTTTTATATTATTTACTCCTGCAAACTGTGAAGAAATTTTTGAAGTGAAAACTTCTTTAGCGGCGTTGTACACTTTTTTTGTAATGGGTAAAAAATGTTAAATTCGCGTCAGGTCACGTGACCTGATCGAAAATTCGTAAGATCTGATCAAAAATTCGTAAGACGGATGGAAAGTAGACAGTCAGTAGAGCAGACAATAAACTGCGTTGTACACTTTTTTTGTAATGGGTAAAAAATGTTAAACTGGCGTCAGGACACGTGACCTGATCGAAAATTCGTAAGACGACAGTACATAACAGTAGACAGTAGTACAGAATACAGAACGAACGGTAGTATCTCTATACTACTGAAACTAGTGTAACGCGAAAGGACAGATAGATATATACGGGTTTACTCCAATAGCACTAATTTTAAGCCCTATCTCATTAAACATTAATTTTAGAATAGAGATAAAAAATTTTTAAAAAAAGATTCTTGTAGGGATTACCGAAGAGAACATTTGTGCAAAATGTGAACTCCCGGAAATGTTTTTTTATATTGTTTAAACAATATTGAAAATTCATAAATAGCGTTTTTTGAGCTTTCACCGCTTACGCAGCGAAAACGGTGATAGATACATTAAAAAGTGTTACGACCTTTTTTGTAGAGAATCGAATTCTCTACAAAAAAAGTCAGCGAGAGCACCTGTCTATCTTGTACAGGTGAAAAGATACAGCGCTCCAAACGCGCACTCAAAAGTCCACTTTTTCTAGCGTTCCGGCAGGGTGTGCCGTGTACGATAGCGCAATAAATAAATACTGTATTCTACCACATAAATGATAGTACTTTTATACTGATAATTAAAGCAATTCGTGCAAAATTATTCCCTAACCATTCCAAAATATCAAAAATGCACAACGTTACTATTCAAGTTTTCACTTCTGCCGGCACTCCCGGAGTGCAACCCGACGTTTTTTTTCATAAAATGAATCAAAGCACCTTATTAAGCATTAAATTTTAGATAAAAAATTTCATTGAGTCAAATTTCTATCGCCAATATTTCACTTTCTACAGAGCCTTAAAATTTAAATATCTTGAAATTTTACGTTTTTTTACCTTTTTAAGCTAAACTATTAAAGATAGAGCAAAATATTAGATGACAATTTTGTACTCCAATTGACGCTTTACAAAAAAGTTCCTTACAAATTTTTCGTATTATAAATAGTTACACAGTTACAGACCCTCAAAGTTTATTTTACTTATTTTTTTAGTGAAGAGGAAATTCAGCTATTACAGCGGGTGTCATAAAAAGACCTGAATCCGGGACTATGGTAGAAATTTGTTTTGAGACCTCGAGAAACCGAGAATGACCGAAATTTCTGTCATAATCCCACGTTTAGGTTTTTTCATGACACCGGCTGTAATGGCTGAATTTCCATTTTCCAAAAAAAGCAAAATAAATTTTGAGGGTCTGTAACTTTGTAACTATTTGTAATACGAAAAATTTGTAAGGAACTTTTTTATAAAGCGTCAGTTGGACTACAAAATTGTCATTTAACTTTTTGTCCTATCTTGAATAGTTTAGCTTAAAAATGTAAAAAAGTAAAATTTAAATTTGAAGTCTCTGTAGAAAGTGAAATATTAGTGATAGAAATTCGACTCAATGAAATTTTTTGTCCAAAATTTAATGCTTAATAAGGTGCTTTTATTAATTTTATGGAAAAAATATTTCTGCATAGTTTGCAGGCGTAAATAATATAAAAAATCGTTTTTCCTGTGTTATTTAAATGGGAAGCCTTTAGGCTTGATGATGCACCTCTAAAAATTGAAATTTTGAGCTGCGCTTTGGTAAGGATGTTTGTTTAGACGTATCCTACGATATTTTGAGCGGAGAGCAATTTTTTTTTTTTGGCACACCCTAATACTATACTAAGGAAACATATCTCGTTATTGCATAGGTTCTATGTATATATCAGTGGTGTTCATCCTTTGTTTCCGTGCGAGTTACCCTTCTATTATAACTTATTTAGTAACCTACTTTTTTCTTATGCACAAAAACCAAATTTGTTCAGAAAAATGTGATTTAATTTCCGTCTGTAATTTTTTCTGTTATCTTTATAATTCTGATTTTGTCAAAAAAGGAAAAAGTAGTATCGAAAATCTATAAGCAATTTCAAGTTTCATGTTTCTAGTATCAAAATTACGATGTCATCTCAAGCCCAACTTTTTCTTTATTAAATTAATAGCTGCAAGAATGATACGAATTAAATTTACTGGTGAAATTTGGGTAGTCTGAATGTCAAACTTTCATTTTTCCTCTGAAAGTGGCCAAATTGGTTCAGAAAATGTAAATTATTTCCGGATATGATTTTTCTCTTAAGCTCTACCCAGTGTCGAATTTACACTAGGGGCACGCGGGGCAGATAATGGTTTTTTTTTTTTTTTTGATCATCACTTATTTTCTGATAGGAAAATAAGAAATGGGAGTAGTTTTTTTTTTGCTCGTCACTTCTTTTTTGATAAGAAAAGGGAAAAAAGTGCGTAAGTTAATAAGAAATTTTTTTTAAAATTTTATAACGGGCGGCATTTTTCACAGTGCCCCGGGCGGCACTTAAGGTAAATTCGGCCCTGTAACCTTGTTTTACATAGTTTAAATTATATTAAACAATTCTTCATCGAAGCTATAAACCTTACTTTTTTTGTGTCCTTCGTTATTTTAAAATTTTTTCTCAGCTCGTCAAATATTTTGATATTTACAATATTCGAGTTCCCTGCCCCAGAGACTTAGAATAGGTATCTTATGCCATAAATAAATTGTTACCTCTAATTTCGCCAAAAAATTTAAACTTGTAATTCCATTATTTGACTTTATTTGGCGATAAACCTCAATATTAAGGCCAGCAAAAAAAAAAACAGAATTTTTTAACCAATCTTCAACATGTCGACAGGTTTCGGTGTCTCAAAACACCATTATTAAGACAAGAATATAAAAATCAATAAAAATAAAAATAAAAAATGAAAAAATTTAAAAATTTTTTTAATATACATAAGAAACTAAAAACCTTTTAGTTTTGATCAAACCCAATCAAATCAAACAATGTCAAATATAGCAACTCGTTGGTTGCAAAAAAGGAAATACGTACATCACTAAAAATGATATACGAAAACGGAAATGTGAAACAACAAAAAAACATCTGAAGACCAAACTTGCAATAGAGAACAGAAAAAGTAAAAGAAGAAACGAAAAATCATTTTTAGAAAAAAACATCTGTAAAAGCCACAAATCGCCTTATGCCATTTTTCCCATCAACTCTTCATTTTGTTTTAGGGTGTGTATCATGATATCTCTGATTTCGTATGAGTTACTTATTTCTTAGAAACGAACTTCTATCAAAGATCGGAGAGACTATGTACCACTTAAAGAATACGTACCAATTTTTCAAGTTTCTCATCAAATCCCGCCACATTTTATTACATTTTCATGGCACAATTTTCAATTTTTTGATCAAATTTACTTTTAATATTTTAATACTATTTTTAATATACACGAACAAACTTCGCGAATACTCACTTACAAAATTATATAAATTTTCATTATATCCATGTTAATCATAAACAAATTAACTTGTGAAGCCTTTACATTAAGTATATATAAATTTAAAAAGAAAACACTTTCTTACTTAATAGCTTTAAGCACTGGCTCAATGGCTTTTTACATCTCCCCTAGCAACAACATCTTCAAACAGAGCGCATTTTATAATCACGTTGTTAAAATCAAAGTCACGTACATAAAAATTGTATAGATACGTTATTATAATGTAACATTTTCGAATACTCCGTTACAGTGGGACTTCTATGACCTGGACAACACAATTTTCACGCTCTAAATATGAAAATGGCTAATTTTGAGTCCTTTAGCGAACAAAGTGTCACACTAGAAATGACTAACACTGTGTAGAATTTCGGAGTATCTGATTTAAAACAAATTTTTGTGTGAAATTACTGTCCGATTAACAGAGGTTCCACTGTACTATGTGGACGATGTTTGTCGTAACAATTTCTTCAAACTATTACGCACGAAATACCATGCAAAAGAGGAAAATTTCTTTTATTTTGAGAAAAAAATTTTAACGTGCTTACGTATTGATAAGAATAATTGTACCTGTGAAAATTCGCCACGAGCATAACAGCGATGATATTATGTGGTAGATGTCACTTTCTTGTGACGTTTAAGTGGGTATTTCTGGTCTAGACGACCAAATTTTAGGTATTTTTCCAGGTACCTATAATAAATTTAAAAAAAACCTAAAACGTTTTTACTAGGTATCGGTTTTTTGATCAGTTTTTTATTAACATTTGAAAATTTAAAAAAAGTCAAAAAATTCAAAATTGAAAAAAGTACAGGTCGGCAAAGTAGGGACCCAAAAAAAGCTGCCCTCTGGTTGACATGATTCCGACCTCCTCGATGATTTGAAACACAAAATGTTAGTGAATTCTTAAAGAGTAAGGATGTCATTTTCGTTTGACGTTAGCGATTTGAAAAAATTTTTTTTTTTGGAAAAATGACGTCCATGTAAAAAAGTTTTGGAAATTTTTTAAAAATAGTAAAAAAAATTATAAAACCTCTCGTCAAATTAATTTTGAATATATTAAGAAGCTCTGTACAAAATTTCAAAGTAATCGGTCCACTAGAACTTGCGATATCATGTCAACCGTTTCAAAAAACGAGTTTAAAGTTTGGAGTCTCGTTTCGAGCAGTCTGAGTTAGGGATGATCGATATTCATCGATGGTAGAAAAACATCGATGTTTTTACATCGATGTTATGTCCTCGATAACATCAACACATCGATGTTACGAGAATAATATCGAAACATCGATATTACTCTAAGCTATCCATTAGTTAAAAGTCCTGTAGCTGATTTAAAACAAAATCCATTACTTTTATGGCAAGTTCTAGGATCCACTTATCCAAACTTGAAAAAAATTTCCGTTAAATATTTGTGTTTCACAGCAACTTCAACAGCTTCAGAGAGACTTTTTTCAAAAGCTGGGCAGCATTTCTATCAACAAAGGAACAGATTAAAAGGGAAACTTCTAACAAAGTGACTTTTTTTGCAAAGTGTACCAAATAAATACTGGCAATGTTAATTTTTAATAAATAAAATAATAGATTATAATGGTTGTTTATTTTGCTACATAAACATCGATGTTTTCGAACATCGATGTCGTTGTTTCGATATATAGAGTATATCGATACTCTTGAACCGATGTCAACATCGATGTTTTTCTGATATCGATCATCCCTAGTCTATTGTGAGTCATTTAATAGTGTGTTATACTTACATTTTTTTAATCAGCGATCCCTACCTCGTACGATGTTCCTTCCTCTAAACTTTGAAAATATGCAAAAAAAATCGATTTTTTTAAATATCTAGACCAGAATACCCCTTTAAGAGAATAAGCAAGTAGTATTTAAACTGTGGACTATAGACAATTATCTTTTTTGTCAGTTATAGTTAATCCGGGCCTGTTACATGTTTTGTATTTCCAAAATAAACAAAGTAATTTAATTCTGTCTTGTTAATAATAAACTATACATAAACTCCACCGAAACGGTTGATTTAAATTTTCTGAAAAAGGATATTAATTCTGATTTGACGAAGGTATAATAAATAGTCAAGAATGATAAATATATTATTTTATCAAAAAAGATTTGTGTACCGTCTAACTAAACGTTAGATTCAGTTCCACTAGACAGCGGATGTATCAAATGAAATTTTCATTTAATTTTCTTTTCTTCAATAAATTTTTCCACATACATCGCGCGCATGACATGTTTTGAATATTTTATGAAAACGACTAGAATTTTGTAGATACATATACATATATGTATTTTTCATATATGTATAATTTTAAACGTTTCTATTTGTAATAATTAATTAAAAAAGCCATTACTATAATTAATCACAGAAATTTTATTCAAACATGAAATTGGTATTATCGGTGTTTAGTTCTAGTTTACTCCGGTATGTTATATGAGAGCTGCAGTGTTTGGCGGTCATGTATGGTACTGACCGCATTTTGTAAATATAATTAAAACCGACAACTTTTATGTATAGGATAAGGACGGGTAAAACGACAAAGTGAGTAATCTTAAATTTACAGTATATATATTAAAAACTTTTTTATGCTAACATTTAAATATCTTTATAGAAACTTAGTTACAGAATAAAAACAGTTTTTAAATTTTATACCAAATATACTTTATGTATTGTATGTGAACCAAACTTATATACCGTAAAACCGTCTAGTCCCGGACAGGGGGTCTAGACCCGGACACTTTGCACCAATCTTCAAAGTAAATAATTTCTACATTAACCTGCAAAAATAAACATTTATTCTTGCAGTCATTAGAGAGAGAAAAACATCGTCTAAACAGCTGTACCAATAAAAACTACGGATTTCACAGATTTCAATTTTTACTGTCTCATTTTACAGGATTACTATCCTCCAGTTTTTCAAAGAAATAAAATGGGTGTCTAACTTAGACATGTAATTTTCGTCATAATTGTCATATTGTTTTAGTTTTGATATGTATGTGTTCAGAATTTTATGGCGCATCATTTAATGATGTTTGAAGTTATATTCGATGTATATATAAAAAAATACATGGTATATACATATATCCGTTTAGACCCGGACACATCAGTTTATTACACTATGGCCGCGATTCGCACTGGCTGTAACTTCCACTATCCATACGTTATATTCCCGCTAGAATTACGCGGTTTATGCCTCCTTCTGGTGTCAGATTTCTTAAGTGATAGTTATGGTTGTTCGAGCCCCAACCATTTTGTAACTTCTGGAGTGACACTCTTCAATGAAAGGCTTCTGCAGCTGCAATTTCTATATATGTATATTGAAAAAAAAATATATTCTAACACTTTATGGTCATAATAAATAAAATGTCAGACCTCAAAAATATAGATTCATTTTTTTCGTTGTTAAAAAATTTTTAAAATTAACTTTATTTTCGCCTGTCTAAAAAGACATTTCTTCCCTTAAGCTAATACCGAGAACTAACTTATCCATGGTAATTTTATTTCTAATTAATATTAGTAAATAAAAACACTTTACTTTTCAAAATACCACTTTTATTGAATATAAAAATTCTTATGACATGTTTCGGTCAATATGACCATTCTCAAACGTGCCTTATTTAGCCTGTATGGAGTTTTATACCTACCGATCTTCCACCAAAAGATTTGATTTATTGCAGTGACTGTTAGCAATTGTAGCATGGTGCTTGCAGCAATTATAGTAACAGTCTTCTTACCTCAATAAGCTGGTCAACTTGCCCAATCATGAGGACAAGATAACAAAGCAGCAATCCTATTCTATCTAGGTACAAATTTTTTAAATTATATTTTAAACTAGCCGTACCCGTGACGTTGTTCACGCGAAACGTTGAGTAGTTTATTTTTCCAATTTGTAGTTTCTTGCAACACAAAATGCATTAAATTGTCTCCAAATTGACAATTGTGTATTTATTGAATTTTTCGGTACACAATTAGCAACATTTTTTTTTATTTCAAATTCAGAAAAATTTCCAAACTACAATATTCAATTTATTTACATTACATTTTGTTACTATAGTTATGAAAGTATGAAATATGTAAATTTACGTAATGTGTGTAGATGCTGAAAATAGTTTTCCCATTTTCCCGTGGGAATGAGACATTTTCCCGAATTAAAAAGTATCTTAGATGTTGACGCAGGTAATAAGTTATCATCACACCAAATTTTATCAAAATCCGTCCAGTAGTTTTTACGTGATGCGTGAACAGACAGACAGAAAGACAGACAGACAAAAATTTTAAAAATCGCTGTTTTGATATCTACATCGGTAACTATTTACAGTACCAGTACAATTTTCAAAAAATATTCCATGTACAGAAACGATCTCGTTACAGTTTTATTATATGTATAGATTAAGAACAACATGATGATATATATATACATTTATTCAGAGAAAATGAAAATTTATTTATAATACGTGTTACTAACTTATCCCATTTTTCCTTATTACATTTTTATATACATACATTTTTGTTTTAATTTTTAGTAAAATATTTATAATTTTAATATCACTAATTGAAAGTGTTATCCCACAGGGGTAATTCCGAATTTTTCTTTTATTCTGTAAAGGTGAATATGTAATCAAAAAGGTGTTAATTTATCCGAAGATTATATAAGGTAAAAACCAAAATATTTATTTACATTTTTTCAAAAATAAAGAAGTGAAAAAAAAAAAAAACAACAGAATTGTTGTTGATTCCAAATTAGGGAATCAAATCGATATAGTAATACTCATATTAATTCCCAAACAGAATATGTAACTGATATCTCGAAGCTATTGTTAGTTGTTATTTATTAATGAATAAACTTTGCACGAAGTTACATACAAGTTCCAATTTATGCAATTAAAATTGCACAACAGCTGTGTCTTCACATAACTTCATTAGATATTTGATTAACTGCAATATTATAAGCATGATCTGATTTTACAATTTTTTGAAAATTTTGGCATACATTCAGAATTAACAAACTCCTTTCAACCCATCAGAAGTTTTAAATTTCATCAAAAAATGAGAAATTTGGTAAAAAAAACTTTATAAGAAACGCTAAATGTTAAACTTTTATCAAACAAAATACAAATTCTTTACGGTTAACAACTTTCGATAAAATTTTCTCCCACTTTTTATGATAAAAATATAATAATTTATTTACATAAATATTAAATATCCTGTAGCCTACACGGTTCAGGAGGTCTGCCCACGCAATTTCATTACAATAACTCTACTATATATACCAGTTTTTCAATCAGACTTTCTCCCAAACGCAGAACGATACTCTATTTTCATTATCAATTATATCGGCATAAAGAAGGAAATAGGCAAAACAATAATATATGGTGGAAAAATTAATTTCCTGTATAATATTTTTAAAGATTCGTATGGATGATCCAAAATATTTAAACTAAAAACGTAGCTGACTAAATTAACACAACTGATTTTTATTTAAATGTATCAACAACAAGAAAAATTAACACTCAATATTTTAAATTATACCTACATAAAACTTAAAAATTTTTTGTTGTAAAGCCGGTTCCAGTATTTGCAACTGATCAGCTCAACTTACCTTCTAAATGGTAATACTTATTTTATTTACACCCTGTATATTAGTTTAACATCCCACCAGCGCTTCCGCCACTGCTATTTCCGCGGCTATGCTCTTTGAAATTATGACATCAATAAATTAAACGCGTGCAAAGTATACTTTTTGAGTTTCGTACGAGCTGTTGATCAGAACGGACGGAATATTTTTCTTATTGTTGTTTTTGTTAAAAATACCTATACGTGTTTTTTCCTGTTTTAATTATTGGTAAGCCAGAGATTATCATTATATAATTTTTAATTTTAATTTTGTTTTGAAAATATTAATTTAAGAATTTAGCAAAACAATAGAGTAATTTTTCTTTTATTTATTTTTTTGTATAAGAACGTTGTTTTATTTTAATATTATATTTTAATTAGTTGACCGTGCAGGATGGAGAGGATCCTCCAGGTCCCTCTCGGATAGACCTGGGCCCCCCATCTTCTCCTAAAATCCTCATTTGCCCCACTCCCGACCCTAATTTTGGTAATTTGCACTCTCCTTCCACTTTGTCTAGTGATGACTCAAATCAATCTCAGCAAAATTCTAAACCTATATACCAATATTCTTCTAACTCTTCTGGACCATTTAAAATCTTTATCGAGCCCTCCTCCTCTTCCATCAGTCGATTATATCCTCTAACCATCGGTAGTTTGTTAATTAAATTCAAGATCCCGGATATTGTAAAAATTGACAGTCTAGGACGAAACAGAATTTGTGTTCTATTTAAAAATAGATCTTCTGCAAATAATTTTATTAATAATCCTCTCCTTGTCCAAAATAATTTGAAGGCCTATGTCCCGACCCACTGCGTCACCAAATCGGGCATTATTCGTAATATTGATCTATCCATTGACGAAGAAACTCTCCTGTCCAACATCAAATCCCCATACAAAATTTTAAAAGTTCACCGACTATCTCGTCGTGTACAAAATCCCGACAAAACGATAACATATACTCCAACCTCATCCTTAGTTGTAACTTTTGAAGGCAATAAGCTACCTGACTCGGTATCCATATTCTATTGTCACAGATCAGTAGAACTTTATACTTTTCCCGTTACCCAATGTTTTAACTGCTTACGCTTCGGCCATACCACAACCCTTTGTAAAAGTTCTCCTCGTTGCTGGCATTGTTCTGAAGCTCATTCTTCCAATTCTTGCCCTAATGCATCCTCTCCACAGAAAAAATGTGTTCACTGTGAAGGAAGTCACTCCTCACGCTCCCGTTCCTGCCCAGAATTTTCTCGTCAAACAGCTATAAAACGCCTAATGGCTACCGAAGGTATTACTTTCCATGAAGCGTCGGCACTTGTGCCAAAAATCAATAGACCCCAAACATTCAATTCTTTAGCCACCCCTCAAAGTTTTCCTCCACTACCAAGTTTTTCTGGTTTTTCTCAAAATAACACTCAAAACCTAACTCAGTCCTATGCACAGTCTGTCCAACCCTCGACTTCTAAAAAACGCAAAGCTCCTATTACATCATCTCAAACTTCCTTCTATAACTCTCCAGTTTCTAAAAATTATCAGTCCCTTTTAGTAAATGCCAACGGTCGCGCCCCATCTTTCCATTCTCAACCAGTTTTCCAACAAAACCTTACTACTAGTTTACCTAATCTGGTTTCAACTGCTGCAACTATACCTAACACCACTCAGTTCGAAGAAGCACTACTTCAACTAATTCCGGACCCAGCTCTTGTCAAAAAAGTGACCCAGCTCCTTTGTTTTGTAATCAATAATGGCTCACAGCCAACATCTCCCAAACCTATCAATCCTCCAATGGAACGTGAGGAGCCTCAACAGAAATAAGCCTGATCTGTTGCATCTCCTCACGTCCCAATCGATAGAGATTGCTGTACTATCCGAAACATGGTTAAAACCATCTTATTTTGTCAAAATAAATAATTACAATATTTACCGCGCAGATCGAAATGACGGTTACGGCGGTGCAGCAATTCTCGTTCATACCTCTATTCCCTCCCAACAGCTAGCTATTCAGTCCCCTTCTCCCATGTGCCAAGTAGTTTTAGTTCGTATAGCTGGTGTTTCTTTTATTTCTGTCTATAACGCTCCGAACCAATTTCTCTCCGCTAACCAGTGGAGCGATCTTATTGCAAACATCCCACCTCCAATTTTCTTAGCTGGAGATCTCAACATTCACCACGTCCTTTGGGGAAATAACTTCTCAGACAGAGGAGGTGAGGAATTTTGTGAATTCCTTGACCTGAATAATCTAACCATCTTGAACTCCGGCCTACCCACTTTATGTGTACCCCCTCCACGTCACTGTACAGCAGTAGACATCAGTGTATGCTCCGCTTCTCTGAGTCCCTACTCACTATGGATACCCTTAGAATCCACTTATGGTAGCGATCACTGGCCAATATCTATAAAAATCGCACGTCAACATCAAGTGCAACGAAAAATTTTTCAACAGCGCTGGCTTATTAAACAAGCCGATTGGAGCAAATATTCCAACTTTCTGTACACTACTTTTCAAGACCCCATCCAACATCTTTCTCCGGCTGCTTCCTACAGCCACCTTTCTAATTCTATCATTCAAGCATCTTCCGAATCTATTCCTTATTCTCGTCCACGCACTTCTTCCAAAATACCTACCCCATGGTGGGACAATGAGTGTACTGAATTGGTCAAAATACGTAAAGCAGCGGCTAAAACTCTTCGGCGTAATTTCAATTTAAACAACTATACCGCATATAAAAGAATACAAGCACGGGTCAAGAGAGCTTTTCAAAGCAAAAAGAGAGCTTCCTGGAAGCATTTTTGTGAAAACCTCTCCAGAAACACTCCCACTGGGGATATCTGGAAAGCTATCAAAATTTATAGAAAGAGTTGTGTCCCTTATTTAGCTACCCCACAGAATAATTCTTGGACTACAGAATTTCTTAAAAAACTTACTCCTGATTTTGTTCCTACCAACCCAAAGGCCTTTACACCTGTTACATCAAACCATACCCTAGATCAGCCTTTTACTTATGAAGAGCTTTCATATATTTTATCTTTCCTTCGTGACTCTGCTCCTGGCTCAGATGGTATACATTACAGTATGATTCAAAATATTCCGAATCATATTAAACAAATTATGTTGGAAGTTTTTAACAGCTTGTTTGCTGAAAACATTGTGCCAAAGGAGTGGAGGACATCACTTGTTATACCTATACTGAAGCCAAACAAAGACCCGAATCTCCCCTCATCCTATCGTCCTATAACCATGACGTCTTGTATGTCCAAACTTATGGAACACCTAATCAAATTAAGAATGGAATGGTGGTGTGAAAACCATAATATCATCCCTTCTTACCAGTTTGGGTTCCGAAAAGGTATGGGTACATTGGACAATCTCTCTATTTTGTATACAGATATCCTTAACACTTTTGCACAAAACAACTATTTAGTCGCTGCTTTCATCGACATCAAAAGTGCTTTTGACAACGTTGATATAAACACGCTTATTCACTTACTAACCACATTACATGCACCACCTAAATTAACTCAGTATATCAGCAACTTATTACTCTACCGTCATTTAACTCTTGTCAACCACGATCCTGTCTGCCATAGAACAGCATACCTAGGTCTTCCACAAGGTGCAGTCCTTAGCCCTTTACTTTTCAATATATATACATCTCAAATTCACATTGCCTTATCTCCCCAAATTCAAATTCTTCAATACGCTGACGATTTAGTTATATATACATCTTCTCATAGTTTGGACGTAGCTAGAGGATTCATCGCTGAAGGATTAATTCAGTTGGAGAATGCTTTAGCTGACTTAAATTTAGAAATAGCAGCCTCTAAAACTTCCGCTGTTCTGTTTTCCCGCCACAGAGATATTCCGTTACCAATTCCTTTTCACGAATCCTCTATTCAATTCCAGCCATTCACCAAATTCCTTGGAATTACTTTTGATCGTAAGCTCTCCTGGAAACTGCACTTATCTAATCTCTCAGCAAAAAGTCAAACTAATTTGAATGCTATGAGGGCTTTAACCACTACATGGTGGGGAGCGGATCCATCAATCCTCCTAATGTTTTATCGTGCAGTGATCAGGAGTGCTTTTGATTATGGAAGTTGTTTGTTCTCTCCCATACCCAAGGGCCACTCCTCTATCCTTGATAAAATTCAATTCAAAGCTATCCGTATAGCTCTAGGTCACATGCGCTCCTGTCCTACTAACTCCTTACTAGTCGAAGCTGCCGATCCCCCCTTTCATATCCGTAGATTATATCTGGCAAGAATTTTTATATCAAAAAGATTATCCATATCAAACCACCTTTTAATACCTAAACTTGCCCAGCTCAGTGATGCAGTGAGAAATTCCTCATACTTTCGAAATCGCCAAATTCCTCTCCTTGTTTCAGCTTACCGGTCTTTTTGTGAACTCCCCATTTTTCAATCGCCACGCTTACCCTGCTTTACTCTGGATTATTTCACCACATTCCAAGCCGTACCCGTTCGATTTGATTGTGGAGTGATTAAGGATGATTTGGTTTCTCCTACTTTGAATAACTACATTTTTAACAATTTCCTTTCCTTAAATTTCCCGAATTATCTTCAGCTTTATACCGACGCTTCCAAAATGCACGACCAACTACACTCGGGAGCGGCCTATTACTGTGGCAGCCTCGCACAACAAAAACTAATTAAACTCTCCACCGATTTCTCTATTTTTACTGCTGAGTGTGTTGCCATAGTGGAGGCCCTATGTTTTATCCTTAGACACAATATAGAAAGAACTGTGATAATCTCTGACGCCAAAAGCGTCCTTACCTTAATCAATAATCCATCCTTCAATTCAAATCACTCCTATCTACTTTCCAAAATTAGATATAATATGGATCAAATCATTAATAGAGGTTTCCGTGTTGCCTTTGTGTGGTGCCCATCACACATTGGTATACACGGAAACGAATTTGTCGATGTTTTAGCTAAGGAGGCGATCACCAATGGCATCGAAGAAAACTACCTCATTCCCTGTTCAGACCTGCGAACAAAATGCCGGCGTCATCTTCTGGAGGAATGGGATACAGAATGGAAGACGTCCAGTAACTTTAAAGGGCGAACATTGGCTAACATCCAACCCACTGTTACGCTTCAGCCTTGGTTTCAACAGCTTGACATAAGAAGCCGACATAATATCGTCACAATTAGTCGACTTAGAACTGGACACAACTCCTTGCCAGTCCATTTACATCGTCTTCGTATGAGGCCAACATCAAGCTGCAGCTGCGGAGCCCATCTCTGTGACGCTAACCATCTTCTGTTTTCGTGTCCCCTCTTAGCTCAACCAAGAAGTCTACTCTTCCACATTATCCTTAAAGAAAACTTAACTTTCCCCGTAAACTTATCTTTCCTTCTCTCGCTAAATCACACTACAATTTTCTCCGCAATCTCCCAGTTTTTTCAATCAGCAAAAATTAATGTTTAATGCACTGTGTTTGTCTTATCTCCCTTTATGTTTTACACTGTGCAGTGTATAACACTGCATTCTCTAATGTTGACCTATCCATGACCCCCCACACTTGTTTGTCTTTTTGTGAAAGTCCCGATGGGTCTCGGCGACGATGTCCTCCTGATCCCTGTGCTTTGTTTATCACTTGCTACCTTTACAATACTCGTATGTATCAATTTAATTAGAATAATATTTTATTTTTTTTATTACAATTTAATTTTTTTATATACAACATATGTTATACCTTGTATCTTAGAATTATGTGATAATCATTTTGTTATTTATCATATTGTTCTGTTAATGGCTGTAATGGACGATCAATCCAACGGCCAATGTTTTTTAAATAAAAAAAAAAAAAAAAAAAAAAAAAGTATACTTGTCAAACTTCAGTATCGTATTAAATAAAAAATTAATTCTTTCACTCAACACTCTCAATAGTGGCGCTATATTGAACGTCGTGTCAGTATTGAGAATTATTATCTTTTCGGAGAATTTTTCCACAGAAACGAAATGTTTTCCCAGGGTTAATGTTTTCTCAGGTTATCTTTGTGTAAAACTTCAAGTCAAACAAACAATTTCACTTTCACATTTATAATATTAGTTAAGATGCAAATCACCTGTATATATATATCAATTTCTTTCAATACCTTAAACATAATTTGCTTTACAAAAATTTCCAAACTTTCTGCTAACATACAGAATAATAATTTAATCATAAAAAGTTTTTTGAAAATTTATTTATATTATATTCAAATTCGTAAAATATTCAAAAATCATTCTTTATGATTCTCTTAATTTCATTTTAAATATTATTTATATCTTCCGGTAATAATTAGATTCGCATGAATGTACAAAATTCAAATATATCAATCGAAAAAATAATTATTTCAAAAAAATACAAATTGTACTAAAAGAATTAGTGTCACGTAATATTATTTTTCACGTTGGAAAAAAACGGAATGTTAAAATCGAATGATGTTACACAAAATGTCATACAGGCATATGACGTCACCAAGAAAACATGATGGCGGCCATAAAATTTGATATTGTAGAAATACATAAAATTAATTCTTAACAAGTTGTGTTTATTGTGTTTACTGCGTTGATAAACTTTAAAATTGTCGTTAGTATATCAAAAATTTGCAAGCTTGAAATTGTTTTGAAGTTGTGTAAATTGCTTCAACTTTATAATTTCATATTTATTTACTGTATATCACTATAGTCAATGTTCACATTGTAAAAGTCTGGGGTTCCGAGGATACTTACACAATATAATTTTATAAATAATAATATTTCCAGTTGTATTTTATCAAATAACTTTTTATATTTATATTATTTATGCTCTGATTCCATCTAGATAACCTTACAAAAAGATATATGGTAATTTGGTATCTTGGAAAATTATCTTACAAACATACACATACATATTATATAAGGTTGAAATATTACGTTGAACAATGACGTCACTTGACGTCATGACTTGTTGTTTAACGATGCGTTCATTACGTAATTTTAAATTTTAAACAAATGTAATTCTATAAAATTGGAAGTTGGAAAAAAAACATAATTTTAGTTTCTTACGCTTCGAAAAAAATTAAAAAAATCGTTAAAATTCTAAGACGTAGCTTTTTAAATAACATCTCACGAAGTTTTCTTTAGACCAAATTGCCGTGACGTTCCATTTTAATCCTAAAAAAATTTTCTCTAATTGGTAACGATATATGTGCACGTCATTAAGACAACATAATTTTTCCAAATTTCAAATTACTACGTAACACAGTTTTCGAGAAAAACCTTGAAAACCTAGCGTTCAGAACCCTAAAAAGAAAATTAAAAACTAAAGCTTTGAGATATAAACTTTAAAATATTGAAATATTGAGTAGGGTAAACGGTATAGTTATTGGACGTTGACAGTCAAGGGGCCAAATTATTATTATGATAGCATCCCGACTGTAATTAGAATTTTACGTCATCAGACTTGGCAGAGAGGTGGAAGGTTATATACGTATTTAGAGTTTGTGTTGGTATGTGTAAGGTAGTGGATGTTTGTGTGTGTAATACTCTGTATGTATGTAGCGGTAGTTCAAGGTGAGAATGCATACGTATACTAGAACAACCATGTGCATGTACCTGCTACTAGTGATGTAACAATGAACAGTCACCACTGTGGCCGCGACTTAACAATGAATGTGTACACTTGAAGAGCCGATGGACGACTAATCAGTAAGCAGTATAAATTGCTATACTTACTGCAACTTTCGGATCAGACTTTTTTGTATGTAGGCTTAATCTGTCTCATCTGTATTGACAGTTATTGGACAAGACACTCTTTTGAAGATTATAAGCAGGGCTAGGAACTATTTAAAATGATTTCATTTTAAATACGTATTTAAAATACAAAATGGCATTTTGCATTTTCTATTTTAAATAAGTTAGGTCAAACAATTTTCCATTTTGTATTTTAAATGCATTTTTGGAAACCATTTTCTATTTTAAATGGTTTCTATGAACCATTTTTCCTAGCCCTGATTATAAGGCTTATAGACTAGTAAAGTAAACTTCCTCATTTTTTAGTTAAACAGAACCTTCTAGTATCTATAGAACTTGTGGATTGTGGGAATACACCAGAAATTAATAAATGAAATTTTTGTCCAATAACTGTATTTTTCTACACGCACAACTTTAATATTTTTTTTTTTTTTCAGAGACTTACCAATATGTAATATAAAAGTTTTATATGGTACATCAAAATAGACAGGTCTTACTTTACTTATGATTTTTTTCGTTAAAAATAAAGCTACAACATGTACCTTTTCTGTACTTTGTTTTGAAAATTTTTCTTGACTGTCCAATAACTATACCATTTACCCTACATACTTTTTATTCTTATTATTTTTATTATTATTCACGTTATAAATTTATTTCGGCAATATCACTTTCATTCGATATTCGACAGACTTGCTTAACTTTACATAGCATAAGCACGACAATGCTTATACGCATTACATAATATATACAATAAAAAATTTAAGAGCAGAGTAAATTATTTTTTTAAGAATACAGAATAAAATTCTATGTACATAATTTACATATAAATAAGAACGAACCTACAAGGAGCATGCGCAATATAAACAAGAAATTCAAATTAAAAACACTAAATTATACGAAAAACATCCGACTGTTTTAAAAAATAAAATAAATTTTAAAGCCATCCAAACACAATAAAATAAAAAATATTCGCCCAACGTGGGGCTCGAACCCACGACCCTGAGATTAAGAGTCTCATGCTCTACCGACTGAGCTAGCCGGGCTTATTCACATCCGTTCAAAATACAGATCATGTCGAGATGAAACAGGAAGAAAAACTATTGATAAAGTATAAAAATTTTATTGGATTTGACAAAAAAAATTTGGCATCCGATAAACGGAAAGCTTTTCGAACAAAAAAAAGTCATAAAACAGCTTTCACGTTCCACTATTTTGTTATTTCAATACAATGTCGACGAAAAAAATTTTCATATCACTAAAAAAAACAGTCATCGATTTTTCTTTTGTGATAAAAATAGGAAACTGGTACCGGAAGAGTCCCAAATACGGCATAAATTCTAGATATACAGTTGGAAATGATATAAAAAAAGAAAATTATTCTATTTCGGATACCAGGTCATTATTTTTTTTTACCAATTTCTGACGATGGTGCTTCTACAACGTACAAAAACAGTCCTACAATATTATTACAGGAAAATGTTTTGGGAACTTTTTAAATAACTTATACAATTGTTAGAACTGTAATGTTAGCAAGTTTGCATTCTTTAACAGTATCACGCGTGATACAAACAGTTTCGTTTCTGTATCCAAAAATATCTTGCAATATTTTTGTTACACAAAACTGCTTTGTCAGTTATATTGTGTTGTTGGTATTATATAATTTGTAAATTTGTATGTAAATTCGATAGAAATTGGCAAATTTAGATACAGTTTAGTAGGTCAAAAAACTAAGTAAATAAAATTTTGAAGAAACAACAGAAATACTAAATAAAATTTTGAAAAATAACAGAATTGATATTATTTCATGCTCTTTTGAATGCATTTTGTAAAATGTCCACATCTCGAAAGTTTGCTTTTATTTTTTTGAATTCTAGAAAGGAACTAAGGCTTCGATACTTCTGTAAGCTTTGTTTAAGTTTACTGAATTTTAAAACATTATTCTCATTAAAATAGAAATTTCTTAAGCTAATACGTGTTTTAAGCACTAAAATGCTCGAAAATATAGTAATTCTGTAATTTAATCTTGCAAAAAAAACTCTTCTTTGATTTTAAATAAAATTATTGGATCCTGGATTCATTTCCGCCATTATTTGGAATATGTAACATTTGGTCGTGTAACATGAAATGTCGTTTTCCGACCACTTGTTCTACCATGTAATTCAGATAAATATCGACACTTTATTAAGCATTAGAAAAATATTTAAAAACAGTTTTTCATTTTTAAATATAGCTTTGGTATTCGGCAACTATTTCCGTCATTAATTGGAATAATCTTTGGCCGTGTAATATGAAATGTCGTTTTCCGACCACTTGGTCTACCATGTAATTCAGATAAATATCGACACTTTCTTAAGGGAAGGTTTACTCGAGAGTCCTTAAAAATTATGTATTTTTCTAGAATTTTTTTCTCAAGAACGGAAGTAAATATCACATATTTATTAAGTATTAAACTACACAAAAAAAAATTTTCAAGGAAAAATATAAAAAAGTGTCCATTTTATAGATAGTGCCGTGTGACGATCCGAAAATCCAATGCGTTGTTGGTGGACATCCTAGCGCCGGTAATTAACCACCGAAATCCAAAAGCAAAAAAGATTTACAAAATATATGAAGAGTACCGGCACCTCTACCTATAATATCAATAAATTGCTGAAAGGAGAAAAAATGGCGGATGTTTGAACCTTTGATTACGTTTTTTGTCTTATCTTTCGCTCTTTAAAATAAATTTAAAAATAAAAAAAAATATTGAAAGTGTATCGAACTTAGGTAGAGGTGCCGAAGTATTGAATTATCTTTAAAATCAAAAATTTAAAAAAAAAAGGATCCATCGAATAGTTTTTGAGTTATCGTGTCCACCAGTTCCAAAAATGTAGTTCCGAGATATTATAAAATATATATAAAGAAACGTATTTTCAAAATTTTATATTTAATACTCATTATTGCGTGAACTATGTTTTTTTAATTTTTTTTATAGAAAGCTGGATTCGGTTAATGTGCAAGAATCTTGTTTTTTATTATTTTCAGTAAAATCACTTTGGGAACATATTCTACACATAATTTTCTATCAATTTCGGCAAAAAAAATCGATTTTTTAATCAAGTCTCAAGTAAACCTTCCCTTAAATTACTTTCTGCAAAATCACTTTGGGAAGATATTCTACACATAATTAGCTATCAATTTCTGCAAAAAAAATGGATTTTTTTTAACGACTCTCAAGTAAACCTCCCCTTAAGCATTAGAGAAATATTTAAAAGCCATTCTTTTCTTAAACAAAACGGTTGTGCCGCATCACTGGCCATAAATATAAATGCTAAATTTCGAAACATGCGCAATTTTTATCTACCAACTTTATAGCCCCACTCAATTTTCTTTTTTTTTTTTTTTTTAATGCAAAAATTATAAACATTTTTGTAATTCATTATAATTTACACATCTTTCTACGGACCGGTGAGATACTTTTGTGGACCGGCGGTTGAGAAACACTGCCCTAGAAGACTTATACGCTACAAGTACCTATACTTGAAAGATGAATAATTTCTACATATTAATTACATCTGCTCTTAGCAAGTATATTACATCAAAGTACAAAGTACTCTTTAGTATCTGTATAATACTTACCGCAGTACTTATATAATATTATATTGTGCAAGCTGGTTATCTCCATTAATTGATTAAATACTTAAAAGTACTCTTCAAATCCCAATAATGCAGCTTCTCGAAGTACATAGTGGGTTACACTGTCGTTCGCTACTTAATCAAATTACCGCATTCAACCATGCGCATTTCAAAATGTTCCATGTCCAGTATCAAACATAAAAGTACGACCATAATTTATTTGGTCCGGAAAAACAAAAAGAAATATTTACTTTTGGGACACAGAACAGATGGAAAACATTTCCACAACAAACAAGCAAACGAAATTATAATTAATTGATATTAATTGTTAAGTGAGGACGCCACAGTCCGGGGAGGGATGTTCGGGACGTAACGGATGAGGAAGCAGAGGTGTGAAATAAAATTTACAATATCTTCCTTGAACCTTTACACAAAACCTTTACGCATATCCAGGTAATGTTTCATGATGTTACGTTAAAAGCAACAAATACATTTTGACAAGAATAGTTGGGCGCGAATGAAAATCGTATGCGCAATATAATTTTATAAATTGTTCCTTTTCAATTATCTATACTTATCGTGATCGAAAATATTTGATTGTAAATATCTCATAAACGGTGCGTTTCCATTACTGCAAAAACGAAAATTTAGAAATCTTAATGAAACTAAGATGTAAGTATCCGAAACATGCTATCAGGTGTATGACGTATTTAGGGGGGAAGGACTTAATGGAAGAGAATTCGAGATGAAAAATTCCAGGACCAACAAATACCTATAAATGGAATTTCGGTATTTTCGGTATAGTAAAAATGAAAAGTTTCGACCCAAATTACCTTAATTCAACCAACCACCCTTATTATCACAAAAATTAACAAAAATAAAATTCTTTATTTGGTGACGTCATCAAGGTTACAAAAATTTTTCAGTGTCTTAAAAGCTGTAAACGGGACGACAGACTGACGAAATTGGAAACGAATTAGAAATATTTGAAGTTGTTCTTTTGGTTTTGAAGGTGACTTAGTCGGGCACCAGCTATAGCGGTACGAACATTGATTCAAACCGATTGCTTGTCATTATTGTCAACCACTTTCCAACAATGAGCGAATACATACATATTATATGTACGTACACAACGAACACCCCACCTACCAGAGACGCACACGCTTGTGGGTGTGACGTATAACAAAAAAAAAAAGCGTAGATCGTAGATTGTGCGTTTGGTAGGGGACGAAATTTTACGTTATCTTTTAGCCACAGTGATCTTGCTAGTATAGAGGTAGGAAGTTTCTTTATGTATTATGTGATTAGAAAAAATATTTCTGTCAGCCATATTTGTAAGAGGAATTTCAATCAAACATTTACAAAAATTGGTGCGCACTTGGTGGATGCATGTAACGTAGACGTCTAAAGAATTTTGCCGCGAAACAAAAATATATTTCCAGAGTAAAAAGTAGCCTATAACCTTCTCTGCCTCCCACACTATCTCTGTGCAAAGTTTCAGATTGATTAGTTATATTGTTGAAGCGTGAAAGCAAGACAAACAAACTAACGGACAAACTAGAATAAAATGTGTCCCAGCGACAGAATAACTGTTTTCTGACCAAACTTGAGGCAATATTATTCATGTCAAAATTAATAATTTCATACGTGTATAGATTATAATGCCATATATCATTCAAAAATTTCCTTGCTACGGTAATAATTAACATTGCCGACATTTTGATCGAACAACACGCATTACCTAGTAGCGTGAACATCATTTTGAATAATGGTCGGTGAAAATTTAAATAAATTTTCCTGTAGTAATAAATTTTATCAAATTTTAGAAAATCGTGTGAAAATTATTTTCTGATTTTACATATTTAAACAATTAAAATGTTTCCTTGAAAACATATTATATAATTACGGAGATTCAAACTGGTAGTCACCAGATTATCAAGCACCTATTTTTTACTTCAGCCATGTCATCGGTATGGCAATATTTGGAGGCAATTTTTTTTTTCACAATAACCATAAAAATGATTTCGCAAATTGAAATCACTCTATTCCAGCGATCTTGAACAAAAAAATTGGTTTTCTCAATCACAAAAAGAGTGAAGTGATAGCTAGGGACAGTTAAACATATTTGGAAATAGACTCTTTTGTCATTGGATGGTCAAAGACGGATTAACATTCTTGGCAATCGACCCTTTAATTATCTGACCACACAGAGGGTGTAAAGATGGGATCGAAACAGGATTACCAATACTCTCTCTGAAAGGAAAAACTAAACCTATAAGTAAAAAAATAAATATAGTAAAATTTGAAAAAAATTAATGCGAAAAAAGGTTGCTTCTAGTAGCATTGTTATATATCTATATAGAGTACATTATATTAACAACTTGTGAGAAAGACTATTTTTCCAATGTCAGCAATTATCGATTTATTAAATCTGTGATCGATTTTATTTATTACATTAATAATTGAGGTGTTGAACAGTGAACTATCGTTTATGTATTAGCTTTTATAAATGAAGTTGAAATACATACTTTTGTGAACTGTATGTGGAGTAGTCGAACAGAAAGTAACATTTCCATCGTTGCTTTTTGTTCAGAAATCACTAAAATGTGATTAAAGAGTAAGCATTTATTTTTAAAAATATACTGTTTATGCAGAATTGTACATTGAAAAAAGTTACCTTACGTCACTGTTTTGTCAATTTAAAAACTTTCACATTACAGGAGATAATTGAGTTTGAATTTTGGAAATGTTACCTTTTGTCAGTAAAACTTGGAAATGTCACTTTTTGATAATCATTGAATGGAAATGTTACCTTTTTTACAAATAGTGGTAATGAATGATGATAAAACAGTCGTTCAAAGAAACTTTGATTAACTTTTTCTAGTGTTTTCAGCTACTGAATCTAATAATAGATAAGAAAATCTAATATTACATAAGAAAATGTCACTTTTTGTTAGAACTAAAATAATACTTTTATAAAGCAATGAGTATGTTCCTTTTTGTTCAAAAACCGAGATTGGGATTCGTTTTTAGGGGAAAATTATTGCTATTTAACACGCCAAATTCAACTAGGACGTGTAATTGATATTGATAGATATAAGTACGATTCTGCAAAAAAAAGCAAAAAGCCAAAAAGTGGAAATGTTACTTTTTGTTCGACTACCCCACATATGTCTATATACATTATATACATATGAATATATAATAGACAGTATGTACTCCAGTATACCGGGTGATTCAGTTTTATTGTCCACACTATTGTGATTTACTATTTCACAAAAATAAAATTGCGATGGATTGGGAGCGCATAAAAAAATTTTATGCGCACAGAATACATAACTCAAAACCTCACCATTCCCCTAGAAATTACATTTCTAAATAAGATAAAGGAATAATTTACACATGGAAACATTTTTAAATAATTTATTTCATTTTTACCTTTTTGCAAAAATTGCAATACATATACATGTAAAAAAAAAGCCGAGTGATGCAATAATTTAAATACTCATGTAATTTGGTGATAAAATGCGTTAAAAATAGTCAATAGAAAAATTTTTCTGGAAATTAATATTCAAATTTCGCACTGTTTCTTACTGTTTAGTCACATTATGCACTTTAATGGGCATTTTTTTTTTTAAAACTGATAATAATTAAGGGTAACTTCAAAAATGTAAACTTGACCGCATCGATGCAACATCATGACTTTTCTGATGCGTCTAATACTACATGATGCATTGCTGATGCTCTCTTGAAATTTGATGCACATTAGATGTTTTTGAACGGGATATTGGCATCATTTAGCCTCTGATTTGGCTATAGATAAGACAGATAATGTAGCATGATAGACTATAGATAATATAGTAATGCAGTCCTTGTATAGGTATATTATCTTTGAATTTCAACTTGAACTTACTTGAAATTGAAAATATTGAAATTATTTGAATAAAAAATATTAGGTACATACCTATTTTGAGTGCAAGATGTATTCAAATAGTTTAAAAAATTTTAATGAAAGGTAAATACATTCATCTTTTTCAACAATTAGTTTTTCGGAATTATTCCTGTTGGTGTTAATACCTACATAATATGACAAGTAGTTACAATTCTACATTATACACATGAGATGCATCTTGGACACGCATCACCAAATTTCCTGATGCATTGTTTTGACGCATCAAATGCAAAAATGAACTTTTGATTTTTCGTTGTGATGCGTCTGATGCGTTTTTGAACTTTTGACTCTGTCTCATGCAAGCAGTGATGCATTTTTGAAGTTAGCCTAACTAGGACTACTGTAAATAAAAATTTCTTTATATTGGTCTAGAACTATGAAAACGGCGACAAGTTTTACCGAAACGGCCAAAAAAGAAAAATAAAAATTTGAAAAAATATGAATCTATGCTTTGAACGTAGGTACTAAAAAAATAGTTTTAAGCTGACCTAATCTGGAATCTAATAAGGAAAAAATTGAAGACATGAGTGGATGAAGATGTTATCTAATATTTTTTTATAATTTTACAGTAGAAGCGTTTGAAAGTTTTTATTTACATATTATACTTCCCATGCAATAGCACATGTTTATTACTGAATTTCTACAAAACTATTAGACCTAATGAAACCAAATTTGAATATATAATACTTCAGCATAAAATACTTCAAAATTTGGGGAAAAAGTGAATTTTTAAAAGAATGTTACATAAGACCTTCATCCACTCATATCTTCAATTGTCAGTTCTACTGCCCAGAAAATGCGTTCACAAAATGTGAACGCGGTGTACGCGGAGAGGGAGCATTGTACTTATTGCACAATATTACAGTTTAAGTATATTTTGATATTGTATAATTATAATTTTTGTTTTTACAAAAAAGAACATTATTAGGAACGTTTAAATAAATCTAAATGATATAAAAAACTTTTCTTAAAAGTTACCGTCCTTGACAAGGATAAATACTGCAAAATGTAGATAAAGTTTAATAAAAATAAATTCTTGAAGATAGGCGGCTTATTGTTTCTTGTACTTTTGTATTAATTATGTAGAGTAGAGTCACATGAGCAATGTTTCCTCTAAGATGGGCGTGCGCAAGTGCGCGCGCAGTGTTCAAAAAATTACTGCACAAAGATAAAACATTCGCGCACAGTAATATTCAAATTCAAAAAGAGCAACCGTCTATACAATATTGTTAAATGAGCAAAATAAAATTCTCTGATAAAAATCAAAGCTTCAAGAATTCTTCGGGGTGCAAGAGACTTAAACCGTTTCTGCCGTCTCAAATTACACAAGTACTCAATATTCAAATTTCACACGGTATCCAAATATTGGAGCATAATAATTATAGACCGGATGAAATAATTTTTCACAGGACCGGCTTAACGATTTCAGTGTAATACTGTTAGACTGTTTGTATTTATGTATGAGTTTGCTACAACAGAAACAACAGAATCCTGAAAATTTATTGAAATTCAACATAGAGAAGCGAAAACTTTTTAGAAAAATTTTATTATGTGAGATTTATACCAAAAATAAAAAGGGGCCCCAAATTTTATTGAATTAAAGTTTTGCAATATTTATTTGTCTAACTAGCTCGCAAGTATATATAAAACAAAATTTATTGTCTTCTTGTCACCGGCGGCTGTCTTCCAGTATCAATTGATAAACAAATTCCTTATCTCTTTTTAACTTTTTAAAATTTAATATATGTACCTTGTTTACAATTTTTTAAAATTTTTAGTTTTCTACATAGGTACATACACATGCAATGTAAATCAAGCAATATTTAATCTAGTTGTCCATTTCATTCAAACACATAAACAAAACATCATTTTGATGACATCGTACGTGTCGTACGTATAAATATGTACGTATGTATTATTTGTATTTAACCACAGATACTGTTGATATTAGAATATCTGTATGGACCATACAATAGAAGTTTTTTAGATATTATTTTTTTGAAGCAAAATCGTCATATTGGTTAACACCTTTTATAATCTGCAAACACAGAATACCTACAAACTATCGATGGTAATGAATATTTTTTAATTTTTATGTGATTTTTGTTGTAATTTGAGAGTATTTATTAATAAATATGTTCTAAAAATATTTATACTAACAAATATAACATCAGTTAATCTAGAAAAATTTTAAATCCCCTCTTGTTTAACCATCCGTATTCGTCAACACTTTAGTCACTTTTCATTTTCATTTAGATTGTGTATATAAGTGTATTCCCACTATTTATTCAATGCTCAAAAGTATATACAAAAAAAATATTAGTTAGCAAAAATGAAATAAATACCTACATAATATTTTATTAGATAACACATTATTAACGTTACATCTTTTTTTCTTAATATGTATACTTTTATTTGTGTATAGTTTCTTGGCAAGATATACTAGTTTTGTATGAACATTTTTTAAGGAAAAATTAGTAATATTTTCTAAAACATATTATGTTAAATCGATTTAATTTAATCAGTTTATGTATGTATGTATGTAAAGGAACATTATTTGCTCTAGCAGACTCATACATAAATACAAACAGTCTAACAGTATTACACTGAAATCGTTAAGCCGGTCCTGTGAAAAATTATTTTATCCGGACTATAATAATAATGTATCCAAACCTATTCACACATGCACATACATATAATATGTATGTATGCAGGTATACCTCACTCAATGATCTAAAAATGTATGTACGTATACGTTACCATTATGAGCTTGTAGACGTTTTCGGGGTACGTATTTTTCAATGCTTAGCTGCCGAGAGGCGAACGGGGGAGCATTAAAAATGGCACCTGAAATAGATTATTCGTAATTTTCCCAGTAGGCCAAACAGACAATTTAACGCGCCAAATTCAAATTATATAATTATACTCTTTTTTTTTTAAATCTGTAAATTTAATGTTTTATACCTATAAATAAAATGCAACATGTAAAAAGAAAGTTATTTTTATTTTTCTCAAATTTTCTTACAACCATTTAAAAAGTTACATTAATTTTAGTAAAAATTATTAAAATAATTACATTCAAATAAAAAAAAATTCGATTATAAAAGTATTGGTCTAAAAATCTTTTACTACATAATTTTCAATCCACAGTTAAATATTAAACAAAATTTTGGACAGAGAAATTTAACAAAAACATTATATTATTATGTTAAAGAAATAACATCACGTATTTTTAAAAATAAATTTACTACGCATTTTAAAATTAAACTGACTGCCGCAGTTAAAGGGATTCAAAAACTATTAAATCCCAAATTTATCAATGAAATTATTGTCGCAAATTAAAGTTTATTAATTATGAAATTTTTGTTTTGCAAACTTATTTGCTTTCCTTTATATTTTGTCAATTTTTTTTTTAAATTTTCTGTTTTTAACACGTTTATTACCAAGCTAAAAACAGAGACTTTGTGAGATGGCCAAATATTTTAGTTAAATAAGTAGATCCTTATATTTGTCCCGCGATATCGCGTTATTCGCCATATAGTAAAGTAACTGTATCACGTGATATCGCGTGATTGGCAATGAACGTGTTAATTTTAATTTTAAATTTACACTGACAATGAGAACACTCATTTCACAGATTAAAAATATATATTAAAAAATGGATGTTCATCTAATATTTAGTATGACTAACATTAATTTTGGATAAATTTCTCAGTTTTTAAAACTAAATTACATACTAAAATACTGTTCGTAAGTTTTTGTTGATCTTATTCTTCGAATGTTGCTAAAGTTTTTTAAAATAAGTGTTTTAGAAGAAGATATTTATTTATTCTAATCTAATTTGTGATTCAAAGTGTTGATTTTCGGTCTTTTCTGGGAATTTTCCCATTAATTGCATGTTAAACAATAATTTTTACTTTATAATATACTATAATGGCAGAATTAATTCAAATTTTTACATTTTGTGTATTATATATTTAAAAATAACTTCCAAAAATCATTCGTTAGTCTTTAGAAGTTTACAATGTGCTAGTCCTACGACCACAATAAACTAACTACATTCTGTAAAATTTTATGCAAGTTCATTGAGAGTTTAACACAAATTTACCAAGGAATTTTTAGAAATAACAACAACCTGCAAGTTTTTTGTCGTTATTTATAAAAATTCCTATAATATTGCCTGCAGTTGGACAGTGGCGTAGCAAGACGAAAATGGGACGTGGGCAAGATAATTTTTGCGAGGCCCCCTTTAATTTCCTTTTTAAAATTTCTGTCTTAAAAATTAGGCGACGAGCAAAAAAAAAAAAACGAAAAACAGCCACTCGCGAGGCCCCTATAAGTGCGAGGTCGTGGGCGTGGGCCCATACCGCCCACGCCTAGCTACGCCACTGCAGTTGGAACAAAATTTGTACAACAAATTGACTTATTAGCTAATTGTGTTTTTAACAATATTATTAAACGTTAATAGTTAAAAAGGATTCAGAACAAACATTCTAATGTTTGATTTCTTTTAATACCACAGTAGAAGTTGTTAAGTTGCTTTACAATCTTCTAAGATTTATTGAAATTAATATGAGTCATTATTTTTATATTAATTCTAAACTTGACTACTTCAATTTTATTTCTCCAGTGCTCCAAATAGAAATACCGGGTAGCGATGAATTTGGACACGGAGAAGTGAAGTTGATGAAAGAGTACCTTTTCCGAACAAATACACAGCATAGATCTTCGATTTTGAATAAAGTCAACCATTTTTTACATCTAAAATACAATAATTGACAATAATATAGTATAATAACTGGCTTTATTTATTAACTGATATAATTACCTGTCGAAACAATGTGGAAAACAGTGAAATTTTCAGCCACTCTTTGGATTCTTGCTCACAATACATTTTCGGATATCCGAAATATTCATCTGAAACAGAATATTTATTAGATATTAGAAACGTAATTCATAATTATATTAAATTACAAGCGCGGGCATTCACAAAAGTACTAAAGGGTTTCAACATGTCAAGTACTTGGGAGACCGCCCACCCGCCCCGGAGCTTCCACAGTGGTAAATCCGGCACCACCGAAGAATTTGGTTAAATAATAACTTAATAATGTAATAAATTTTGTTAATATCAAACAGAAATTGCTCTAAATACAATAAAATAATATTTTGCGATAATAGAAGTGGCGTTCAAATTTTGACCTGTGCAAGGTCAAACGGACAGTTAGGCAATCATGAAAACCGTGATTTTTAAATTAAATTTTTAATAATTAATATGGATTAAATTATTTTATACAATTCTTAACATGCATTATTTTAAATAAAAATTATGAAAATAAAAATTCTTAATTATTAATTTAAATGAAAATAAACATAAGAAATTTCATTATAACTTACCTACATATTTTGATGATTAATACTCAAGTACAAAAAGCAAATAATTTATTTTAAAAATATATTATAAACTCTTTTTTAACACTTATTTAATTTCTATTAGGTAGAAAATCGGAAAAAACTTATTTTCATACTTTATTTTCATTATTTATATTGCATACATAACCTACACGTATATAATCAAAAAATTTTAAACCATATATGTAATACTACTATATAGCTAATTGTATAAAGAAATAGGCGAAAATACTACAGTACCGACAATCTGTTTGTTTCCCTTCAGCAGTAAGTACATAGTACCGTATGCGCATATGTAAGATTCAAATTATTAAATATATGGATATTCATTGGATACATGCAATTTGACAGAACCGTCGCACTTGCGCACAATAGGCTACGTCCCTTATCCTGTTTCACTCTTACCGTGACCCTGCCACTTATAGGCATTAGCCATATAGAAGTATTACATATATGTTTTAAACATGTGGCCACGTGTAATTTTTTTTTATACATACATATATTTTTTTTATAACGCAAGCGCGCATATTTTGTTTAAGTTAATTTTGAATAGATAGCGCTAAATTTAGATCTTACAATTAGAGATCTTAGACGTTGCGGGGGCCAGCTGCCAAGGGGAAAAGGACGAAGATGGACATACAGTGGACCATCTCAACATGAAACATCTCTCTCTCTATATATATACATATTATATATATATACATAGAGAAAGAGGGAGATGTTTCTTGTTGAGGTGGTCCACTGTACATACGATACATACGTACGTTCTAATTTAACTGAACTCCCCATGGTATGTATGTATGTCGGTAATCGGTATTATTCGCAATACATACAGTCATATAAATGTGGTAATTGGCTAGTGTCGGTAAATATTGCGAACACTGTGCCATGCCATGCCATGACCATAACAATTATCACTACATATGTTTTATTGAGAGATCCAAGGTTGTCAACCTCCTTATGACTCATACGCGCGATTTTATATTATATAAAAACCAAAATAAAAAAAAGTTATGTGCTTATAGAGAAGGTTCAGACTGAATTTGAGTGGTTAAAATTATTCGCGGGGAATTTGTTTATATAATCCTGACAACCTAATCCGATTTTGTTTAAATCGAAACTGCTTAACACTTTCAACAATACCAACAATTAAGGTCTCTTCACCTTTTGTCATAAAATTGATCTTTCCAAAGTTATACATGTTTTTAAATTGGAATAAATGATCTATTATCAATGAAATAGTCCAGTAAAATTAGGGCTGAAATCGGGAAATCGGGGTATATGGATGAAAATTGGAAGGAATGTTCTTGGAGTCACTACGAACAATGAAAAAAAAAAAATGCTCCGACAAGGGTAGAAACAACCCCTGAAAAGTTTATTTTTTTCGCGAAGTGTGCGAGATATGGAAATTTTTTTTCAAATAAAAATTGTAGATCTTTCGATTCTACAAAAAAAAGTATACCACCCTCTTACCCCCACCTCAAATAGTTTCCGGAGAAATCATCACCGAAAAAAAAAGAAAAACAATTTTTTTTCGCCTAATTCCAAAATTTTCAAACATTTAGAGAAAAAAAGTATTCTTGGCATTTTTTTCTAAAATTGAAAATAGAGAAATTAGGAAAAATAAAGGGCCCCGATGGCACGGGACTGGTGCAACAGAGATAGCGCGATATGTTGGCGCTCGTCGCACTCAAAATGTTTGAAAATATTGGAATTAGGCGAAAAAAAATTGTTTTTTTTTTCAAGGATGATTTCTCCGCAAACTATTAGAGGTGGGGGTAAGAGGGTGGTATACTTTTTTTTGTAGAATGGAAAGGTCTACAATTTTTATTTGAATCTCGCACACTTCACGAAATAATTGGAAAATAAACTTTTCCGGGGTTGTTTCTACCCATGTCCGTGGTCGGAGCACTATTTTTCATAGGGAGAATTGTTCTTAGTGACTCCAAGAACATTTCCTCCAATTTTCATCCATATACCCCGATTTCCCGATTTCAGCCCTAATTTTACTGGACTAAAATGCCTCAACAAAAATTGCAATTTTAAAATTAAAAATACAGTCGAATCGCGTTATGAGTCCGCTTACAAGGCTGTAGGAGAATATAATTCTAAGAATTCATGTACCCCCACTTGTGCTTAATAGTCGATCGCCGTAACTCGTACTTCCCCTACTTTTTAAGCCTGAGACTGTGTGTACTTATTTATATAATCAAATTGCCTGGACGTTTAGTGCAGTATTACCATTCGTTATATAAGTGGCACAAAATCTACCTACATATTTTTAATAAATATATTTACTAATATTTTCTAAAGGCGTTCTATAGTTTGTGTGACAGGAGTTTAAACAATACTGTCCGCACATATTTTCTTTAAAAAATTTTTTCAAATCTTTGGTAGAAATTGTAAATAATATTGTAAGTCAAACAAAGTTTGTAATATAATCCGCGCGATGAACGAACAAAACTTGCTTTGGTCAACTACGCATGCATTATGTAAACAGTTAAACACGGACCTATAAAAAAAATTATTTTATTAAATAAAAAGATTCGGACAGGATGATTTATAAGTAATTGCACTAATCGTAGTTTCGTAGCGAGAGACTGAAATGAATTTTTTTTCGGCCATGGAGGGGGAATGTTTACAATAGAAATACAAATCGGTGGACTCATAACACGATTCGATTGTATTCTTTGTAATTGAATTTTTGCCACTGTGAAAAGTATTGCTACCTCTCCCACTCTCACACGAAATGAAATGTCTTACGACAAACGGCAATGACTTAGCAACACTTTTTTTAACTTCAAAATTGGAATTCCAGGGGAATAATTTTGGTCATTCAATTTCGGTCTGAACCTGGACTAAATTGCAAGGTGTATTCCAGCTAATAGATATAACGAATATGACGAATATGTATAATTTGAGAAAGAGTTACTATAAATAACCAAAACAAGTTTACTCTCGTTGAAAGCAAATTAAATAGTGGTAGGTTGTCAGGGAAATTAATTGAATGTGAACGCGGTGTACGCGGAGAGGGAGCACTGTACTTATTGCACAATATTACAGTTTAAGTATTTTTTGATATTGTATAATTATAATTTTTGTTTTTACAAAAAAGGACATTATTAGAAACGTTTAAATAAATATAAATGATATAAAAACTTTTCTTAAAACTTACCGTCCTTGACAAGGATAAATGTAGATAAAGTTTAATAAAAATAAATTTTTGAAGATAGGCGGTTTATTGTTTCTTGTACTTTTGTATTAACTATGTAGAGTAGAGTCGCATGAGCAATGTTTTCTCTAAGATGTGCGTGCGCAAGTGCGCGGCGCAGTGTTCAAAAAATTACTGCACAAAGATAAAACATTCGCGCACAGTAATATTCAAATTCAAAAAGAGCAACCGTCTATACAATATTGTTAAATGTTGCCGACTTCTTGGAACTATGATCAATCAAATGCATCGTTTCTTCAAGAAAGTCGTCAAATTTTGTTATAAATTCTTATTACAAATTATTATAAATAAGTGTTATCTGAAAGAGCGCACAAATTATTTCGATTTTACAAAAATTGTACAGATGAAAAAAATGCGCACTACACAGAAAGAAAATTCATATAAAAATTACTGTGCTCAGCACTACAAACGACGTGTAAAAGGCGAACATATTCAATTTTGTACGGTAAAAATATAAAAATTATAATCAATCATAGAAACTTAAGGATAGAACGTTCTTTCCGTAATATTAGCTCCGTAAAATTTGTAAAACAGCACAGTAAAAAGTTCCATTGCCGACAGTTTAATTGTTTTTCTTACAAAAATTACCATGCTGTCTTAAAATAGAAGAAAAGTAGAAAAGAATAAAAGAAGCTAATAGTAGAAAGAAAGAAAGAGAAGGTATCAACACTGTCACATAGCGAGGCAAGCTGCAGAAAGTATCAACACAATCATATATGAAGGTCACATAGCAGGACTGTTGGTGTTGCAAGTAGCTGGTTAGCTGGTGTACTGTCGTGTGGTGTCGAATCAGTGTTCATTAGAATGTCTTGACGAATGGTCATCGTTTAATTCATCATTTTGTTACTCCACTATCTTCAGTATTAGAATATATTGTTGCCAATCATTTTTGTATGGATCATAAAGAATCAAAGGTCGGAAAAGATCGGGCATTTTCGAAGTTTTTACAGGTACAGCCGAAGCAACATAAGGTTGCGGGTCAGATGCGCAAATGAAAAAGTACGACAACAAGAATTAAACTATAACATATATGCATAAGAGTGTGATAGAAGTTGTGTTATGTACCACATTAAATTTTACCATGCTATAATATATTTTTTACTTTGGTCGTCGATCGCGCACGCATTAAAAGAGAGCATGGTAATTTTTCTGAAATTTTATCTACAAAAATTATATGATTTTTCTCTCCGTGTATAGTTGGTAAGAAGGGAGAAGGGACACTGTTAATAAGATTTTGGTTCCGGCGTGTCAATACCTGGTTTATAACGCGACAGTCAATCCCCATAAAAAAACTTACGCAGATATAAAAACTGTGAGATTGTAAAAAAGTGTAGGTATAATTTTCTTAAATAATTATGACAAACACTATGATTACAATTATTGTATACAATTTTGCATTTAATGGGTTATGGGCCCAAATTTTGGTAGTGAGAGTTACGCTTATCCACACTTCTCCTCCTACCCTAGTCACAAGCCTCATTTTTTGTCCTAAAACGTCAAAATAATTGGAACTTTTTTTTAAAGACAGTCAATTTTATTGTTATCTAGGAACATAGATTTCAGATTACCTACATACATTTCAAAACAGATATACATATTTTCGATAAAGTAGCAAAAACTACAATTTAGAGAGAAATTTTCACCTTTGTTTGGAAACATTTATATTTTACTGTACGATAACTTCTGAGACACTCTGTACTTGTAAATATTTTTAACACAATATTATTAATTAATAGCGTATAATTATTAATTTCAGTAAATTCTTTCTAAAATAACATTTGTTCTTCTTTAATTATCTCCTAAACAAAAACATTTTTAATTTTTGACTATTTTGGAATTTTGTAGCTTGTGAAATGTAAAAAATGATTCAGCAAAAAATGATTATGAAAATATTATTAATTGATTATCTTTTATATTTTCGAACGTAGGCGCGAAATTTATTAATAAATTTTAAATTTAAATATTACATAGAAAAAGACAATAAATACAATATCAATCATTTGACCAAACAGAAATAACAAATCGATATAACAATTGAATCAAAAAAACAAGAACTTGTCATTTTCAAGGTCATTCTCATTTGATCCCTTTTTGATACCACAATAAATTATAATCAAAATAAAAATTAACGAATTTTCCATCGAAAATAGTTTAATCTTTTTAATCAGGATTAGCTGAATCCCCGCTTAATCTACGATTAGTCAACATTGCGGTTGGATTAAGATACCTAGTTTGACACTTTCACCAGTTGCTTCGTTTTATTCGTTACATTTAGATTTGTCCTAAAAATAAGGGTTCGTTCAGCTCCGAACAGTTTGCTGAACTGATAATTGAACGACTTACTTCAATGTCAACAAGTAGACCCGAACTCAGCCGAAGAAATTCGAAAAGTATATAAATAAAAAATTATTGATTACCAAATAAGGAAAAAATTGTAACAGTTTTTCAAGATCAAATAATTATTATGATTATTTAAAATAATCTTTTTAACACACATTATTATTATAAAGCTAGTTAGCTTTCTTTTCGAAAATATATTTCTAAAATTCTTTCACCTAAAAGAATCCCGGGCAAACGACTCAAAACGTGAAAAATAAATTTCTACATGAACGCACATGTTCAATATTTATTAAAATCGATTAACGAATGTCGTGTGGGCGTGCAACTTAACCAAACTCATGAATAAACAATTTTTGAAAATACTTTAAAAATAGACACAAAATTTTATACAAAATACAGTAAATAAATAAATGGGATTATGTTGAGAAAACGCATGTATGTACTCAATTAATATGTAGACGCCTGCAATTAAAAATAGATTGATATTTAAAAAAAAAATTATTACAGTGCTTAGCAAAAAATCTTCCCGCCAATTTTTGAAAAATAAAGTATTTACGCAGTCTACCGACATTTGACGTTTCATCTTAATTCACTTACCTATTAGATTTTACGCAACTTAAAGCCAAAATTACTCTTTTTATAGGTCCGAAGACATTCGTCAATCTTCGGACCTATTATAATTTCGTTCAAATTCTTGCTATTCTTGAAACATCAGTAGCGCATACAGCAAAAATCCACTTGTCGCACACTCCAAGAAGTGCGACATCGCCATTAAGTGAGGGGGAGTCCATACCTCGTTTACTCACGTACACTGCTTCTTAAGTATGTGTCGTATGTGTGTGTGTCCATACAACGTATTCGCCTTAGTCATAGACGGTCATGTATCGTCATATTGTATGCTTATCTTAAAGTATTATTAATTTACCTATGCATGTTATATTACAGGTTTTGAATCGATTCTTGCAATTGTTATACATTGTTGATTTTAATGCAATTTATTATTTTTCGTTATTATTAAAAAACATAATATTTGTTATTATTTTTTATTTAAACTGAGTTTAATTATATTTATTTAATAGAGTTCAACGTATTATTATTATCATTATCATTATTTTAATAAAAAAGTGTTTAAAAAATTTATTTTACAATTTTTGTTAAATTAGAAAATATAGTTTCTATCTTTTGATTTGATATTTTGTAGTTGCAAAATTTGTTGCCATAATATTTTTTTAAAAAAAATATAACAAAAAACACAATTTAAAAAGTGAAAATAGTGACAATTTTTACATTATTTTTTTAATTTTTTTAATGCAAACATGGCTGACTATGCTTCAATTTTAATTTTAAAGTTTGGCGTATGCTAGAAAAAGAAATATATATTGGCATTTTACATGCTATTTATAATATTTGTCTCTTTTTAACGTGTACGTATTATCTTTCGTACGTAATATAAATTACTGGTCCTTTCATTTCTAATGTCTATGGTCAAACATATTCATCTATTTCTTTAATAAAACGTAAAAATGTACTTAAATTCTTTATATACTTTATCCCGAAAATTGAGAAACAGTAATCACTGAGACCTACATTTAATGCGTGTCAAACACGCACTTGACGACTTTTTTCAATATAAATACTGATACACTTTCTTACCAACTAATTATACTATCATCAAATGATATCAAACACATCCAAAAATGTATCAACACAATTGATTTTATCAAACAATTAGTGAAAATCGACGTACAAATATTTTCCATTCTGTTGAATATCTGATGAAGACCGTGTATAAATAGATCAAGAGCCAACGTATACTTTAACCAAAGAATTTTTCATCAGCTGAAATCTTTATAGATATTAGCAAGAAAACGGATTTTGCACGTTTTTTGCAAATATCTCGCAAAATATCGACTTTTTAATAAGGAAGGTCTGAGTGAAATTCCATTTAAACCATTTCTGAGCCAAATTTTATCTAACATAATAAACTGTATTCAGGTTGTTATTATTTTTACATCAATTTGTGTAAATATTTCAGAAACCGTACATTTTACGAAAAAAAGTAACTGAATCTTTCTTCAAGCAAAATTTATAAGCAGCAAATTTTATAATAATCTTACATATTGAAAATTCAATATTTTACGAGATATTTGGGAAAAAAACATTTTGGGAAATTCTGACCAAATGGCAATGTACTGCGACTTCGCCCACAAGGTATTTGAAATTATGGCATTAAGTTTCAAATGTTTTCCTTAGGTAAAAAGTAGCCTATGCCCCTTTTCGGCCCCTATATTAAGAACATGCAAAGTTTAAAGACTGCCTTTATATTATAATTTCATTTTAAATATATTTTCCTCAGAAATTAGATAATTTACCGTGACAAAAAGTACCCTATGTCTTTTCACATCTCCCTTACTGTTACTAGACAAGGTTTCAAGTCGACTAGTTACGCGATTGAGGCCTAAAGACGAAACAAACAACTTCTTAAGTGTATTTTCCAGAGTAAAAAATTGCCTAAGTCCTTCTCCGGCCGCCCTCCTCTAGCTATCTTAAAGTAAAATCTGAAGTTAATTTGATAATCAATTTAAACAAACTCCATTTTTACATTTCCAATATGACTTTTGATATTAACCGGTGAAAAATTCTTTGAATAAAGTGTACGTTGGGCTCTTCGCCTATATTTATTGTAGACAGATTAAAATAAAAACACCATATTTAGTAAGCAATGTTACTTTATTATTAATCAATCAAAAAAAATACATGCGTTGGTTCTATCTGATCAATTATAAACATAATAGTTTTTTGAAATTTTATAGAAAAACATTTTTTTAAATAAGCAAAAACCACATTTTCTCTTTCAGATCAGACCCAAAATTCAACATTTGGTATACATATTGTCATCAAAATCACAAATCAAGGAAAATGATTTAAGAAAACAAATTTTTTTCCGAAAAGAAAAAAAGAAAACGTACAACTGTTGTGCAAAACGTGTCCAAAAATTTGTTTTATTTTAATAACATCTAAATTACTTACGCGGACATCATTTTTGAAAAATCATTTTTCACGACTCTATTCGATAGTTTGAGATTCTTGAGATTTTCTTCGACTGTTAAAAAAATAAAAATGAAAAATGACTTTTCAAAAGTACGCGCCAAAAATACAAGTGAGCAAATTTTATTTATTTTCAAATACCATAGAATTTTTTTTTTAATGAGCGTTTTGTACAAAAAATTGATTTTTTTAATAAATAATTTTTTTTAGTTTTAGGTTATTATTTTATAAGTTAATTTTATTAATACTAAACGTTTTGTTAAGGCTGATTTCTCTAAAATTCTAATATCTTTTCGTTAATAACAATATCAATAGTTTCTTAGTACAACCCTGGCGGTTTCACAATAAATAAATATCTAAATTTTTTTTTTTTGATTAAGTCAATTGCTTGTCTTTTTTCTCACTGGAATAAGAGTTCAATAATAAAAATTATAAAAATTAGAATAAAATTTTTCAGTTTAAAAAATAATATACAAATTTTTCAGGCACAAGTTTCTTATATGTAGCATAAGCACTCCGAAAATTCTGAATTTCACTGTAATTTTTTCTTTATATTAAGCGATCTGTAAAAATGATTTAAACATGTTTGTCAAATTAGGTATTTGACAAACAAGTTTAAACGTTTGCGCAACTCGAACAATATATTTATCTCTTTTTATTTAAGTTTGACAGACAAAGTTGATTGCTTTACAGGCCGCTTTACAAACAGGGTTCCCGTTGGATACAAAATTTGAACCAAGTTTGCAAAACAGATAAAAATAAAAGTTAGAGAGAAAGGGGGGAAGTTAAGCGTATATAGTAACTTTAATAAGGTAAAAAAATATAAATTATTACAAGTTAAAGTAATGTCGCTAAATTAACATAATGTCAAAGGACAAAGGACTCCTCGTATTAAAGGCTAAAATAATAATAAAACGTGTTATCTAATTTTAACAGTAAAACAATTAATTTCGATACAAAAAAGGCAACATTTTGGTTTTATACTAACCCATAACGTGGTTTCTGATTTTTCATTTTCTTGCTCATCTCCTCCTCCTCCTTCAGTTTCCCCCTAAATTCGGTGACTAAGTTGCGCGCTTGCGTTAATCGATTTATCTGTTGTGTTAGTAAATTTTCCCAACGTTGTGAGTACGCGTCCTGATCGTAATCGACCACTTTGGTCATGTTGAACAGTCGTGTCGCTTCGTCAATCACTTCGTGTAACGAATCCAAAATACTTTTATGGTTTTCGAGGACCTCATCTTCGACGAGTTGTAGCTGTGACACCGCTTCGTGGAACGTGTACAAATCCGCGGACATGTCTCCCTCGTTCAATGATCGTAATCGTTCTAGGTCGGAATCGTCGTGTAGATCGCCCACCTCCTCGACATCCTGGTCATTGTTATCGGTCGCCTGTGTGGGATCCACCGCAGCAAGTTCTTTGACACGATCGGCGTAGCGTAGCGTGTTCAGCGTGTGCTCGCACGATCGCATCCCCGGCGAAATCATCGCGATCATACACGTTCGTGACTTGTCGCCGATGAACGAGTCCCGCAGCACCTGCGTCAACTTGCTGGCACGGAACGGTAAATGTGTACCTTTTCGTCCGAGCGCGCGAATACACTCTTTTAATGCTAACAGTGATTTATTGATTTCGGCACCTTCCATACGCGTCTGTCGATTGGCCGAGGACGTGTCGGCACCACGTTCATTACCCGCTAAGTCTATTAATGAAAATTTGCCGTGAATTCGATTTAGGCCGCACGGTCGCAGTATTATTTGGAATACGGCGTGTGATCGGGACGAATTACTGTTCGCACTAGTTTGACCGGACGTTCGAGCACTGTTCCCGTGTTGAATTAATCGCAGAACTTCCTCAACATTATCGACAACTTTCTCGGTTAAACCGACAATTTGAACTTGTCCGCGACCATCTTCTAGCACACGTAGTTTCGCCTTGTCGGCGAGCAGATCGAACACTTTCCCCGAATAGATTTCGAAAAAACTTGCAGACACCATTAACTTTAAACTCTTGTATTTGGGCGAGTTTAACATGTCGAAAACGTCCTTGGCCACCATCGCGTAGATGCCATTTTTACAATTTTGCGTTTTGCCCTGAAACACACCGCCCATAGTGTGCGTTTTACCGGAGCCGGTTTGCCCGTACGCGAAACATGTGGCCATACCGCCCTCGAACACGGTTTTCACTAACGGTTTCGCCGTGTATTTGTACACGAGCTCGTTATCACATTTATCGTTGAAGACGTAATCGAAGCGAAACAATTGATTTTCTAAGAATTTCGTTAAGTCCACTTTGTTTTTCGGTTCGTGAATCACCACGGAATCTTTGCTAGGTATACTGACCACATCCACTTCTTTCTGTCCAACTTCTTTTTTATTTAACGGCCGCTTTCGCACGCATACGGTGATTTGGTGATCATCCACGACTTCATTTCCTCGGAGGGGTCGAAAGTCAATGTTACTCTGATAGTCTCTGATCATGGCTAAGAATTCCCAGTTGGGGTTGCCCGGGTCTAGGTTCATTAGGGCTTCTTTTTCAGCTTTTTCTTCAGCTTGCCGTTGCCTTCGCTCTTCGCGATTCTTTTTCAGTCGTTCCACTTCTTCGACTACGGTGCTTTTACGTGCAATTGGCTTAGTGGATGGTGCATTGTTAACCACTGGGGGCGCTGCGTTTGTCGCATTCACCTGTTGGTTACGAGTCTGATCGGTCGTGGCTCGTTGTACGGACGGTGCTGCCATCGGTGTCGGCGGGGGAATATTTTCCCGTCCACCCTGTTCCTGTTTGCCATTCACTTCCGGTTGTACGAAATTCGTTTGACGTCGATTATTATTAGTGGGTAAACGATACGAGCCTTTATTTGAAACGGGAATTGATGCCCTGGAGGAGCTTCTCAGAACTCGCTGTTGAGGTTGCTGCTGTTGATTTTGGTTGTTCTGTTGCACTTGGTTGACCTGATTTTGGATTTGTTGTGGCTGGTGCTGTTGAATTTGTTGTTGCTTTATGTATTTGGGCGCATCAATTAGTTCAGGATTTAATGCTAGAATCGAGGCAATTTCCACTTCTTTACCTTTCGTTTCGCCACGTTCAAACCATTCCACAGTGACACTCCGCGTTTCCCAACTGACGTGTGAAACGAGGGCGGAGTGTACACGACCATCGCTTCGTTTTATGTTGACACTGAGACCGGCTTCTATACGGCACGTTCCCGGTTCCATGTTTTATTTTAGTACGATTTATTGTGTTGCACACTTTGCGATTTGATCACAGTAATTTTTTGATTTTTTAAACACTTTTGACAAATGTAGTTTCTTCATCAAAAATAAAATGGTATACAATACAGCGATATGTTCAGTGATGAATTTTTACTGTAAATAAATTGAAAAAATATTACAATTTGTATAAAAATATTTTTGAAATAATTTAAAAAATAATTAAAATGACATGTGGTCATGAAATATGGGTAATGTAACCTCAGCTGTCATTATTTGTACATTAAAAAAAATTCACACTAAAATTTTATTAAACGCAACAAAATCCAATACAAATCTTTGAATTTTCATAAAAAAAACCAAAATCAGAAAAAGTAGAACCCAAAAAAAAATTCAACTCACATATTTTCCATCGACCGTTATTTTTTTTAATCAATTTTAATAATTTAAATGGTCACAAAACTAAACGTATGGAATTCATAACTATAAATGAATTAATTAAAATTATATTGTAACAAACGATTATATTACAATTTGAAATAATTAAATTAATAAAAATGCAAAACAAAATGACGAACCGTCTGTGAAGAACAAAATGCAATACAAATGTGCAACTTACTTTGAAAGGGATTGTTCCAAAAACACCGGTGGGCGACCAGTTTCTGTAGATGGAGCGTTCTTGAAACTTGAATACAAGTATGCGTATGAGGTCATCGATTTTCAGTACTACCAACCGAATTCACATATTATTTAGATATGTCAATTGAACGAACGTACGTATATTTTCATAAAAAACACACTTATTTTCACCAAAAAACTGCACTAAATTGTAAAAAATAGTAAAAACAAAATTTAAAAAATAATTTTCAATCACTAAAAATAATTTAAAAACTTAATTAACGGTGCAAATTTAATGTTACATTGGTTAGGTTTGTGTCTGTGGTTACATTTGATGCGCTACCATAGAAACCAACTGACAGTTTGATAATAGAAATTTAAATTTGTTGATTGTATTCTGTTGTATTGATTCAACAAAAAACCGTTGAACTTTTTTCTTGTTGTTTTGATAATAATGGGGTTATTTAGGTTGATTATACATTATTGATGATTATAAATTGATGCCATTTTATTATTATTAATTGATAATAACCGTTTAATACACATTTATAAATTGATCTAATTTATTGGATTTGTAGGTTATTTCAAGGTCTTCCCACAAAAAGAACCTTGATTTCATTTGTCTTTTTATTTGTATAGGTACCTAGTAGTTGAAAACTGAGTTTGTTTGATTCATTTTCCTGATTTTACTGATTGCATTTTATAATTTCTCCTTTGTATCCATAATAAATAAATACAATTTTTTTAAATTAATCGTTCTATTAGGTAATACAGAATTAAAATATATTTTAAATAAAATATTAAAAATATTTTTTTAAAGAAATTCTTTTTAATTATAATTCATAGAAAATAATCGAATTCGATTCATATTTTATGAAATTGGCATAAAACTTAATTTTAATTCAATTAATCTCCAAGGACCTTTTTAAGGCATCAGTCAAAGATTATAAAAGCCAACCGAATAGATAATTTTAATTAGGGGGAAATGAATCGTTAATTACTTAATAAAGATTTTAACAAAATACTGAATTTAAGACAGTAGCGATAAAATTATTAGAGATAACATCATATTTTTAAATATGCGGAAACCTTGATTTTCTAATGAATATAATATATTAGTATTTTTTTTTTTACATAATTATACACATATTTTATAAATACTTATGATTTTAGACTTCTAAAGCTTTTTCTTGTTCTGCCTACACGAAAATTTTTTTGCATCCACCCATAAAAAATTTCATTTGTACACTATTTATGTAATATTTATACACATTACTTACTTTGAAGTAGAATCTTTTGCCTATATGAAAAGGTACTAAATCAGTGAAAAGACCAGAAATTAAAAGATCATTTAGTTTGATAATAACAAATTTCAAAATTATTTTTTAGTAGAGTGGAAGAAATTTATTTTTTCTAGTGACAGAGTTTACGAATATTAGTAAATAATTAATATTTCAACAAAAATTTTTAGAACAATTAATATTTCAACAACAAATTATAACAATCCGGAACTTTGTTATTGCATAATAAAATTAATTGTTTAAAAGTTGACAAAAATGTGTACAATGTTTGAAAATAGGTAGGTAATTTTACTAAAAAATTTTTAGTTCTAGATTGATACATTGTAAGTGTTACATAATATAATTTATCTTTTTAAATTATTTTGAGTAATTGTGTAGAGTTATATAAACTCTAGGTATGTTTTTTTCTAAAAAAAAAAACTGATATTAGATAATGACCCAGTTTAGGAGAAAAAAAAAACAGGTATCGTCAGACCTGACAATTTTGACTGAAATTGAAGGTAACATTGCCAAATCAGTTTTTGTGTAAAACAAAATTAAGATTTCAACGTCAACGTCAGGCTAACAAAATTTTCTGGCGAACGTGAGCATTTTTATGATAATTTAAACTTGTGCTCAATATGTGATTTGAATTTAAAAGCTAACATTCTAGTATTTTATATTAAACAATTTAATAAAATTTTTTAGAAATTACAGAAAAATATTTTTGATTAACGATTATTTATGTTAACGACAGAACATGTCGATTGCATGACTTACTACACTAACAATAAGACAGTGTATGACTTACCTGCTGTATCAACAATGGACGCATCAAATCGTTTCGCTGTCGGTATGGCGAACTGCGAACAACTCAACTGCAATCCGTGCGTTAACACATGCACAATCACTGAACACGTGGCAATCACCCAACCCCAACCACCCTCCGGATAATAGTGACGGCACAGTGTGGCAATTTTACGCGGATCTAACGCCTTAAAATCATCCAACGCTTCGTTATTATTAAATGTACCCTCTAATTTTGTGGTTGTTGTGGTCTGATCGCTACTCTTGCTCGGTTTACGTGGATTATGAATCGGACACACGGGTTTCAAGTTTTTCAAATGTTTCTCGGTGTAAATGAAATCCCAGTTGTCAACTTTGATGCTGTTGGAGCGTCGTCGTTGATATTCAGGTACCAAATGTTCAAGGGGTTTTTGTTCGACGTCATCAGTGGGCGGGGAAACGTTTTCTATGTGGGCCAGGGCGAGTACTTCGTATTTACCGATACAGTAGCGCACTGGGGACATAATTTCCTCAATTGACGGTGTGGGTGTGGTGATTTGTACTTCAGGTCCTCTTCGATTTTGACCGCCGCTACTGTCATTTTGGCTGCTGGGTCCCATATCCGGTTTTTGAAGATCCAAATGTAAACATTTATTATTGTATCGAGGTAACAATGACGTATCACTTTCAGTATCATCCGGGTCCAGGGACGTCGAGATTGTATCAACATCAAATTTGCGCAGTTTCTCATAATCATCCTTATTGTCGTACGAGGACATGGAATTGGTAAAAATGGCTAAATGTTCACAAGAGAGGGGGGCTACATTGGCGGAATCGGTAAGAGGCAATTTTGGTGGTGTAGTGGAATTTTTGTGTTCAACATCATCTTCTTCGTTTTGGCGGCTCGAAATTTCGGTTGTTTCGGCGACGACGGTATCCACGTTGTCGATCATTTTGTCGGGCTCGACCAGTGTACTGTAGGCTCGTCCGTTCGGGTCGACACGAAGTTGTACGACGGCCATTGTACACACTGGCCATGTTTTGCTGTGATTTAGCGTCATTGTCGCGATTTTTGTTGCGTTGAAGTTTCAACATTTCTGTAACAAAGAATAAATAAATGTTTTATTAGTTGATCATTGCGCATCTTGTTTTCGGAAGTATAGTTACTCTGGTCAAGATATAAAGAGTTAAAACTAGTGCATTCGTGTCATTTGACTTATGTTACTGCCACCCAATTGGATATAACAATTAATTTTAATTGCAACATGCAACAAACTTGGGGAAAATATTTGCTATTTTGTGCACAAAATATGAAAAATCACTTGAAAATATTTCGAATAAAATGGAAATTATCCGTGAAAATTATTCCCAGTGCTACACTGTTTGAATATAATTCTCAGATATTAGTTTTATAGTATGTATAACATAAATATTAGATGTCCTGCAGCGAAAATAATATTACAAAATAAATAAATACAGTTTGTCAGAGAAAAGAGTTCTCAACCGTTATTAAAAAAAGTTTGTAAAAATATATTATTAATAAAAGGGTTTGATTTTTATTAATGCGATTTACAATCTGTCCCAAAATTATAATCCTTACTAATATTATAAATGCGAAAGTGAGTTTGTTTGTTTGTTTGTTTGACTGGCTTTCACGCCTCAACAGCTTAACCAATCAACTTGAAACTTTGCACAGACGTTGCTTGCGGGCCAGAGACGGTTATAGGCTACCTTTTATTTCCGGAAAATATTTCATTCCCGAGGGAAAATGCATTAAATTACAACAGCTGACTATTAAAAAACGGATAAATGAATTCAAACTTCGTATATTGCTATGCTAACAGAAGGGATGAGAAAGGACACAAATTACTTTATACCCCGGGAAATTCCCCGTGGGAAATTTCATTCCTGTGGAAAAATATATTTTAAATGAAACAAAAAATGATGATAGACAAATTTGACGATATACAGCGATAAACATAGGTTATTTTTTATCCCGATAAAATATCTCATTCCCGAAGGAAAATGTATTTAAAACGAAACAATGAAATAACAACTGACTATTAAAAAAAAGCATGATTGATTTTTAAACTTTGCATATTGTTTACAGAGACGATGAGAAAGGACACAGACTACTTTCTATCCCGGGAAAGTATCTAACTCCCGTGGAAAGTCTTATTCCCGTGGGAAAATATCTATTTAAAACAGTATAAAAAAGAATCATTGATTTCATTTGAACTTGGAATGTTGTCAAAGGATGTTATAGTCTATTTTTTGCCCGGGGAAAATATTGTATTTCTGTGGGAAAATTCCAAAGAAAAAAGTCATAATACCTACTCGACGCGTAATAGCGACGTGATGAAAGTACACTTTGTATGTTTTAACTAGATGCCATAATTTCAAAAGCCACGCGAGCGAAGCCGCGGGTAACAGCTAGTCCCTAATAATTCTCAAATCTTTCCACCGAAATCAGTAATTGCTCCAATAAAAATTCTTCTTAAATCATAAAAATTTTGTAAAATTAATTTTTGTTTTATAATTTTTTTACACCAATAACCTTCTCTAGTAATGGAGTATTTGAAAGTATCAAGAAAAAATGACCGAAACAATTTCTAATGAAAATTGTTGTTAACCACGTGATCAAAAACGGACTGTGACGTCACATTCTTTTATACTTCGATCGGTTCTCATACTCTAAACATAACTGTGAAAGGTAGTCCAAATTTAATTAATTCAAACAAATCAACTTTTTTTCCTAATTATAAGAAAAATAAAAGTATTTTTTTCTTAGTTACAAAATACATGTTGCTATTTAAAGAATTCAGCGCAATTGACAGTTAATAAATATTATCGTACAAATTTTGACAAAAAACATTATTATTAATTTTATGTAAATATTTTCGGTATTATTTTAAAAATGAAAAATATATACATACATGATACATATATATACGTATTTTATAATAGTTTTCCAAAATTAGTCAAGTACCCTATTGTTCTAACTAATTTAATTTTTTTGAATAATTAAAATATATAAAAATATGTAAAAATATACACCTAGGACCTAGGTATATTATGTTATTATGATACGTAAATAGACAATTATTACATATTATAGACAATCAGAGATACGTTCTGTATTGTTGTTTGCATATATTGAAAGTAAAAAATAATGAGTAGTTGTGATATATACATCTTTACTCATTCAATTTATTTAATATTTTTAATTCCTTTCTCGAGCTAGCTACGTTTATTTCCACCCTGTAAATATGTAAATTGTAAAATGCAAATCATCACGGGATTATATGTATATAGTTTTGTAAAATTCACAATATAATTTTGCTCGATTAAAATGTCGATAGTGTTATTATAATTACAGATTGAATATTCTAGGTAACGTAACAAACCATTCACTAATAATTATTACGGGTAATGTTTTCATAGTAATTATCAATAAGTATAGACAAAGCTGTGCACTTTCAAAACTAGACCTTTGTGTCGCTTATCGCGGGGAAAAAATTACCTGTACTTTCAAAGTAATTAAGTAACCTGAGATAATCAATAATGCTGGAAAACCCCGGAGTTTTTTTTATAGACATCCTGTATCGTGGTAAGCAGTTAATATACCGTATATGACGTCATACATTGCAACTAAACACCTAAACACAATTTAATTAATTACATATATTGAAATCTTCTGTAGCCGTTTTTCTTGGTCCCAAACAGTGCCGTCTTTACCCCAGGGGCACACAGGGCACGAGCCCAGGGCCCCCAAGCTGAGGGGGCCCCCGAGCCCATGCTCATATAAAACTTAAGGAAACAAGTTATACAATATATTAAGTGCTGCTGTATAAATAATTAACATAATAAAAATTGTATAAATGATATATACATAATTAGTATTTATGAAGACGATATAATATAATATGTAACTGATATTAGTGATATTTCACATAATATAGTTTGTAAATTTATAATAAAAAGCCATAAATTACATTGATTGACAACTTTTTAAAAATAAGCTAAAGAACTCCTACAATAAAAAATTTCCCAAAAAACAAGATAACTTTATGACTTTTTGAGATTTTTTTCATCTGTCAATTCCTCTTTTTTAACTACTTGTAAATAATTTATAGTTATATTTATGATCTATGCAAAGTATATACAAACATCAGGACTACAATCACCCTGAGCTGCTATAAATATTTTAGCAAAATACAATATTTACCCTTCTTCAGAAAACAATTTAAAATGGTTCTTCCTTTTTAGTTTATATTAGTTTATTACATATAAATAAAAAATATGTAGATAAAAGGACCTAACAATTTAGTTTCTTTTTTTAAATCTTTTATTTCAATTTATTTTGAAAAGTATATTTGTGTTTTTAATAAGTAGATTTATTTTTACTTAGATCTGGACTTTCTAAAATTTTATGTGAAACATATGTGACCCTTTTGTGACCCTTCTTAGAGCTAGACTAGTTTTCTTTTTCTTTTTTTTTAAATTATTGCATCTGGAACCATTAAAATTTTTTAGGTACAAAAATATATATAAATAAATTTTTCTTGTAAAACGTATATTACAACGTTATTAGTGTTCCTAAACTGTTGTGTATTAAGCTGCATTTATAATTTTGTGCAATTATGTCGAAACGAACATATCTAAGTGGTTCAGAAAAAAGAAAAAGACTTGCTATGCAAAAAGAAAATAGCAGCAAATTACCTAAATTAACTTCGTTTTTTATTCCGGAAGAAATTAGTCAACAGTCTGACTTTTCGACTTCAACGTATCAAAATGCTCCTAGATCAGAGACTTCGAAATCAAGTTCAGCAGTTCAAGAAATAGTCGCAAACACATCGAGGTCTACATCTTCTAACTCAGAAAATTGCGACTTATTAACAACAGCAAATTCTTCAAAGTCACAATCACAAGCACAGTATACATTCACGAATAATTTAGATGAAATTTCAAATGATCCTGGTACTTATTGTGACGATATTTTTACGGAAAAAGTGCGCGAAATATGGATTCATAAAGGACCAGAGTTTTTTCAAAATAAAGACTGTGAATTCTCGGGAACCTCTTCAAGTTTCTGTGATGTGCGCGGTAAAATAAAAACTAGAAATTTGACTAGGAACGTTTTTACTCGCAAACTGACGAATGGTGAATCCGTAGAACGGAAATGGCTTCTATATTCACCTTCGAAGAAATGTGTGTACTGTTATTGCTGCCGTCTTTTTAATAATACTACGAACAGTAACAGTTTGAGCTCTTCCAGTGGATACAAAGACTGGAAGCATATAAGCAACCAATTAACGGAGCATGAAAATAGTTCACTGCATAGACAATTTATGATGACTTATGTCGCGCGAAGCAAAACGGCTGGTCGAGTGGATTGTGACTTACTATCGCAATACAATACACAAGTAAATTATTGGAAGAATGTACTGAAAAGGATTGTGGCGGTTGTAAAATTTTTAGCTTCAAGAGGATTAGGATTTCGTGGTGACAACGAAATTTTGGGATCGCAAAACAATGGAAATTACTTGGGATGCTTAGAATTACTTAGCGAATTTGATCCGTTCCTTGCTGATCATATAAAAAATTGCGGAAATCGCGGAAAAGGAAATACTTCCTATTTGTCTGCTAATGTTTGCAACGAATTTATTAATATAATGGGAAAGAAAGTACTGGCTACGATTGTCAATGAACTAAAGACAACAAAATATTATTCAATAAGCGTGGATTCCACACCCGATCTCTCGCATGTCGATCAGTTGACCTTCATCGTCCGATATGTAAAAGACGAAGTGCCTGTTGAAAGATTTTTGCAGTTTTTACCTATTAAAGAACATAAGGCTCAATATCTAGAAAAAACGGTTTTGAATTTTTTAGAAAGCCATAATATTTCGATAAAGGATTGCCGAGGGCAGAGTTACGATAATGCACCAAATATGGCTGGAATATATTCAGGCTTACAAAAAAGAATAAAAGAAAAATGTGAATTTGCTCTTTTTGTCCCATGTGCGGCACATTCACTAAATTTGGTTGGCGTTCAGGCTGTGGGGTCTGTTTTAGAAGCGGTAGCATACTTCCAGTTTGTCCAAAAATTATATAGCTTTTTCTCTGCTTCGACTTATCGATGGAATATACTAACAGAATCTTTGGGTACAAATAAAGTTTTAAAATGTCTCTGTGAAACCAGGTGGTCTGCACGTGCCGATGCGGTTAATGCTTTACGCAATGGTTACGAACATATTTTGGAGGCTTTAACATCAATTTCCAAAAACACAGATCAACCAGCAGAAATTAGAAACGAGGCCCAAAGTCTCAGCAAAAAAATGGAAAAACTAGAGATGATTATCCTAACGGAGATATGGAATGACCTACTTCAAATTATTAACAAAGCAAGCGTAAGCTTGCAAAAAAACACCCTCACAATGGACACTGCAACGAAAATTTTTGGATCTCTTGCTGATTTCATCAGTAACGCACGAAATAATTTCGACCTTTACGAATCGGCAGCCAAAGAAAAGAATCCAGATGCCGAATACAAAGATAATTGTCAAAGAAAAAGAAATCGTAGCACGCGTATCACATTTTTTGACGAGTCATCAGAAAGTGTACACTTATTTGGCAAGGAAAAATTTAAAGTAGAAACGTTTATTCCTATGATCGATACACTAAGTATTCAGTTAAAGCAACGATCGGAATCATACAAGGGAGTTAACCAACGTTTTGAATTTCTTTCTCAGTTGAATACAATCGAACCGAGTCAGTTGAAAAGCAAATGCAAAGAATTTGCAGAATTTTATCATGAGGACATTAACGCTGATGAACTCAAATCTGAATGTGATCATTTAAAGCAGTATTTGAAAAATCAAGTAAACAGTAATTTAAGTATATCTGCCTTACATAAACTAATAAAAACAGACAAATTAGAAGAGATATTTCCAAATGTGGAAATTGCCACAAGAATATTCTTATGTCTAATGATCACCAACTGCAGTGGAGAGCGTTCATTTTCAAGGCTGAGAAGAATAAAGAACGAATTAAGGACGACAATGTTACAAGAAAGACTTAACAATTTATCAATTATGTGTATCGAAAGTGATATTCTACAAGAACTGGAATTCGATGACGTAATTGAAGATTTTGCTTTCCAGAAGTCAAGAAAAAAACCATTAATATCAGTGCAGTGCTAAAGTGATTAACTTAATTATACTTAAAAATATGCTATATGTCCAAATATTGTGAAGTTTTCCTATACATTGGAAACTGTTTTGAACGTTATTATATAAATAATATAAGATATACCTATTACAAAGTAACAAACATTAATTTTTTTAATGATTTAGTTATTTATTTGTGATAATAAATTCTTAAGTAAAATAATTTTTTTTATGTATAAATTTATAAAATTTAAGTCAAAATAATTTATTTTTACGTTTTATATATTTACAGCACTTTTCATATTTATATAAAAAAGTATAGGCCTTTACCCTAAATGTGTGCGATGAAACGTTTCTATAGAGTTGTATCAATAAAGTCATTAAATAATTGTCAACTAATTTTTTTTTTAGTTCCTGATGTTTTCTTTTTTTTGTTTTTCTGGTTTTCAGCTTTTAAAAGGGGCCCCCAAACTTACTGTGCCCAGGGGCCCCCACATACGTTAAGACGGCCCTGGTCCCAAAGGAACACTAGAGATTGAATAATAATCTATTAACCATATACATTTCTGCAGTATTTTATATTTTATATTTACCTGTAGCAATTTAATCGGAAACTTCTGCTACTGCTACAAATACTTGCGTTGTAGCGAGAAAATGTCTATATCAAACATGTTACATTTAATGTGTTTATAGAAAACTCGAAAAAACTTGATAATCTTGACAGTGCTCTCTATTCTATGTTTCAGTACAATCTTTTAATAAAATATTGTAATCTTTTTTTTTCTTATAGGATGCTTCAAAATAACTAAAAATTTGTTTTAGTACTAATTTATTCACAAAAACACTTAAATAAATTGTTTTTGGCCAAAGTTTTAAGAAACAAAAACAACACAGTCGGAAGACGTTAATTTAAATTGATTTTTTAATGTCTTTCATCCAACTTCAACCTTAGTCACCAGGGCCGGACTTAGCTTAAGTGGCAGAGTCAAAAAATGGCGCCCCTGCAGAAAAAAATATTTATATTTTCCTTCCAAAAAACAAGTGACGTAATTTTGGTGCCCCCAAAAGCTGCCGCCCGGGGAACGTGCCTCGGCTGCCCCCTCTAGATCCGGCCCTGTTAGTCACTACTCCTAACCAAAAGAATGATTATCTATGTATATAAAGATGTTTGGGAGGTACAATCGGAGATAAAAGCACATGAAATTAGAAATTCGTGAATAATTGCGTTGTATAACAAAGTATGAGATAAATAAATAGTTATCTTTGTTAAATAGTAGCTATCACTGCAACTGATTGTACAATACATCAAACTATAGCTCTCAGCTGACTACAAGAGCTGAGTACATTCTGAGGATTTTTCGGAGGAATTTCAAAATGCTACGAGACGATTGAAAATTTAGTAGAATGTTCCTCATTAAATACTAAGGCCCCTGTGAAAATTTCAAACCGATTCACTAAGCCCTTAAAAAATTATTAATTTTTTTTTTTAATTGTTTGTTACGGTATTGATTTTCATGATGATAGCTTTGTATTGCCCCGGGTATTAAAGTTCAACTTACTAGGCCGAACAATTTAAAAGTTAGAAAAGCATGAAAAGATTGCATAAGTGTCCTATTTCACCTAATTTTTTTTTTATTAAAACATGAAAAATCATGAACGTAGGATAAATTATTAATTTAAGGTGAATCGATCAGTACTGACAAATTTGTGACAAATGAATTACTAAGTCTATTTTTTTCTCTATAAATAAATATAATTTATGTGTAGAAAAATAAGTTATATTTTATAACACATGTAACAGTATTAATATTTGATTTTATTGTTCAATCTTCTAATTTTAATAATTTTAAAAGTAATCAATTTGATTCTGGTAGTTGATGTGTACGAACAGATAGTAACTAACACGTACACAAACACATTATGGGTGTGTTCGTGTCATTTATAAAAATTTGACATTTTTGTAGTTTTTTTTCTATTTATTACAATAACTAAACGTCCAATATTGAACAAAATAGTTTTTTAATGATTCAAAAACATAAAAGAAAATAATTTTCAGTTTTTTAAATCTTAAAGTTGGTTTTTAATGACACAACTTACTTAAACACATACTACTGATTCACCTCTAATCATTCTTTGGCATTTACTCGTACGTTAAAAATTCTAACTTTGAAAATTTATTTCTTCTAAACTACACGTCAGAAATTATTCAAAGTAGTGTCAGTGAGTGCATCATATTTTTCTCTATAATATACTAAAATTTCAAATTCTAAACTTGGAAAATTTCAAGTGATCGATTCACCTTAAACAATAGATTATAAGGGTTTTCCCCACTCAATACTATTTTTCGGTTAGTTATTAAACACACCTAACCATAATAAAAATCGTTTGTTACTATTCGAATGATTTAATATTGTTGTACATTTTAGACGTGATCGGTTTACGAATATTAATTTATTGATTGATTCAATTTTTGTCATCAATTCGCGCGTTTAAAATGATTATTGATTACTATATGACAAGACAAGACAATAGCCAGCGAATTATTATATGTAGAAAATGAAATTTATATGTGCGAGGGTATACGTGACCAAACTTTCAATGCACACACGGTATATTTAATTGTAAAAAATTATTGACTGAAATGATTATTTTTTGATGTGCGTATTTTTTAAGTAGTTAATAAATTTTGCACACATTTGCAAACCATCTTTTACACGCTTTCACTTTCACATTTTTTTCAGTTTTTTTTTTTTTTTTTTTTTTTTTTTTTTAGTTTCAAAACAAATGACATTTGTAGAATTTGTTCAGCTGTTTAAAAATGGGTGATCAACAAGTGATTTAAATAAATTGACCCGATGATTTCTTGGTATTTTTAAAAACAATATATTTTTCATTTTTGAAAAAAATGAAACCCGTTCAGATAAAGTAAATAACAAAAACATAAACTTGCAGAATATTTCACTTGTTTGATAATGACTATATGAGTCGAAACATGATAAAAAATTAACAGAATAAAAATGATAAATAATTAAATGATTAAGTAAATTCTCAAAGAGTAAGGATATAATTTTCGTGTGACGGGAGCAATTTGAAAAAAAATTTGTTTTGGTTAAATGGCGTCCATGTGGAAACAAGTTTTTCTTTTCTAGTGTTTTTTTCAGTTTTAACAATTTTATAAATCCTCGAATTTTGAATATATTTAGAAACTCTGTACAAAATTTCAAAGCAATCGGTCCACTAGAACTTGAGATATGTGTCAACTGTTTCAGAAAACATACTTTCGAGAGAAATGATATAAAATTTGAGGTCTCGTTTTGGGCAGTTTGAGTCATTTATGGTGTGTTACTTACATTTTTTTAATCAGCGATCCCTACCTCGTACAACGTTCCTTTCTCTAAACTGAAAAAATTCCCAAAAAAATCAATTTTTGAATTTCTAGACTAGAATACCCCTTTAAATAAAAGAAAATCAAAGATGACTAAATTTGTTATATTTATTACAAGAATTTGGTCATTTTGTCAGGCAACTTTCACTAATCAATCTAAAAAAAATAAAACTAAAATTTTTAACCCGATGACGTCATTAAAAGCGTTAAAATTCGAAACTATAACAATAAAAATAAACGATTTGAAAGCAGTTTACAATCTTACCGGACAAAAGTGAAAAATTTACGCTCTAATAAAATTAGTAGGTACCAACTAATCAGAAAATTTAAATACTTACCTTATCCTTGGTTACAAATTTAGATATAAATTTAACTTTTATTACATTATATAATCATTCAAGCGATATATAAGAGATAACCAGTGGACCCCATGAATAATAAAGTAATGCTATATATATATTCTCCAAAATGTCCGAAATCTGCACAATCTCAACTCTAATTATATAGTTTAAGACTGAAATAAAATTTTAAAACATAACCTAACAACGACAGATTAGACAAGCAATAATATTAAAGAGGACCAATATATACACAGATAACGTTGCCTAAAGGTATAAAATGAGTTCCTTTTATTAACCGTAATAGATGAAAATTTTCATTTAAATGATTTTCTCTCTGCTTAGGTATCACGTAATTTACATCAAGTTCAGATTATTAAGTCTTGATTGATTTATATTAAGTTTACTGTTTCATAATATACAGAGAAATTCTAATACAAATAATAGTCTTAGGGACCGTCAACAAGCCTAACTTTGCTAAGTATATCATACTTTATGTTAAAAAAAAATTAAAAGTAGGATATTATAAAGGACCCTCCATATTCTCACCGAGGTTGGACGAGGTTACTCGCCGAGTTTCTCGCTGAGGTTGACTGAGGCATATGAATAGCATTATAACACCAACCGCGAGGCACAACGAAATGACCCTCCACATTTTCGTACTCGGCCAACCTCGCGGGAATATGTGAGGGTCCTTTATGTTTGTAGCGTCTTTTTTAGTGACAGTTAGGGTTGCCAACTCTACCAATGAATATTTCGGGATTTAATGGGAAAAAAATCGGGACGGGACAAGTAAAATCGAGAATGTTAAAAAAACAAACGTTTCTAATCAGCCAGTAGGAAAGATATTCTTTTTATTTTTATTACTTGTTACTAACAGCTACATATTTAAACCATGATCTTACAAACCTTTAAACAAAACAGTTTCTTGAAGATAATATTACAATAATATTTCTTTATTTTATTTTATTAAATTAAAAATCAAAGTTTTTTAATTTTTAGATTTTTAATTTTTTTTTTTTTGCTTATCAACTGTATTATTTTTGGAGAAAAACATTTTTCATAAAGTTGACCGTCTTTGGTATTGATTATTTTTAGGCTACTCGAACGCCGCTTACGTATTTCATGTACGTCAAATAATTTCTCCCATTTTTTTGAGGGATTTTAATGTTGGAGGAATTTTAATGAATTAATCTGGCAACACTGTAAGCTGTATAAGTTATAAATCAGTAGGCAGAGTACACTTTATCAGTAGGTTCAGTAAATATACTTACTTCCTTGGCCGTCACGACATGCAAGCGCGATAATTTGGAAACAACAATAGAAGACCGACGGGATTAAAAATGTAAAAAAAAATTTTAGATGTTAAAAATCGGGACTGTTGTCGGGACGCGGGATACATAGGCCTAAAATCGGGACATCCCGATTAAATGGGGACAGTTGGCAACCCTAGTGACAGTGTTATTTTCACAGATTAGACAAAATACGTGTACATATAAAAATCTGTCGTTCGTAAGGTGCAATTTACACCGCTTCTGATTAAGTCTGTTACTGTTCGTCATAAGGGTAATATGGTTTTTACACGGAGAGAAAATTCAAAGAAAAATTACTGTGCTCAGCACTACAATCGACGTGTAAAAGGCGAACATATTCAATTTTGTACGGTAAAAATATAAAAATTATAATTAATCATAGAAAATTTAAAGGAGAGAATGTTCTTTACGTAATATTAGCTCCGTAAAATTTGTAAAACAGCACAGTAAAAAGTTCCATTGCCAAATCGAAAATTATGGTAAAGTTAGTTGTGTTGACGGTATATTTACCTTTTCGTTATTGCAAATAAAATTGGGTTATAAAAATACAAACGACTTTATGTTGTGTGGTTAATATCATGCTGAATTTTGTTTATTTGTTTATTAAAATATTTGGCGGATTTTATTTATATTTGTATACATACTTACGTTTATTTGTAATTATTGTACTAAACGCTTGACAAGAAATAATTGTGCCCCTGAAAATAAGCAACTCTTACCAAGAAAAACAAAAAATTCATGCATTTCAATCAAAGCATTTTGTACTAGTTTAAATTTTGTATATGTTTGAAACATGTCACAATGTGTTTGAACTATCCTAGTCCCATAAGGACCTATTTTTTGTTCAAAATTGTCAAGAAGGGCTTCATAAAAAAAAACGAAAAATACTAACTTTCTTACCATCTCCGTAGACATGTTGTAGGGAGTAAATTTTTTGTCCCCACGCTTTATGCTAACTTTCAATATCGAGAAAAATCGCCTAGTCCCCCTCCTCTCCGATTTATTAGTCTTGATTCTAATCTCGACTGAATCCGATTTTTATTTCGGATCTCGAAATGCAGTTACATTATCGTTAGTGTCCTTCTCCTCTTCCAGTTTCGAGGAAGAATTTTATTCCCATCCATTTCCAAATATTTTTTAACCAATTCCAAAACTCAGTTTCACCGAAATCTTCAAATCGTTCATTTTTTGCAATAATTGGTCGATTTTTCTACGTTAAAATATCTCAGAAATCGGAAATAGTACCTTTTATCAAAAAAATAGCTATGTATATCTTTCTTGTAATAAGTCTCTTTTCGTTTAAGAGTCAATTTTCGAAATTTTGCTGAAAAAACGGCTCCATATGTCACCGAGATCGTTTAGTTGAATTGTCGGCATATGCTTGAAACATGTACAAAATATTTTCATACAAAATTTCAACTGGTAGAGGCATGATTCCCCTTGTGGCCACCCAATTTACATTATCATGTTTTTCTCAGTTTTCCTAATGTTTATTTTGCTAATGGGTACTTTCAATATTTTTACCTAAAAGAAGCTTTTTAGCTCTTTATGTAGTATGCGTAACTTTTTTAAAAAGGTATAATATTATAATTTAATTAGTGAACCATGGCGTTGTATTACAATTCCTAGATGAATTTTTGTTATGTACAGTTGATCCTTTTTTGTGCGGTGGAGGGGACTGTATAAAAAAAATCGCACAAAAAAATGTATTCAAAAATATCATAAATAGCTATATAAAAAGTATAGTTCAATCCAGATTGTACAAAAAATTTTTTTTATGCGGTTGGCCGGGACCGCATAAAAAAAGTTTCATGGAAAAAACATCACTCAAAACGCTCAAAACTTAGAAATTACCTTAGAAGTTGCTTTTATAAACAAGGTAAAGCCATAATTTACATGTAGGAACATTTTATTTCCTTTTTATAATGTTATGAAAATTTTAAAAAATACATGTGTAAAAAAAATTAAATGATGCAATAATTTATGTTCTTATGTAACATAAATGCTTAAGAGTCGTTAAAAAGTATTTTTATCAAAGTAAGTTATTATAGTAATTGTTTAAGTTTCTTACTGTCTCGCGATTTTAATTCACATTATGCATTTTAATGGTCATTTTGTATAAACCGCATAAAAAAATCGCACAAAAAAAGACCGCATAAAAAAGAGTTCAGCTGTATTCCAAAAATACCCCTGTCGCAGCATCCTGCATAACATAGCGAATTTCCGTTTATAAAAATTAGTTTTTCTCGGAAACTAGTTGACATAGAATAATAGTTTAAAGACCTTTTTTATGTAATTTTTTCTCCTCTTTTAAATGATGTAAAAAACTTTGGCAAAAATTTTTGAATAAGTGGAAATTTTGCCAAAAAACTAATTCTTTGCAAGAACAAAAACCATGTTCCTGGCATCCGACGTGTCTGGCTGAAGAACTCATCCAAGATTTTTGGACTTCCAACGTTGTCACCAAATTTCGTAAACCTAGGACATTTCGTTCGAGAGTTATCGTGCTGATACATATATACATACATACATAAAGACATATATATATATATATATATATATATATATATATATATATATATATATATATATATATATATATAAATTTTAGTGAATATTATTTTCGGTTTCTAGGGACCTCAAAACAAATTTCTGCCATAGTCCCGGGCTCAAGTCGCGTCATGACACCACCTGTAATAGCTGAATTTCCAGAATTCTTTCTGGAAATTCGCTAATACGTACCTATTGTATGGTAAGTACAATTATGACCAAAATGAAGTTTAAGAAAACTTTAGAATAAATTATTTTCTACAACGTACTGTAAATTAATGTCACTCTGCGATCAAAAACAAAGGATGATTCAAGAAGAATAGATACAACGTTAAAATGCTTCATTCAACTGCACTATTATTTAGTTATTTACTTTATTAAAAGGTTAGTAGAGCGAAAATTCAACTATATAATTCTGAATTTTAAACGTTAATGTTTAAAATACTCTAGTTTCAGTACCAAATCACTACTATAACTATATATTAGACGCGGAGAATATACCTAATGAAAATGAATGCGCCTTTATGATGCAAGTTTTAACTAAACTAACTAAATATACCGAACATTACAAAGCGCATATTATTTAGAACAGTGTAACTTAAAGTGTGGTCCACGGACCATCGGTGGTTCGTGGTACAGATAAGTTATCACAAATGTAAAATTACTGCATTTTTTTAGTGAAATATGGCAACATATACTAAGCATACTAATAAGATAATTAAAATAAAAATTCGTGCCAAGTTTAATAGACAACCCTTGGATACTTGTTTTTGTTTTTTTTTTTTTTTTTTTTTTTTTTTTTTTTGCTTTAACATATCTATTTAATTTTTTCCTATCTCTTCTAAATACTTACTCAATGTTTACTACGTTTGAAAATTGCTGTTGGAACATCTACGATTCGAACCAATATCATCTGTGGTTTTTTCATTAAATACACAGACCATAGGACCATCATTACTATTAATTATTTACTTGTGTCATGAAGGATAAACTGTTTATGTATCTATTTTTTTTCAGTTATTTACTAATTTTACTTAAACTAGGTAAACAAGGTTCTTGACTTGGGTTTATATTTCTTAAGGTATTTGGTGCGAGATAGTCAGGTATAAAAGTACCTATAGCTCAGCGAAAAAATTTTCTTTTATCAAAAATTAAATAATGTATTAATATTATTCATTTATTATATTTGCATACCACTTGTTTCTTTGAATTTCCGCGCGCTTATGTTGTGGCAATATAAAAGCATTGCTGAAAAAGCGTTGTAAAAAGGTTGTAAAATGATGTTTTTAAATTATATTTCAAAAACGGCCAGGTAAATAATTTTTATTTCTTATTAAATATGGTTTGTAACTTTGTATTAAATAACGTATTAAATTTTTATCAAATTCTTCTGACACGTTTTCACTTTATTAAAAAAAGAGAGTTTGCCCATAAGAGACCATGTTAAAATTACAAAACTTTGAAATTGTTTTTCTCAAAATTGGAGGTAGTCATTTTTTTTTTTTTTGGCAAGGATTCGTATTATTTGTATTGAATTAAATAAATATCTAGAGAAATTTCGTTCAAATCCTTTAAAAAAATCGTTTTATCGAAAATAATCACGTATTTAAAATTAAATTGTTATTGGAACATCTACGATTCGAATCAGTAACATGTGTGTTTGCTTTTTTCATTAAATATATAGCTCTTTTACCCGTTGCACCATAGGACCATCAATACTATTAATTACTTGTATCATGAAAAAGAAAGTGTTTATGTTTCTATTTTTTTTAGAGTAATATCCTTATTTGTACCTACATATTATAATTAATTTTTTATTACTCATGCGGGAGAAGTACTAACTTGGCGCACACATTTCTGTACGCAAAATAGCTGTTTGCCCACTGTACTCTTCCCGCATACTTTTTTGCGTGTGGAAAGTAACTTTCCACACGCAAATTGACAATAAAACACGCAAAGCCGCCTCTTAATTTTTCATTTAATAAATATTTCATAATTATTTCTATAGAAACCACCAACAAAGTAATTTAAACGATAATTAATTCAGAAAAAAAAAGACGAACACTTAAAAATATTATTTTAAAAAGTACATATAATAAAAATGTCGAAAATAGTGATAATAATAGAAAAAAGTATGTGAAATTCGTAATAAAAAATAGTATGTGCAACTCGTGCGGGATTGTTGATGGGACTCAAGCGCGGAACTCAAGCGAATGAGTGCACTCACTACGTTCGTGCGCTCAACTTCGCTTTCGTGGGCAATCGAAAATTTCCCGCACTTATTGCACAATATACTATATTTAATTGAGACGTTCGTGGCTTGGGTTTATTATTTTTAAGTGGTTGCTCAGGTCAAAAAGTTTCGGAACCACTGATTTAAAATGTAAACAAACAATAAATATATCTGCTCCAGAAAATTTACGTTGGTTTACATCTTTTGTTTACTCAAATATATGTAAGATGTTGTAAGACGTCTTATTGATAGATGATTCTAAGAAAAGCTGCAAGCAAAATTTATTAGGTAGGTATCTTTTATTGTCAAAACAGATGAATAAAAATGGAATAAGTACCTACTTAAAAACTGAAATTCAGTACGATTGTAGGACGAGAGGGGGGTGAAGTTATAAAATTTTAAATGTTCCTTACGAAGCATAGTAAACTTGGTGACGTCATTAAATCAAAAAAATTTATTTTTTCTTAAATCAAGCTTATTGGTTGAATTGGGAAAATTTAGGTGTGAAAGTTCCATTTTTACTACGAATGATAAAAAATTTCTTTTAGAAATAAATATAACGGAATTGACAACACACTTTTTTTTAGTGATTATACCGATGATTTAAATTTAAAAGAAAATATTTTACTCTCCTGACGATAAAAGCTTTTAAACGATACCATATTCGTCACAAAAAATGAAAATTTACGATTCTACTTTATACTATTACCACTTTAAATAATATGTAAAATTCGACATAATTTTTTATACAAAAAAATTCAGTGTAATCATATGAAGCTTGTAACGAATACCATATTCGACAAATGGTCGAATACCGAATATTTGGCTAACATCGTGGCCAAATAGTGAAATATTCGGCCGAATACTATACGATATTTTATATTTTTTGTGTTCTCTATAACAAGACTTTTAAACCGTACACAATTTATCAAACTTAAAAAAAAATCGGCGTAGGTACATATATTATGACTATATAGCTGTATGTACCCGTATCTTTGCATACATAATATATTCATGGCTTATTTTTAACTTCCCATAGGAAGTTATTGTAATAGGTCCGATTTTACGAATCGCTAATTTTGACATATCTCCACGATTCAAGGACACTAGAATCCGAATCCATCGTTTTTAGTGTGATGTCTGTCTGTGCGTTCGTTAGTTCGTTTGTTCGTTCGTGAATTTTTTTTCGTCTCGCATATCTCGAGAACAAATGATGATATCAACTCCGGACTAATTTCATTAGATGCGTAATCAAAAAATGAAGACCGGATAAAGTTTTCAGCAAATTCGGAAAAAAAAAAACTGAATTAACTTTATTAAGATAACCTAGATTATATGGATTTTTTACCATAACATTATTATATAATGGCCTAAGAACCTTCCTTGATGTTAAAAACGCCAATATTTTATTATAAAATTTAAAAATAAAAAAAAATACCCCTGTCGCAGCATCTGCATAACATAGCGAATTTCCAAATCTTGGGCACTGGCGGATCTCATCTAAGACCTGTACCTATTTAAAATAGTTTAGCTTTCTAAGAGTAAAAGAATTTTTAAAATCGGTTGGGTAATTAGTTTTGGTATTTTTGGGGACCCAAGAACCCGAACGAATTTTGTGCAGCATAGTTGTATCCATCTAAAATAATTTAGTTCTCTAGCAGTGAGAAATTTTTTAGCATCGGTTCGATAGCTTATTACTGGCGTTTTCGGATCTGCAAGATCCCGGTGGACCTCATTAAAAAATCAGCTCGACCGTATATTCTAGGCGGACTTTATGTAATATATATATATATATATATATATATATATATATATATATATATATATATATATATATATATATATATATATATATATATATATATATATTCAAAACCCGTTGTGTAGCATTCTACGCCGCATTTGCATCCGCAGGACAGTTGTGGATCTCAGATAACACAACCTGTACCTATCTAAAATATTTTACCTTGGTAATAGTAAAAAGGTTTCAAAATCGGTCAGTTATTTTATTTTTGACACTTTTAGGTCCTACTGACACTTCAGACCTTACATAACGTAATCTATATGTATCTAAAATAGCTTAGCTCCCCAACAGTGAAAAAATTTTCAAAATCGGTCGGCTAGTTTATTTTTGACGCTTTTGGATCCGATGGACCCTGGCAGACTTTACATAACGTAATCTATATTTATCTAAAATAGTTTAGCTCTGTAAGAGTGAAAAAATTTTCAAAATCGGTCGGTTAGTTTATTTTTACCACTTTTGGGTCCCATGGACCCTGGCGGACCCTAAATAACGTAATGTATGTCTATCTAAAGTAGTTAGTTCCCCAACAGTGAAAAAATTTTCAAAATCGGTCGGTTAGTTTATTTTTGACACTTTTGGACCCATGGACCCTGGCAGACCTTACATAACGTAATCTATATTTATCTAAAATAGTTTAGCTCTGTAACAGTGAAAAAATTTTCAAAATCGGTCGGTTAGTTTATTTTTGACACTTTTGGATCCCATGGACCCTGGCAGACCTTACATAACGTAATCTATATTTATCTAAAATAATTTAGCTCTGTAACAGTGAAAAAATTTTCAAAATCGGTCAGTTAGTTTATTTTTGACACTTTTGGGTTCTATGGACCTTGGTGGACCTTACATAACGTAATTTATATTTATCTAAAATAGTTTAGCTCTGTAACAGTGAAAAAATTTTCAAAATCGGTCAGTTAGTTTATTTTTGACACTTCTGGATCCTATGGACTCTGGCAGACCTTACATAACGGAATCTATATTTATCTAAAACAGTTTAGCTCTCTAACAGTGAAAAAATTTTCAAAATCGATCAGGCAGTTTATTTTTGACACTTTTGGGTCCTATGGACCGAGGCGGAACTTACATAACGTAATCGATATTTATCTAAAATAGTTTAGCTCTGTAACAGTGAAAAAATTTTCAAAATCGGTCAGTTAGTTTATTTTTGACACTTTTGGGTCCTGTGGACCCTGGCGGACCTTACATAATGTATTCTAAATCTATCTAAAATAGTTTAGCTCTGTAACAGTGAAGAAATTTTTAAAATTGGTCGTTTAGTTTATTTTTTACAATTATGGGATCAGTAAATCCTGGCGAAACTCATACAAGTCTAGTACTCTAACAGTAAGAAAAGGGTTCTAAGGATCTCATATAACTTATGGCAGTCCGTAAGCTTCTTGCGGACATCATTTAATTAATTAATTCAAATACTTTAACTTATTAACTGTGAAAAAATTTTTAAAATCGATTGGTTAATTAATTTCTGGCCTTTTTAGGTCCCGAAAACCTTGACCTCACATAAAATACCTTAAATCCATTTGAAATGGTTTAATTTTTTAACATTATCAATTATTAGTGGAAAAATTTTCAAAATCGATTCAAAATATTTTTCCGTACATACATATGTACATTGTACACATTTTGTTTTGTTTCACATATAATAATATTATATCATAACATAATCTTCAATTTCTTGTTTACTTAAAAATTCAATAAAAAAAAAAAAAAAAAAAAATTCTTCATTACATTAGCTTAGAAAATCTGTTTAATTTACATTTTTTAACATGGGATAGAACCATGCTAATTATAATGCAATAAATGAGAAACAAAACTCTATACATGTATGTGTGTTATATCACATATATGTGAATAGTTTTCACTTGTTCTCACAAAATTCTTTAATAAAAAAGTGAAATATTTTTATACTTAATAAAGAACTGAGATATAAATATAAATTACTTATTAGACTAACAAAGAAAGAATAAAAGTGAAAATTTACATTTTCTCGAAAAATACTTAAAATAGAAAGAAAATTATAAGAATATTTTCTTCATAATTTTTTTTTCCTTTTCAACGATGTAAAAATTGAACTGCCTTATGATAGGATCGAATGATAAAAAATGGCCAGAAAACCTACTTCTGGGCATCCGACGTGTCTGGCTAACGAACTTAGCCAAGCCAATTCAGAATCCAGTCCGCACACAAAATTTCATAAGCGTTAGACGTTTCGTTCGAGAGTTATCGTGGGAACACATAAATATATATATATATATATATATATATATATATATATATATATATATATATATATATATATATATATATATATATATATATATATATAAATTTTAGTGAATATCATTTTCGTATTCTAGGGACCTCAAAACAGATTTCTGCCATAGCCCCGGATTCAGATTGCGTCATGACACCTACTGTAATAGCTGAATTTCGAGTTTTCGAAATTCGCTAAAAAAACGAAGTAAGAAACTTTTTTTGAAATATATTTTGTCTCGCATATCTTGAGAACAAATGATGTTATAATTTGTTTGATACGGGTGGAGCCCCCACCCTTAGGTACAGAAAGCGAAGCCCCCGGTATGGTGCAAGGGGCAAAGCCTCTATCGGGAGCCCAGGAGATTTCAGTCGCCTGAAATGAAAAAAGAATTATTTATGTACAGTAGTCTCTAGTCTTTAAGGACACCCAATGGGAAGTTGACAGTGTGGGTAGACCTGTCCCCCAAATTTTTAACTATGTAATACGTATGCATTACCAGTCAGTATTTACTATTGAGCGTTCTCCTCCACTATTAACGAATAACGGTTTTCAGTATTCGATATTCGACCAAATATTAAAAAATGGTCGAACCAAATAGTTGCCCAATATTCGTCCCAACTCTAATTTTTTTACTATTCTATAAAGAATTGACTTATGGAAATAGCAGAAAAAAATTTTAAGAGATCAATCAAATAGAAAATGAAATTGAAAAACATTTCATCGTTCGAATAAATCGTAAAAAAAATACGACCACTTATATTAACGGCTCACTCATCACTATTACACGCCCCCTCCTCACTCCCGTGCGTGAACTATGTGCGCCCATGCTATTGACTATAAAGACGGGGCAATAACCATAGTCTTCAACAATATTGAAATTGACTGAAATAAATAAAACATTTTGCGAAAAGATGTTTTATAAGAAAAATATTTGCCAAAAAAATAAGAATTATAATGTTGACAAGAAATGTGGCGAAAAAAAGGAGGAGGAAAAACTGCGTGAAGTCAGAGTCAGAATCGGATGAGTCACACATCATATACTGGAAAGTGTCAATATGTCTCAATGTATGTTTTATATGGATTCATAATAAAAAAAAATTATAGTTTTTTGCGATAATATAAAAGTCAAATCGATTTGATAACAAAAGAATTATTCATGTTTTTGTCCTTTTGGTGTTTTTCGGCTGTTGCCGTTACCACTGTCGGAGGTGCTAGCAACACTTACATTCCATTGGGTTACAGTAAAACTGATTATGTAAGAATTTTAAAATATAGGTATGAAGTTTGTTTATTTATACCAAACTAGATGTGCTCCGCAGTTTTATCCGTCCTTTAACGGGTGGACACTTTAAGGGGGACCACTAGTGTGACCGCCTGAAAAAAGGTGATTTTTGGGAATTTTTTTAAAGAAAACTACTGTATGAAATGTTTTAATATTTTAAGGATATATTCCTTGATATATAATAAGTTCATGATAAAATTTTTGGACAAAAAAATTGAAAATTCAGTGAGTTATTCGAAATCTTTCAAGGCTCCAAAAAAAAAAAAAAAAAAAAACTAGAAGGTATTGCTCGTGCCGTGAACTTCAATCAAAAAAAAGTTGAAATTTAATAAAATGGCGGAGCTTTTAAAAAAAAGTTTTAAATTTTGCTCGAAAATTTGATGAATTTTGGCGTGCGAAAGTTACATTTTTTATTCGATCGGAAAACTGGAGGTTCATGGAACAAAGAAACATATATAAAAAAGCTGCAATAAAAATCAAATCGATCGGATGATTTGCCTTCGAGTTATAGCTGCAGCAAATTTGAAAAATGTAGTTTTTCTTTATTACCTTACCTTTTTGTTTTAATCACTGAGAATTTTTACTAAAATAATTTATGATGTACTGACTATAACGGTCATAGCAAAACTAGATGAGTAGTTTAAATGTGCCAGGGTCTGACTGGCAGCCACGTCCAAAAACTCCCGAACAATTAACCTTCATACATTTCTCAATACTACAAAGTTAAGAATGAAAATCAGAATTTGCTTTTCAGATGGCTGTAACTCAAAAACTGTTTGAGATACGCTCTTGAAATTTTAATATGTTATTTTTAACGGTATAGACTATCAAAACATGCCAAAATATTCCAATTTTTTCAAAAAGTCACACTAGTGGTCCCCCTTAATTTTAGACTCTTTTTGGAAACCCATGGCTCTGGAAGACAAATTAACGTTCTTTTTTTCAGAATCACACTATACCATTTGAGAAAAACTGTTTCAGAATCTTGGTGGACAATTTCAAACTCACGTTCATTTTTTCTGAAGTACCGGAAACATTTGAACAAAATTTAACTTGCACCGTACCACTTTTGAAAATTGTTACTTTTCTTGGGAATTTTCCCACTGAAAATTTTGAAATAGTGCACTGTTTCAGATCACTTTTTTCAGGATTTCACTAATGTTTGAACAAAATTCGTCTGGTTGTTTATTCTTAGCCCTTTTTTGGAACCTCAGAATTATGAGGTACACTTTTGGTCTCATGCTAACTTTTCATAGGTTTCAATGGTATTTGAGTAAGGAAGCTAAATTATTTCAGAGTGACAGGGTGTTGGGGATAGAATGGGCGAAATTCTAAATCAATTATGATTCTGTAAAGAAACTGTAATATTTGTAGATCAAATCGGAGAAAAATAAGCTCTATTTGACTTGAACTGACCAATAAGCAGTAGCAGATTTCTTCAAAATAAATAAAAAACCTTTTCACCCTATTCTCCTCATAACACTGACGTAATTATTCTTGTTTCATATATAATTTGGAAATGGTTTCACTGTAATTACTAAATTATATTATTGTTTTTTTGGAAGTATTATTTTGATATTACTGTAACGAGTTATATACTTCTTGTTTATATCTTTTTTGTCCATAACAAGAAATTTCCAATTAATCAAAAAAATTTATATCAAAATAAAATTGTCAATAGAATTCAGGAAAAATAAAGAAAATTTGCGAAATGTGAAAAACAAAAAAACAAGTGTGCTTTTATTATATTTCAGTAATTTATTAAGTAGCCATAAAAAAATACCTAATATTTCAGAAATATTTCTAATAATAAAAATAGTGAAATAAAAATGCGGGCAAAATATGAGATTAAATGAAACGAGATTACTAATGGGGAGCTTTTAATTCAACTAGGAATTTTAGCTTTTTATTATTGATTATAAACATATTTGCTTTTTGTAATTTTATTTATAGTGATATGAAAAATGAAACTACTTGAACGGGCAGGCAACTTTAATATTTTCTTCATTTTTAAGTATTTATCAAAAGTGCTCGTATAATATAATTTGCTATTAAGTGTAACCATTTATGAAAAGAGTTCTTGTAGTAGGTGCACCATCAAACTACCTAACTTTACCTATTTACGGTAGCTTTACGATGATCAGTGTTTCAAACATGACAATAATAATACGAGTATGTTAAAAAAAATACGATTAAGATGCAGTTTAACCCTAGCTAGAATCATACGTACTCGTCAAAATGACGAACGAACTTCTCTACCTGCTCCAGTACGACACCTTGTCGTTGCTTGTCTGTTCTGAAACTTCTGGTATCGAATTTATTTGTTATGATAACACAGCAAACGTATTAATTTTGTTTATAGTTGCTGTCGTTTTATATATATATATATATATATATATATATATATATATATATATATATATATATATATATATATATATATATATATATATATATATATATTAAAATTGTGTGCGTCAATTAGACGTCGATGTATGATTAACGTATGTTTTTTTTAAAGATTTTGTACTCCACATATAAAAGTTTTCCTAATTTTTCTAAAATTTATTAAAGATATGGATGTTATAATTAATTTATTCAATGATAATGATAATGTGAAAGATGATTTCAGCTGTTTGACTTATGGAGACGACGTTTCAAGTGACTTAATAAAAGATTAACAATTTATTTTGTATTTTTTGAGGTCTTATTCGAAAAAATACTAACAAATTTTAGAAAATTTACATAAGTGCCTAATGAGAAAATAACTACATATCTACGGGAATATTTGTGACCGAGAAATTTCACATTCTGTGAAGTCACACATGTCTACCGACTCATAATAGTTCATAAATTAATTATTTGGAAGACAGGTCTTATGATACAATTGATATATTTATCTATTTTTTAATTTTTAAACGAACTTAAACGCATTTGTCTAGAAATGACCTTTTTAAAAACGGTACACACTCTCAGTGGGAAAGTTTTCAAGCTATAAGTTTGAAATTTTGACAGAATATTCTTTATTCCGTTCTCTATGTTCCTATGGGAGCTTTTTCCTTTTTTTGAAATCTTCCTATTTTTTCAGACGGAAAACTGTTGAAAAAAGGTCTAAATTTTGTACTTTTTTCAAGTTTCAAAAAAAAACCTCTATTGCGGCTTACCTACAGATAGATAATCTATTTGATTTTTTTTTTTTTAAATGAAAACTGCGGCCGCAATCGTGAACACCAATAGCCGCCTTTTTTAAAGACACTTTTTTCAAAAAATTATAATAAATATAAAAAATAACAATGATTAAAAAAAATAATTTTGTATTGCTAAATAGCGGTATTAATCGTTAAAAAACTTCATCCCCATTCCCCCATCCTATCCATCCGAAAAAAAATTGCGAAAATTGACTATTTCTCGGCCGGTCACACTGTGATCGTACCTTAAGCACAAATTTACATTAAAGATTGGATAAAATCCACCCCCCACAATTGGCAGTGTATTTTGTTTGTATAAAATATGCAACCAATGAATAGGAAAATTCTTTGTAAAATAATTTCCTTTGTGTTTTCATGTATGTATATGCTTTTCAAATTTGTACGACTTTTGAACTGTCTGTCAATCATGTATACAAACGAAATAAGAATGAAACAAGTTAAGAATGGCATCTTTGTTTAGTGAACCTTTTCTTTATAATGATATTTGGATTATATGACAGTGGATGACACAGAGAGTCATGGTAACTTTAGTAATATACAGTTTTTGCAGAAGGCTAGAGTTTTCTGAAATCTTTTTCGAATATGTTGTAAATTTGGGCGCGTTGAAAAGTACTCTGCGATCCAGGAAAAATCGTCATAGTGATACTTTTAATACTAGAGTATAACAAACTTTTTTCTTTTTGAAAATCTGGTGGGGCACAATTTTGAATTTTAGTGTAGACCTCTATTAGTTTACCAAATAATTATATCTATTCCATAATACAGCTGAACTCTTTTTTATGCGGTCCTTTTTTGTGCGATTTTTTTATGCGGTTTGTAAAAAATGGCCACTAAAATGCATAATGTGAATTAAAATCACCAGACAGTAAGAAACTTAAACAATTACTATAATAACATTCTTTGATAAAAATACTTTTTAACGGCTTTTAAGCATTTAATCAAATACAATTCATAAGAACATAAGTTATTGCATCATTTAATTTTTGTTACAGATGTATTTTTCAAAATTTTCATAATATTATAAAATTGAAATAAAATGTTTCTACGTGTAATTTAATGCTTTATCTTGTTTATAGAAGCAACTTCTAAGGAAATTTCTAAGTTTTGAGCGTTTTGAGTGATGTTTTTTCGATGAAACTTTTTTATGCGGTCCCGATCAACCGCATAAAAAAGGTTTTTTGTACAATCTGGATCGAACTATACTTTTTATAGCTATTTATGATATTTTTGAATAAATTTTTTTCTGCGATTTTTTTTTATGCGGTCCCTATTCACCGCACAAAAAAGGACCAACTGTATTTAAATAATTGTTATGAAGTTAAATTAGTTCAAATACAAATCGATTTTATGCGTTTATGATTGAATACAGAGCTTTAATGGTACATTTAAAGCTTTAGTTAATAGTTTGTACGTGGCTTGAAAACTCATCTGAACACATAAGCACGCACGCGATAAGCTAATAATTGAGAAACCATCGTTTAATTAACCTGTTTCTAATTTCCTATGTACGTGAAAAATTTTACGAATGTAAATTAAGAAAAACAAAAGAACATTTTCAAACTTATTAAGGGGAGGTTTACTTGAGAGTCGTTAAAAAAAATCGATTTTTTTTTTTTTGCAGAAATTGGTAGCTAATTATGTGCGGAATATGTTCCCAAAGTGATTTTGCTGAAAGTAATTTAAGGGAAGGTTTACTTGAGATTTGATAAAAAAATCGGTTTTTTTTTTGCCGAAATTGATAGAAAATTATGTGTAGAATATGTTCCCAAAGTGATTTTACTGAAAATAATTTTAAAAACAAGATTCTTGCACATTAACCGAATCCAGCTTTCTATAAAAAAATTCAAAAAACGTAGTTCACGCAATAATGAGTATTAAATATAAAATTTTGAAAATACGTTTCTTTATATATATTTTATAATATCTCGGAACTACATTTTTGGAACTGGTGGACACGATAACTCAAAAACTATTCGATGGATCTTTTTTTTTATTTTTTATTTTAAAGATAATTCAATTCTTCGGCACCTCTATCTAAGTTCGATACACTTTCAATATTTTTTTTATTTTTAAATTTACTTTAAAGAGCGAAAAATAAGACAAAAATCGTAATCAAAAGTTCAAACATCCGCCATTTTTTTTTTCTTTTAGCAATTTATTGATATTATAGGTAGAGGTGCCGGTACTCTTCATATATTTTTTAAATCTTTTTTGTTTTTGGATTTCGGTGGTTTATTACCGGCGCTAGGATGTCCACCAATAAGGCATTGGATTTTCGGATCGTCACACTGCACTATCTATAAAATGGACACTTTTTTATATTTTTCCTTGAAAAAATTTTTTTTGTGTAGCTTAATACTTAATAAATATGTAAACAAAATTTGAAATTGATATTTACTTCTGTTCTTGAGAAAAAAATTCTAGAAAAATACATAATTTTTAAGGACTCTCGAATAAACCTCCCCTTAAAGAAAATTTATTTGCTTAGCAATTTCACGAGAAGAATTATCAACAGTTTCTTGAGTTAAATTACTTTTAGGCAACAAATTTGAGCAACCAATGACCACTTTTTTGATTGTAAAACCTGCTCTTAATTTTTTTTCACAGTAATAGTGAAAAAACTGCAATATTCTTATGAGAATGAGACACATAAGTTAAATTGTCAGTTTATAATATGCAAATTATTTTAATCAAACTTTTCTCGCCAAAATATCAAACCTTCTTATTTTGTTGTGTCCATAGAACACTAGAAGCCAACTAACATAAAAAAAGTGAAATTCGCTTGGAGTCATTTGTAAGCCAGTCACAGCTTAAGGCATTAGTCCGTCAGTAGTCGTCGTCGAGTCAACACACCATTATATTAACAATATACCCATTGTTAGTTGAACACGTTGAACAGCTCTGTCTGGTAATACGTGTATTGTGGTTGTATGCGTGTATACACATACTACTACAAAAAACCAAACTAATACACTGCAAACAGTGTGTATGTACACAAACAGACTACGTCACAAACTCATTACAAGTGGAACAGAGGCAAAGCCAATCTAGTTTGTCCCCTTGGTTGTGTCGTTCAAAAGTCTAAGACATTGAAGAGAAAACACAGAAGATTGAAGAGTATAATTGACGAAAATTAGATAAATTATTACTTACCGAAGAACAAACCAGAGAAATTGTGTAAAACCACACGAATATTGCAAAATCTAATTTAAATTTAATTTTGTCGAAAATTTGGTATACGAGTATGTTATATTATTGTGTCAATGTGTTTTGTGTATGTTCTTATTTATGAATATAATTTTCAAACTGGCTCAAATTTATAATCCTATTTAGGTACGCAGTACGCACAAATAATAATATTTTGATAAAAGTTTAACATAAACAAATGTAATTATTTTGCGTTAAAATTTATACATGTATGGTTTAAGGATGACAATAAACATTCTTAAAATATTTTAAACAACATAGCAAGAAACCAGAGTCATAATTTTTTCCTTTGCCAAAACTTTGCCTATACACGGAGAGAAAATTCATATAATAATTACTGTGCTCCGCACTACAATCGACGTGTAAAAGGCGAACATATTCAATTTTGTACGGTAAAAATATAAAAATTATAATTAATCATAGAAAATTTAAAGGATATAATATTGTTTCCGTAATATTAGCTCTGTGAAATTTGTAAAACAGCACAGTAAAAAGTTCCATTGCCGACAAAAAAATATTTTTTAATTGTTTTTCTTACAAAAATTACCATGCTGTATTATAATATTTGAAATGCTATCTGCTAATAGTAGAAAGAAAAAAAGAGAAAGAAAGTTGTGTGTGTTGTGAACGCTGTTGAAATGTACCTCACTCGTAGCAAGTCACATAGCCAACCATAGGTGTGGACGACCAACTTGGTCGGACCAAGCACTTTGATTCATTAGACTGTCTTACAAGCAGCAAGCAGTATTCATTACACTGTCTTAGAGGACGCTAATGTCACCGTTTAATTCATCATTTTGTTACTTCACTATCTTTAGTATTAGAATATGTTGTTGGCAATCATTTTTGTATGCATCATAAAGAATTGAAAGTCGGAAAAGATCGAGTATCTTCGAAGTTTTTACAGGTACAGCCCAAGCAACATAAGGTTGCGGGTCAGATGCGCAAATGAAAGAGTACGACAACAAGAATTAAACTATAACATATATGCATAAGAGTGTGATAAAAGTTGTGTTAGCACATTAAATTTTACCATGCTAGCACGTATTATTTATTTTGGTCGTCGATCGCGCACGCATAATAAGAGAGCATGATAATTTTTCTGAAATTTTATCTGCAAAAATTATATGATTTTTCTCTCCGTGTACAATCGTCAGTTGAGCAAACAGGCGGCACCTATAAAATACTCCTGTTGCAGTGTCCTGCATAACATAGTGAATTTCTGTTTACAAAAATTAGTTTTTCTCGTAATCTAGTTTACATAGAATAATGATTTAAAAACATTTTTATGTGATTCTTTCTCTTTCCATTGGTTAAAAAAATATCCCAAAAATTTTTGAATTTGGAGAAATTGTGGCAAAAAACTAATTGTTTTCGCATAAAATGTCCAAATGCCCCTATTCCGGGCATCGAACGTGTCTGGCTGAAGAAATTATGCAAGATTTTTGGACTTCCAACATTTTCACCAAATATCGTAAAAATTATCCCGAACAATCCCGGACTCAAGTCACGTCATGAAAGTGGCTGTAACAATTGAATTTCCAATTCTGAAATTCGCTAAAAACACTAAAAATTCGAATTTCTAATGTATTTTTCATTCAATTAGGTAAAATTACACTTTTAGGCCCGCCACACACGTACAGTTTCAACTGACAGTTTGAACTGAACAGTTCAACTATACAGTTTAAACTCTACGTGTGTGGGTATTTCAGTCTCAGTTCAACGCAACTGTACAGTTAAACTGAGACGATTGAAATTTCAATTTTTTAAACTGAAAGGTTCAACTGATTGTTGCGTGTGTGGGGGTTCAACTGTACAGTTCTCAGTTCAATTTGTGTCAGGAGCACAGACCAATGAACACTATTATTATTATACTACTAGACAAAGCGGGCCTAAAATAGCGTAAAAATTACACTAGTTTACAAAAAATAAAAATTTTTTTGTCCTTTCAGTGAATTTTATATATTTTTCTATTTGACTCCAACAATTAAGCGCAAACATACATATTTTTTATTTTTATCACGTCACAGTTTAAAATTATCAACGTATTTAATTTTCGACTACTTACAAGCTTGTTTTGAATTTATTCTTAAAATTATTCTTAAGTTGCCGATTTGTTACATAATTTTCAACGGATGGGTGTCAACATGTTCCTGAGAATTCGTTTCTTGCAATCACACCTCGATTTCTTTCCTGAAAATATCGGAAACGTCAGTAGCGAAGATGGCGAGCATTTTCATTAGGACTTGAAAACTATTGCTGAGCAAAATTATGAGGGATACTGGGACCAAACTATGCTAAGTAACTATTGTTGATTTAATGTAAGAGACACAGACACAAACAAGTACAAGAGAAAGCTAAGGTAGTACATTTTTAATTTTTTTTTAACATTTTTGTACTTGTATCATTTCTTGTAAATAAAAAGTAATAAATATTTTTGAAATGTGACGTGCTAGATTTCTTTCATAATTTTTTTTGAAACTCAGAGCATCTCACTCGTTAAGAAAAAGCACTTTTCATTTCAAGGACAAAAATCGTGTAAACTAGTGTTATTATTTTTAACCATTTTTTTACAGTATACTTAAATGTCTAGCTTCTATATTACTAAGAAATCCTGACTTAATATGTGTTTAACAAGTACCAAGTACTCGGTGAATTTTTTGTAGATGACTATGCTTACATAATATGAACACTGCACATTTTAATTTCAGTGGCACAGTTATTCTTCGCAAAAACTTCCGTAGTCATTAGTTCATTCTATACCTGTGAAAATATGTCTTACATATAGGTTTAACCAGCGTGGACCATTTTGTCTTCTGAAAGGGTCAGTTTCAATTCTAAGTAGTTTCATCAATCAAACCAAATGAAATAGAGAAAACCAAGTTCTATAATATATGTATTTATACAAACATTCATTTATTCTGTGTAATTTCAATATTTATATCACTAATTTAAACATACAAAAGATATTTTCGTGGAAAATTTGTGTAATAAAGAACCGCGCTATTTCATTCTCTGCGAGTTTTCGGTATTCCATATTCATATATCACACAAAAACTATCCAAAAACCCTTTTTGTTAGTTATAAGAACTACAATATGCGTTTGCGACCATGCGTATTTTATAAAATAAATGATAAGATACTCTAAATTCAATAACGTCCTAACTGTAAATTTATGATTTCCGAATATTAAAAAAAGGTCTAAAGGATATATCTTATAAATTGCGTCTACTAGACACTCCCTCTGGTGTGTGTTCTTCTATTATTATTTTCGATTAGCGAACCAGTTTCGGGTTTAAGGCTAAAAATTATTGTATTTTGGGTAATTTCTCAAGAAATCAGTTTTTAATACAGTTTTTTATTAAGAGGAAATCTTCTTCTATTAAACGATACCATTTTGTTAGCAGTCACCCGTAACATGGCCTACGTCGTATTTGAAATTGTGACATCCAGTTAACTACATATAGAGTATACTTGTTTAATTTCAGTATCGTGTCAGCACTGAGAGTTGTTATTTTTTTTCTTGAGAATTCTCGGGAACAAAAAGTACCCTATACCTTTCTCTGTTACCCAAGCTATCTCTGCGCAAAGTTTTAAGGGGATTAGTGACGTTGCTGAGGCGTGAAGGCAAGACAAACAAACAAACAAACAAACTTATTTTCGCATTTATTTTAGTTAGGATGATCTGAGTTTGTCTTTAGGAAACGAAATACATCTTCGGCTGTCAGTTGGTTAAGCTAAGGTTGAAAACAGGTTACAAGATATAATTTGTGAGCATTTTTGACAATTCTAATTTCACTGGATTCGTTGACTCTAAGATTAGAACTCGATTAATTTTTACGATAATCAGTAATCTAAAAAATGGATGAAATAAATGTTGGTAAATGGAATCGGAACAACTCCGAACAGTTCTGCTATGTACTCTTGTTACCATTCATAATTACAGTCGGAGGCGTAACTACAGATTTTGCGCCCTGGAACGAAATTGATTCAGGCGCTCCTACCTCAAAAATGAGATCGGCCAGAACAAAAATGCGAAACATTCATTTTTTCCTTCTTTCTTTCTCGCAATAAATATTACTAGTGAGCAAAAAAAAAAAAAATTTCAAATTTCTTTCACAAGTTCTAAGGACTACAACATAAAAAAAACTACTTCCCAATAAGAAATTACTTTTCATTCTTGCCCCCATATTTTATCTGATGCGCTCCTTTCGGTCGTGCGCCCTGGAGCGACTGCTCCACTCACAGAGTAACCAGAAGCAATATTTCTATCTCTACCTACTGTGCCCGCTGTCGCCGGCAAATGACGTGGACACCGCTACCCCTACCAAGCGGTTATGATACATACGACCATAACACAACATGTATCTACACAAACATACGAATGTGTTAGTGTAATATGTTGATGAATGACTAGGCAGCTTGCATCTATATAGCAATTATAGCATATACTGTCATGGTCGCCCTATTTAAGTAACAACCACCAATTAAAAATAAATTTATGAATTTTAAGAAAGATATCCCTTTATTTTGAGAATTTTTTTGTTCAATAGAATTGACACACTTCATATTTTTTCTATTTAAGTTTCACGAGTTGATTAAAAAAAACGATGTGAACGATGTGACAAACAGTAACAGACTAAATCAGAAGCGGTGTAAATTGGAGCTCGTTGCACCTGAGGAATGACAGATTTTTATATGTACCTACTGTTGGGGAGTTGGGTGAACAAGCAAACAGCGGTTATTAAAATCAAATTTAATTCTTTAATATTATTGATTTGCTTAAGTCACAACAATTACAGATGTTATCGATACTGCTCGTATATCTGTTACTCATCTTCCCTTCCTTCGTACCAGCATCGGCTACAACCCTCGCTAATCTAGTCCACTCGTCTTAAAGTAGTGTTCGAAGGCGTGGATGGACAAAATCACCTAACATTCGGCCCTTCCTGACAATCAGGAGCGTCCTCGCTCCGTCCGGTAACTAATCGGAAGGAAAAGCGTCCACACTCCTTAGTCAGTTCCTTAGCTACTGGTTGTATGTTGCTGGTACCTGTATGCACACATTGCAAGGCATTAGCGTTATTTGACATGCAGGCTGTCTTGCCTCCCATTTTACAATAACATGCACTAGCTTTATCTCTTTCTTTTTCGTCTTTTTACAGAATACTAAGAATTATAAAACACAACAAAACCTTTATGCCAGCCACCCGTTCTATAGGATGCTAAAACCGACATAACACAGTCAAATTCGTCTTGTCAGCCACCCGTTCTATAGGATGCTAAAACTGACAGTAAACAGTCTTGTCGTTATGGCAGCCACCCATTCTATAGGATGCTAAAACTGACATAACACAGTCAAATTCGTCCTGTCAGCCACCCGTTCTATAGGATGCTAAAACTGACAGCAGTCTTGTCGCTATGGCAGCCACCCATTCTATAGGATGCTAAAACTGACATAACACAGTCAAATTCGTCCTGTCAGCCACCCGTTCTATAGGATGCTAAAACTGACAGTAAACAGTTTTGTCGTTATGGCAGCCACCCGTTCTATAGGATGCTAAAACTGACATAACACAGTCAAATTCGTCCTGTTAAATTCAGTCAATGCGTTCTATTAAATTCAGTCAAAACGTTCCGTTAAACTCAGTCAATATGTGCAGTTGAATTCACTCAATTCGTTCTATTAACTTCAGTCAAGTTGTTGTGTCAACCATCCTGTAGGATGCTAAAATTGACAACATAGTCAAATACGTTTTGCTAGCCATAAATTCAAACATTTGTATTTGAATTGTTGCTGCACGGTTCAGTTCGGCTTGGCTCAACTCAGCTCATTTCATTCAGCTTGGTCTGACTCGCTTTGCTCAGTTCGAATAGCTCAGCTTGGCTCAGCTCGAACCACTCAGCTTGGCTCAGCTCGAACCGCTCAGCTTGGCTCACCTCGAACCACTCAGCTTGGTTCAGCTCAAACCGCTCAACTTGGCTCGACTCGAATCGCTCAGCTTACCTCAGCTCGAACCGCTCAACTTGGCTCACTTTGAACCACTTAGCTTGGCCCACTTCGAACCGTTCAGCTTGGCTCAGCTCGAACCGCTTAGCTTGGCTCAGCTCGAACTGCCTAGCTCGAACCGCTCACCTCGAACCGCTCAGCTCGAACCACTCAGCTTGGCTCAGCTCGAACAGCTCAGATGTCTCACCTCGAACCGCTCAGCTTGGCTCAGCTCGGCTCAGCTTGAACAACTCAGCCTGGCCCAGTTCGAGCAACTCATTCTGGCTCATCTTGGCTCTGCTCGAACAGCCCAGCCTGCCTCGGTTCGAACAGCTTGACGCCTCAACCTGGCCCGATTCGGGTCGACTCGCCTACCATTTTGACACAGTCCCACTACATCGGTCATAAATATAATCCAGCCATGAGCTAAAATACAAAATTCAATCAAAATAAATTAAACAACTGCATATTAATTTGAATCTTCAACGATCCCGATTAAAATAAGTGAAACAAAGTTTCTCCATTCAAAATCATCACATCCTGCATTTCCACCAAATACTTGTTTCCCATTGGCCCTCGTATCAATTTTTGGAACTTGGAAACCTTAGCTGCCCCAAGTGCATCTGTGTTGCAGCCGCTGCCGAAATTCACATAAGTTCCTCAAAGTATGCCTTCCAGTTTCACTTGTTTGTAGAATATATCGTTATCAGTTTCGTTGATATTACAGTTTACTTTTCGTATTGTTTTAGTTTTCTCATGACTATTATGTTTTCTTTCATGAAACACTAATATATTTCATGTTCTTTCTTTTTACAATAATCGCAGAATTTTTTTTTTACTTTCAGGACACTCAACTTTTTTTTTTTATGTCTTTCTTTGTACGGTTCATTTCTTTCGATTGACATTTAGGTGATTTGCATTGTTTTCTTTTATTTGCTTAAGGTTCTGAAGTTCGGGTATCCTAATGCTAGTTTTACTAATATTAAAGAGTCGCAAAGTACCACGTCCGTCAATAATTCAGATTTTATTTACAGGTATGATAATTTCGGCACCATCATGGTACTGATGAAATAAATTTAAATACACTACGTCGTTGTTTCTATCAATTTGAATTTTTATTTCATTTACCCGCGGTTGAATGTTTGTGCTTTCCGCTACGCAAATTTTTCTAATATTAATGTTATCGTCAACGGCGTCAGAGCGTAATTGGTTTAATATATTTTGATGTGTCAACCATAAGGAATCCGGGGTTTTGTATGCGAAAACATTCGGCTTTTCTGTTAATTCGCGTCCTATTAACACATCTCTTGACTGACATGTATTTTTAACGACATAAAAATTGGATTGTGTTAGAATTTCATCGATTTTGATTTCGGCATTGGTGGTCCCAATTGGTTGTATTTTCGTCCCGCCGAAAGCCACCAAATTAATATTTGAATCACACGGTTTTATAATCAAATTTAGTTTCTGAGCTACCTCGTGTTTAATTGTATTACATTGACTACCGAAATCTAAGTATGCAGTGAGCTTTTTTTTTTATTCAGCAATGCATTTTTACAATACTTTGCGTTTCCCACATCCCCTATATCGCACTGTACTTTATTTAACTTCGCGATTTCGCGATTGCTCTTTTGCTTTCTTTTTTAAACAATATTCCTCGGTATGGCCTTTATATTTACAGTAGTTGCAAAAGCGTTTCGTTATATTTTTAGGACACTGTGACTTTTTATGATCAGGTGCATTACAGATATAACATCCTATGTTGTAGCCAGCGTTACTAGTGTACGGCATAGTTTGGTTTCTTCAAGTAGAACTGCTTTGTTGTGAATTATCCAAATTCAGATCATTGTTTGATATAAGATAATTTAAAAGTTTCTTTGAATTCACACACCCAGCAGCCTTAGCTCCTGATTTAATAAATGGATCGTTAATCGTATTTATAATAATATCTGTGATTATGCTATCCTCTAGTTTGCAGCTATGTCCTAAAGTTAATTTTTCATAGTAGAAATCAACGAGATTTCTGTTCTTACTCCGTTCCAAATTCACTAGTTCTTTTAATTTGCTAAATGTACCCCGCTGTGGTGGAAATGCTTCCACTAGTTTAATTTTCCAACGATTCCACGAAATATTAGTATCCGTTTGGTTACTGTACCAACTTTTAGCATTTCCAGTAAGTTTATTAGCCATGCAATAAATTCTCGCCATGTCATCCCAATTAAACATGTTGCCAGTAGTATCAATGGTGTTTAACCATCGTTCGACATTTGAGTTCCCGCAAAAATTTGAAATACAATCTATTTTTCCTTGATAACGACCAGAGATGTGTCGTTTAGTTTTAAGTTTTCGTTTTAACTTTTTGATTTTATTATTTAAATATTTTTTGTTTTTCGATTTATTTCGGGAACTTGAACTGTCGGAGCTACTCGTACTTGATGTGGCAGAGTTGGTGGACTCTGAACTAGATCTTGAGGGGCATGAACTCAACGAGCTATCGCTGGAGCTATCACGTCTTCTAATTTTTTTTGCTTTACCCATTGTTTATTAAATCAATATGACAGTAAAATTGCAATTATGTAATACAAATTATTTATTTTTTTTTTAAACACAAAATGTTCTTAAAACACACAAATAAAAAAAAGCAAACAACAGAATGTTCGAAGTTGTGTAAAATTACTAAATGTCCACTTTAAAATGAGTTTATAATATTGTTACTTACGCATACCGCTTAATACATATAGGAGCGACCAGATCAGTTGTATTATATATTTGTTAGGGGTTGACGAAGATGTTTAGTTTCATACTCACTTACACAAAAAAAAAAAATGACACCATATAAAAACAGTACATAAAAGAGAAACGAAGATCTTCAACCTGCCATCAATACATACACAACTATACTATACACAACCACAGCCTTCAAAAGGGGCTCATACGCACTATATACACGATATACACCATATACACAATATGCAATGCTTCTTGAACAAGTGGTTTGTAAAATACATCTAATAGGTACTTAATAAAATAAAATAAAATTTGAACTCAATCTCAATTAATCAATTCAATTCTTAGCACAGTCACCATTAAATTCATCGAATAAAATTAAATTCAATGTAAGTCACTATCTTTTTTAATTGTTTTCCAGAAACCACTAAATTTAAGCACTCGTTTCTTTTTTTTTAACAATCTTTTTTTTTTGACAAACACCGTCACTTGGGTATCAGATCTCACTTCTGATTTGTTGGGGAGTTGGGTGAACAAGCAAACAGCGGTTATTAAAATCAAATTTAATTCTTTAATATTATTGATTTGCTTAAGTCACAACAATTACAGATGTTATCGATACTGCTCGTATATCTGTTACTCATCTTCCCTTCCTTCGTACCAGCATCGGCTACAACCCTCGCTAATCTAGTCCACTCGTCTTAAAGTAGTGTTCGAAGGCGTGGATGGACAAAATCACCTAACACTACACTTAACCTGTCTAATCGGGGACTCCACTTGTTCCAGGTTTAGTATGTTGAAATACAGTTTGTTGACTGGTGTTTATTTGAGTGGAACGTTCTATCAAAAAATTTGCGTGGTATACACACTTTTGAATTTATCAGTCTTGTTAGAATAGTTTTAAATTCAATTGAAACTCAAAGACACCGTCTACCTACTCTCAATTTGTTTTGAACTTACTTTATAGTTTATTAATTTCTCGTTTGGTTGATAAAACTTCGATATTTCTGTTTCCGTAAAAAATATTTCCTCTCCAATAATTTATTTCCAGGAAATTATTGAAAATCAAAGAAAATTTTTATATTTAGTTTGAACACGCTCCTGGCATTTATAACTACTGATTTTTATATCTACGTGGCTTTTCCGTTCTTCGAAATAAAAGTTATAGATATTATATTGCTCACATTTTTCCGATGGATCGGAAAAAATTAATAATTTTTTTTTTTTTTTTTGATATTTAACGTGAGACGTTTCACATCGGAAAAGTTCAAAAACACGCACATTTATCTTGAAAAAAAAAGTTTAATTTTTAACATCAACATCGTATACAGTCCATTATCCTTTATTATAAGTCTTTTAGTGCAAATTAGGGATTATGTTTTTAAATAGTTTTCCTTTTTCTTTCTTTAATCTTTTCTATCGCATTGAGGATTCCGGAGGAATATCTGGAAACGCTTATCGTCCGTTCCTTACACCCTCATAATTTCCACATTTTTCAACTTTCAATGCTATTTTAATTTTTTTGCTAATTTTTTGAGGTAAGTACTTTACCGTATTGGAAATTGGAGCTGAAAGAGTTACCAGGTAATAGCTTATGTCGAGGCTTTAAAGATTGCAAAATTTCAAATTGAACATAATTTTTGTTTTGGTGATAACATGACGAATCGAATCTGTTAGTTGACCTATTACGGCAAAATGAATTCAAAATCCTTGGTAATCTTATTCATTATGTTCAAGATTTTTCGGTACGCAAAGTGTATCATATTCTATGTAAAATCTTTCGTTCTTTTCAAGTCTATGAATGAATTATGCTCAATTTAAAATTTCGCATATCTAAAAGACTACTTCTAAATAAAATTGTTGAGGTCCCCAAAAGGGGACGAAAAACAGGGTTTTTTTGGGTGACTCTTTTCTTAGGTGCCACATACGTTGAAGTTCCTTCCATCTTTTTCCATTTCCAAAACTCGTTTGTAAAATACAGAGTTTCAAAGTAGCGAATAGTCTGTTCCTACTCTGTAATTTTTAAACTATTGATCCATAAAGCCTAATAGTCTAATAGCCCTAAATTTTAACTATACATTAATTTTAGAATAGATATAAAATTTTTTTAAATAGAGATTCTTGTAGGGATTACAGAGGAGAACATTTGTGCAAAATGTTAACTCCCGGAAATGTTTTTTTATATCATGAATAGTGTTTTTTTACCTTTCACCGCTTACGTAGCGAAAACGGTGATAGATACATTAAAAAGTGTTAAGACCTTTCTTGTAGAGAATCGAATTCTAGATAAGTGATACAAGATAAGCGATATATAAAAGATACAGCGCTCCAAACGCGCACTCAAAAATCCACTTTTTCTAGCGTTCCGGTAAGGTTTCGGACGGCACACCCTTCCGGAAAGCTAGAAAAAGTGGATTTTTGAGTGCGCGTTTGGAGCGCTGTATATTTTCACCTGTACAAGATAGACAGGTGCTCTCGCTGACTTTTTTGTAGAGAATTCGATTCTCTACAAAAAAGGTCATAACACTTTGTAATGTATCTATCACCGTTTTCGCTACGTAAGCGGCGAAAGGTCGGTCAACAAACGCTATTTATGAATTTTCAATATTGTTTAAACAATATAAAAACAAACATTTCCGGGAGTTCACATTTTACACAAATGTTCTCCTCGGTAATCCCTACAAGAATCTCCTTTTAAAAATTTTTTATATCTATTCTAAAATTAATGTTTAGTGAAATAGGGCTTAAAATTAGTGCTATTGGACTATAAAAAAATTACGATAGTAGCACTTGTTATGGACGCTTAATTAAAAATTATTTTGACCATGATTCAAAAGTAATTTAATGTCCGAAAATATGTTTCGGTACTAGGAAACGTTTCTAAAAATTCAAATCAAAATTACTGAGGGAAATGCTACAAAACGGATAAAAAATTTTCGTTTTTCATAAATTACTCCAAAAATAATTCCACGCATTAAAATATATATTTCACTCATTTGCGACATATGGAAGTTTTTACATTTCTTCCCGAAAGTTGTGAAAAATTAGCCAAAAACTAACCACCCTGAGTAACCCTCACCTGTTGCATGTCCAACATATGCACGTGCCGAATTTTCTTCTCTGATTACATGAAATGAAAAAAGACAACTTTGAACACTGTCGCTACTCATAACTGTCCCCACCTTTTCTGTTCCGTACTGTACCTTTAATACATTTATATACATTAGTTTATGTCCAAAAATAGGGTACACAAATCAACTTGGTGCCAATAGGTGTAATGATTAAAGATGGTTGTCATTCATCCGATGCGTTCTTATCAAACGTGAACGAAATAAATTGATAATATGAAGGTATATGCACATTTTTAATCAAGCTATCGATCTTTGTCTATAACGTTCTCACTTGCAGGTAAAAGTGTAATTTTTTTTATTTGGAAATAAATGATAGGAGATTAGTTGTCTGTGTAGCTGGAAATGTTACTAGTTCGATATTTTTAGATTAAGGGCTTATTTTATTTAGGCACGCTGAAAAATCTTACATTTTTAGAAGTTTTTATTGAATTTTTATTTTAACTAAACTAAGAAAACAATCAAAGTTGAGTTTTTAAAGGTTTGTTGTATGTCTTAAGGTGTACAAAATTTTTTTTATTTTAATTTAAGGTACAAAATGGTGCTGTGGCAGTAAATAAACTAAGAAAGCCTTTTCTCGCCGATCTCCAGAATTTTTTTTTAGAATCTTTAGAGGTAGTTCTTTCAAAGACGTGACTATACTGGAGTAGGTGGGGCAGCTTCTCCAGAACACAAGAGGAAAATTTTAAAATTTGTTTTTTCTGGGTTTGAAACTGTTTTTTTTTTCCTTTTTGCTCGTCACTTTATTTTTAGAGGCAAAATGTGAGCTGAAGTCAGCTCTTCCTAGTTTGACTGCAGTTACTTCAGTTCGCAAAATTTTTAGTTACGTCTCTGAGTTCTTTCTAATGATATACTAATTACAAGAAGTGTTAATTAAAACTTTTTTCTGGACCAAACTGACCCCTAATTTTAATCCAAAATATATGCACGTCGTCAAGATCTAACACTATATAGCAAATTTCAAAATCGTACATTTTGAAAAAAACCTCGTTGTTAGTCGGATGGACGGACACAACAATGATCTTGTAAGAGAAAAAGAGAAAAATAAAAATGAATATCCATTTCTCTCGAAACGGTTTTTTTGAAATGGTTACAGTTCTCAGACTTGAGAAAATAAAATTTTAAACTAATGCAATTGGTGGTATACAAATGTAGTAGCAAGTTGAACAGAAATATCTGATGGCTCTGACTTTATTTCTCGCAGACTTTGAGGTTAAATCTAGGTAAGTTTGAGTCTTAAACGTCGGCCAGTAGCAAATTTGTGACAGTGTTGAAACTTGGAACAACGAGCATGGTTAAATTTAAATTAATAACTTCCTCCCCCCTCCTCCTGCCCACGTCTATGTTGTATTGTGACATCTTTGTCGTATTCGCGGTATAATGCATCTCATACATTTTCATTTACTTATGTTTAGTTTATTCCGTATAACAATTTAGTGAATTACTTTACATTTTATTTGTGTTCAATCCTTATAGGAATGAATTGAACGGCACGGCGTGCCGTTGCCTAAGTAGGTCATCACAACTTGTAGAAATTAAGTTTGTCTGTCTTATTTCAATTCTTCGTCCTTTTCTCGACAATCTGTACACTGTATATAGTATATTGTTTTCAAAGAAAATGGTGTAGAAAAAAACGCTTAGTACAATTATTTAATTAAAATCTAGTTTTAAAAGATATATTATGAAATTAAACTGTGTAAATGGGGAATTTATCAAATGTAATATTATTATTTGTGTTAAAAGTGTTTCATAGTACTTATATTTGTGAAAACTTTTTTTTTTAGAAAAGAAAAATTAATATATCTTTGTCATCTACACGGAGAGAAAAATCCTATAATTTTTGTAGAGAAAATTTCAGAAAAATTACCATGCTCCCCTATAATCCGTGCGCGATCGACGACCAAAATAAAAAATATGTGCTAGCATGGTAAAATTTAATGTGGTGCTAACACAACTTTTATCACACTCTTATGCATATATATATTATAGTTTAATTCTTGTTGTCGTACTCTTTCATTTGCGCATCTGACTCGCGACCTTATGTTGGTTGCACTGTACCTGTAAAAACATGTATACAAAAATGATTGCCAACAATATATTCTAATACATATGCTAAAGATAGGTAAATAACAAAAAGATGAATTAAACGATGACATCATCCTACGAGAGTGTAAAAGAAACAGACTACTAGCTGTGCTAGCTGCTTGTAACACAGTCTGATAAATCAAGGTGCTTGGTGCGAACTGTCTGACAAAGTTTCTTCCACAGTCCACACCTATGGTTCGCATGTAACTCGCTGAGTGAGGTACATTTCATTACAGCGTTCCCAACACAACCAACCCTCTTTCTGTTTTTTTTTCTTTCTATTATTAGCAGTTAGCATGGTAATTTTTTTAATAAAAACAATTAAAAATTTTTTTTTGTCGGTAATGGAACTTTTTACTGTGCTGTTTTACAAATTTTATGGAGATAATATTACGAAAAGAACATTTCATCCTTTAAATTTTTTATGATTAATTATAATCTTTATATTTTTACTTTACAGAATTGAATATGTTCGCCTTTTACACGTCGATTGTAGCGCTGAGCACAGTAATTTTTATAGGAATTTTCTCTCCGTGTACTTATAGCTTACCAAACGGTTTGAGTACCGGATATCTTTCAGATTAAACAGGACCGTATTTTGTATATGCAGGTATATGTGTACTTGATGCGATTAATGTAAATAAAAGATGAATCGATATTTTGTTGACAAAACATACGTATACAACACAATATATTATGTGTACAAAAACATTATTTTTACGTATTTTATTTAAACAACCTTTTCAATTATTTTTCTTTAATTATGTACGTATCTTTATTCATATTATGTCATCTTAAATTATGTTTTCAATTTAAAATGATAGAAATAGTTGTTTATTAGAAATTTGTTTTTCAATAATAATAAAAATTTTAGTAAATATGTGCACGTATTATTAACCCTTTGCACTCGATAGGCGCCGCCACGGCGACACAATAAATACCCTTTTCACTCGAAAGGCGCCTCTCAGGCGCCATCCTATTCTTTACTTCAAATATCACACTAACAAGTAAAGGTCCCGAGGCCGGACCTATCGATTTTGATGAAACTTAAATATGTTGTAGAACACTAAAAACTAAGGGACACGTATTTTTTTTTATCTGCGGAAAAACGGTTTGAAGGGGTGAAATCGCCCTCCATAAATTGGGGTAAAAATTTAATTTTGCAAATATCTCGAAAACAGTAAGAGATAGAGCAAAAGTTTAAATTCGCGATATTACTCTTTTTTAAAGAGCTATCTATTGATATGCAATTTGTTCATATTACATCAACAGGGGTGGTTGGGGGTTAAAATTTGGGGGTTAATTTTGCAAAAAGGGGGTGAAAAATAAACAATATAAAAATTTTGTTTACAGATTTGAAATCTACGTCAAAAAATCTAATTGACCTGTTTTTGCTCAATATCCTAATATTAAGTCTAGGGGTAGTTAACTACAGGGTGACTATGTCGAATAATCGTACTATTTGGGTATTTCAAGAAGTTCTTGTTCATGGAAAATAGCTTAAGACAATTAGAATAACGTAGAAATGAAATTCTCGAATTCAAAATTGAGTTTGAGCAACATTGGAGAGGGGGTGAGTCACCCTCTTAAATTACATACTAGTTTACATACACTAATTTTTGCAATTAACACACTTACAGGGGGTAATAATGTCACAATAGATGGTTCTGAAGTTAGACTATCGTATGTAAGGTTTTTATTAGGTTTCGTTATTTTAGGTTAGGTTATGTAATTTTCGGTATCGATAATTTTCGATAAGGAAAACTATAATATCCATTAAAAAACAAACCTAATAAAGACCTTACATATGATAGTCCAACTTCAGAACCACTTATTGTGACATTATTTTACCCACTATCAGTGTGTTAATAGCAAAAATTAGTGTATATAAACTAGTATGTAATTTAAGAGGGTGACTCACCTCCTCTCCAATGTTACTCAAACTCAATTTTGAATTCGAGAATTTCATTTCTACGTTATTCTAATTGTCTTAAGCTATTTTCCATGAACAAGAACTTCTTGAAATACCCAAATAGTACGATTATTCGACATAGTCACCCTGTAGTTAACTACCCCTAGACTTAATATTAGGATATTGAGCAAAAACAGGTCAATTAGATTTTTTGACGTAGATTTCAAATCTGTAAACAAAATTTTTATATTGTTTATTTTTCACCCCCTTTTTGCAAAATTAACCCCCAAATTTTAACCCCCAACCACCCCTGTTGATGTAATATGAACAAATTGCATATCAATAGATAGCTCTTTAAAAAAGAGTAATATCGCGAATTTAAACTTTTGCTCTATCTCTTACTGTTTTCGAGATATTTGAAAAATTAAATTTTTACCCCAATTTATGGAGGGCGATTTCACCCCTTCAAACCGTTTTTCCGCAGATAAAAAAAAATACGTGTCCCTTAGTTTTTAGTGTTCTACAACATATTTAAGTTTCATCAAAATCGATAGGTCCGGCCTCGGGACCTTTACTTGTAAGTAAAATTATAAAATTTAATATTAAAATATAATGTTTGTAATATGCAAATAAAAATAAAAATATGTAAGTAAACTACTTTTGTTTAAAATACTTATCTTTTGATGTATTACAATTTTTTATTAAAACTACTGTCGAGTAGCTGAGTACCCATACTAAAAAATGATTCGAGTACAAAGGGTTAATTTATTATAGTACCTAGATCGTCTAAATTTTCAATAACTTTTTAATATATTTAAAAAAAAATTTTTTTATTTGTGAATTTTCTTATTTTTGTATAGAATAAAAAATATCGTTAGTATTCAAAACATGGATTTATGCACAATTTCATGTCATTTAGTTGTAAAATTTTATTCTAACAAGTACGGTCCTGACTTATCCGAAACTGTCCGTTTCCTAATTTACAACGGGTCGGGTACATTACACTCAACAGTTTGAACCAGTTATATTCTAGTTTAAAAATTAGTAAAAAGTTTGGACAAATCTCGAGATCTACCCAACCTAACGGTTCAAAAATTCTTTCTCTGGTATCTAGTGCAACAATCTTTCAAGCTCAAAATCTATTTGGATATTTGTATTCTAAATGTAGGCCCTCCTTGTTATCTTTCAATTTTGATTTGAGAGAAAAACGTGGGTTCAAACTTTTTTGAGAATATTTTCTTATTGTAATTTACATTCATATTTCTGTTTCTTCCCTTTTCATAAGGTTCTGATTCTCTTAACATCAGTTTCTTCCACATATGCTCCCGGATAGATAATTTAAATTTAAAATCAACATGTAACCACGCATGTACACTAACGGACCGAAATAAGGAAAAACAATTGTGTATGTTTGGTCACACACATATTAAAAAAAATTTACAAAATATTGATAAACAACTTTCAAAATAACCAAATAATTTTTCATAAAAATGTGATTTTTTTGACTCTTGAATAGTGAATTTTGATAAAATTTTACCCGATGATTTAAAATGGTATGTATTTCTTTGTGAAAATCATGATATTTGTTCTAACGTAAAGCTCAGCTAATAAATCAGTTTATCTGAAAAAAGTTCGTATCATCATTCGTTAGAGCGGCATATAACAATTTTTTCTAAATGCACTCTATAGGGTTCTGTAACAAGTAAACCGAGGACAGTTCAACCGCGACAGTTAAACCGCGACAGTTCAACCGACGACAGTTCAACCTGACGACAGATCAACCGACGACAGTTCCACCTAACAACAGATTAGCCAATGACAATTCAACTTCACGACAGTTCAGCCTAACGACAGTTAAACCAAACGACAATTGAACCGTAGAACAGTTATACCACAGGACATTCTAACTGCTTAAAACTAATATATAAATTAACTAAATCCAACCTGAACTAACCCAACTCAATAAACTATAAACAAATCTAACGTAACCTAACCAAACCCAACCTAAACTATTCAAACTCAACAAATCATAAGTAAAAGTAACCTAACCTAACTAAACACAACTTAACCAAAAGAAACCTGACTTAACCAAGCCTAACCTAAACTAACTGAATTCAATAAATTATAAATAAACCCATCATAACCTAACCTAATACAACCTAACGTAACCAAACCGAACCTGAAGTAAAACAACTCAGTAAATTATAAACAAACTCAACCTAATCTAACCAAAGCCAGCCTGAGTTCACTGAATTCAACAAATTATAAGCAAACCCATCTTAACCTAATATAAAGCAACCTAACATAATCAAACCCAACCTGAACTAACCGAACTCAATAAATTATAAGCAAACCAACTTAACCTAACCAAAATTAGCCTAAACTAACCGAACTCAACAAATTATAAACAAACCTAACCTAACCAAACCCAACCTAAACTAATCGAACTCAACAAATTGTAAACAAATCCTACTTAACCTAACCAAAACCAGCCTAAACTAACCGAATTAAACTAATCGAATTCAACGAAAGGTAACCAAATCCAACACAACCCAACCAAATAGTGTACCCTTAATTGTGTAAAGAGTCACCCTTGAGACTTGAAACTACATAAATACTTATTTAGTCTCAAGTCTCAATGGAGGCAAATTTCATTGCTAGATAAAATTCAAATAATTTTGTTTTTATTAGTTAATAAATTGTACAACGGTTAAATTGTCTTCAGTTAAAATGTCGTTAGGTTGAATTGTCGTCGGTTGATCTGTCATCGGTCGATCTGTCGTTAGGTTGATCTCTCGTTAGGTTGATTTGTCGTCGGTTGGACTGTCGGGGTTGAACTGTCGCGGTTGAACTGTCTGCGGTTCACTAGTCGCGGCACCACTCTATAGTTTCTGTGACGGGAATTTAAACGGTGCTACACAAATATATTTTGTTCGAAAAAGTTGAAGAAATTTTATAAATAATATTCGCTCAGTACAGTCTGACTCAGATCAAATTTGTAATACGCGATAAACGACACAACATTAGTCATCGAAAAGCTGGTTGAATACCATAGTTGACAAAGCTTCCAGAATTATCTATTCGAAAATTAGCAAAAATATCGAAAAACCAAGTTCTGCACCGGACTGATCATAAGAAAAGGAGTCAAATAACAGTATTTGATAAACGTTTTAGAATATTCTTTTGGAGAAGAGTTCATTTCTACGTTTTCTTATAACGAAATTTTTTAGATTTTTAAATAACAGTTTAAAAATACTTATTTTTATGCTACTGAAGATTGTCCGATATTGACAGGACGATTCGTTAGCTGCACTATAACTTCCGGGCTCTATTTACAATATTTTTTCTTTATATCCGTGTAATTGTTTTACCCTATTTCGGTGCATGGGTATATAAATATTATAACCTCCCCTGTTTAGGCACATTTACCTCTATTTACCACTACACTAGTACATGTACGTGACGTGGTATATGGGTTATGTGTGACGTCGCGTAGCTGACTGGTGCCTCACGCTGCAAGTTGCCACTAGAAATTTCCGACAGTAAAATTTTGCTCCAATGAATGAACCGTGTGTAACAATTTATTCACGCATCGTTAACATTACTTACATAGAGAATAGACGACAATTATTTTTCGCTCAACAGCATCAGCCACGCAGCAACCAACGCAAGTTAAAATATTTATTTTTATACAGTTTCATAAATCAAGTATCGAAAATATTGAAAAAATATAACTTGTCATGCTGACGTGATTGTATACGCATTGGTATAAAATATTGTAAATGAAAAATAAAAAATAAAATATGGTGTCAGGTGTGGGGTAATACTTTGTTAATATTTCAAACTCTTTCAGAGATAGTGTAAGTTTCTAGGCTTAATTAGTGAAGCTAGAAGGCGTGTCGAAGAATCTTCATACATATTATATCCTTTTTATTAAAATTTCTACCAGGATCGTAATAATCGCCATATGAAAAATATTATAGGATATTAATAATATTCATACGAAATTTAAAAAATATCAGTACTTAACGCTCTTAAACAAACCATATGGTAAAATTTTTTTGTCTCAAAATGCCGGACTTTTTACTGCCAAGTGATAAGAACAATAGATAAGGCTACAAAAAAACAAAAAGAAAAAAATCAAAGATCCCAACATTAATTAAGTGAACCCTAGGAATTTACAAAAAATAAATTATACTAAACTATTTGGTAAAATTGAAAATTATTTAGAATTATACCGTATTGACTATTGTCACAGATGGCGGCACCTGTACCAGCGAGTATATACATATGACAGCATTTTGAGCCGCCATATTGCAGGACGAGCTAACTTGTCTTAATCATTTAAAGAGTTAATGTATTTATTTAATTTACTTACAAATGAAAAGTAATTTCAGTTCCTTTCTCCGTTATAAAACTAAATCTTTATTAGACATTTAGGAACGTTTAATATTGTATATAAATTGTTATTACCACATAAGAATATTATAAAATAAACGATAAAATACAATTGGTTATACATACACATACATATAATTAAATAAATATTATATATAATTACTACGGCAAAATGGAATTATTTTCAGAGAATTTTGAAACCCTAAGGACTGTAAGCACGAATTTAATATTTTAACAATTTCTAGTCAAATATAAAACGTAAATTTCACGGGCACAAGTTGAAAATTGAAAATTTATACAAAATTTCCAGAATGATCTATATATAGTTTAAAACGGAAAATAAAAAAAGCAAAATTTTCTGGCTTTTCCAAAAATTTCACCAAAATTTGTTAAAATCTTGCTCCTTTTAATGGCCCATATACAGAATTATTTTGAGCCCGGTTGTTGATACTAAAACGTACTGAAAAGTTAAATAGTAACGGCAACTTTTATTCAAAGCCGGCGTTGGTTTTAAAAAATGATTATTTAACTTTGCAATTTTACTTTTAAATTCCTTTTTCAATTAAAGTATATTTGAAATGAAGATTTAAGTTAAAGATAATATGAAGATATTTTAGATTTCATTGACGTGTAAAAATTGAAACATCCGGTAGTTTCGATATTAATTTTAAAGTGTCATCATATATCATATCTGGGCTCCTGGGGGGCTGGAATAATTGAAATATACAATTACATTACTTATAATTAAATGATAGTAACAACAGGAATACCAGTGTGAAAAATTTGAAATCTGTGAAGATCGTAATATTGCGTAAATAATTTTATTTTTATGGATACATTTGCATCACTTCCATTGATTTAATTTTCATATTGAAAATTGAAAATGGCTATGTCAAAAGGGAACATCATTAAATAAATGTACACTAGTTCAAAAACGATATTTTGATGTGTATTTATTATACATAAAAGGTAGGTTATATCAAGTGCGTATACAAGGGGGGTCAAGGGGTCATGACCAAGAGAATTAAAAATATACACTAGATATTAGGTATTTAATTTTAAACACCATATCGGTAAATTTACCAGATGACGTTTTTTTTTTTTTTTTTGGTCGTCAGAAGTATAGAAGTTTAATTTTGTGTTACAAAAATTTTTTTAGTCTGATTTTTTTCCGCGTGCCCCTACAAGAACCTTGGCTGTATATGCCCCTGGGTTATATATAGATATACGTCCCGGTTTCTTTTGACACAGCGTATACAAAGATTGCAATTTTATAAAAGCAAATAAATGAAGTTTAATTATTTGAAATTTACCTAATACACCGTAGAACTTTTCTAAATCTATTTTAAGGACATCAAAGACAGATAACTGACAAAGGCTACACTTTTAATTAAAGTAAAATCTGATAATGAGAAAGAAAAAAAAGCAACCACTCTAAAATCTAGTTCGGTCGTTAAAACAAACTATCACTGATATAGAAAATTAAGAATATATGTATAAGAACAATTTCAGTATTTTTGACAAGAATAACATGAGGTCTGAACACCAAAAATGCAGAAACCAGGAAATTTTTAAGTTAAATCGTTTAAAAAACTGTGGCGTTTCAGAAGTCTAAATTAATTTTCGAAGTAAAAATTTCTATGGCGAGAGTAACGCTGCGTAAGAGTGTATTGAAATCGGTAATGGTCGAAAGAGAAAACGGTAATGCTTTGAATGGTTGTAGTGTGTTACATGTGTTTCTATAACATTATTTAATATACCTACTTATTTTTTTATCTGTTCTCTCTCTCTTCATTCTCTCAAAAATAAACTTTTTTCCTTTACGGTATACTATACAAGAAAATAACTGACAATTGTAATTAAAATCTAATTAAGTTTGCTATTTAGTTGAATAATATAATTGTATAGGTGGTATACACTAGGGATGTTATGGATATCCGTAACCGTAACCGAAACTACCGGGTATCCGAAATAATTACATATCCGAAACCGAAACCGTATCCGAAAATAAAAGTTTCGGATTTGTTTCGGATAATAACAGACAACTGCCATTAGAAAAGTGAGGTTAAATCGAAGCAAATTTTTGCTACATATATTTCCCTTGGTAGATTTCCGTTGATTTGTGTTTGGCGTTCACTTTTTGGGGTAATATTCTCCCCTTTTTCCTAAAAAAAAAAAAAATGTTCACTGAAAGCAATTATCCGTAACCGTAACCGTATCCGAAACATTATCCGATATTACCTATTACATATCCGTAACCGAAACCAAAACCGAAAAAAATGTTTTTAAATATCCGTATCCGAAATTTCATATCCGTAACATCTCTAGTATATACCTACTGGTTATCAGACTCTGTTCTAGTACTACTGTGTATACATATAATAGGTATATTAATTTGTTATTTGCTGATTTTATTTTGAATAATTTCAACAAAATGATTAAATAAAATACGAAAATTCATTTATTCAAATTCAAATTAACTGAACATGAATATATAGAACGGAATTTAAATCCTCATTTAAAACATAACCTCCAAATTTAAGAGGATAGAATGTTATGGTCGTTAACAGATATACAGGTGAATTTTTTGAGAGTCACTATTTTTATTACGGCTAAACTATTCATTAAAATCAGAGTTATCAGAGTTATCGGCATAGTTACCGAGGAGGGAGGAGGGCAGTTAGAAACCGATTGTTGCGTTCAGGAGCTTTAAAGCTATTGTAGTTTTCAAGATATTATATCCATGAATAATTCAAAGCAAATATGTTAAAACAGTTTTTTTTTTAATGTGACTGTCAAACTATTAATAATCTGAGATTATTTTTCCGTTTTTTCGTTAATTTTTTTCATTTTAAATCAAAATTGAAAAAAATATTGCATGCAACACCTGCAAAATAAATATTTTTTTCACTTGTTGCAATTGTTCAGCTCTGTCTGCGACTTTCGTTCAAAAACTTACGATTCATGAAAAAAAACATCTTCATTTTGCAACTTGTTGCATAAATAACTATCTTAAAATACATTTTAGTCTTTTTGGGGTTAAAATAATTTTTAAAATTTTTACTTGGACATACTTATGCAATAAACCAGTATTTGATTGCTTTTTGATACAAAAATGTTCTCATATCTTTTCTCATTGTTTTAAGGTTTTTACAAAATTTATTCTTAAAATTCTCTGCGTTTAGTATTTTGTTGCCTCACTGTTTTGGTAGCAATATATGACTGATTTTCCTATTTTATTTTCTGTAACGATTCGTTTGTTTTCGCAATTTTGAAAGTGTTGTTATACAAACAAAATCAGGGATTGAATTAATTTTAATTTTAATAAACTTTTATTTTTCCAGTTATTGCTTCCGCATACATATTTCCATTCTAATTCTTTTTAATTTTTCCTAATCTGTGTAAGGGCCGTACAAAAATTTTTTGCGGGCCGCAGTTGACCCACGGGCCGGAGATTACCCTACATTGTGCTATTGTCATATTTTATCTTACCAGCACTCCCACCACTCCTGTCATTTAGGCACACATAGGCACCCCAATGCGCTAAACACGAATTGCATCCGGCGGTCAGTAAAATATTTCATTTCCCCAAGGTGCCATAAAAAAAAAACACGAATTGCATCCGGCGGTCAATATTTTATTACTTTTAAAGGTGTAGTTGATTACAAATACATACATACATACGATTTATTCATTATTTTATATAAAATAGTTTTCAAAAATAAATTTTTCCAAAATCATTCATATTTCTTTTTTTATTTAAGTTTTATCTCATCTATTTATTGTATTTTAATAAAAAAATCGCCAAGTATGCATTCGATCTGCATTAAGTTAGGGTTCCGTAGTCAGTATTATTAAACTTTTTTTATTATATTTAATATTAAATAACTTGGAGAAAACTTTACCGGGAAAACTATCAGCAGCTATTTTTTTACAACTTTCAGCGTTTAGGAAAATTTAGCACATTCAAGTTGTTTTTTATAAAATACAATTTTGAAAATTTACTAAATTTTAGATATTTTCAGATAATGATTTTTAATTTTTTTTTAATATTAAACAAAAAATGTTTTTTTCAACCATTTATTGAAATTGTCTACATAAAAAGCCCTGTCTTGATAATCTTAAACTACGTGAAACTAGACCAAAATAGCAAATTAGAGTTCCAGATTCAAAGAAAAATGAAATTAAACTGTTTTCCCAGTAAAATTTTCTCCAAAATATTTAAAATTAAAAATAATAAAAAAAATTTAAGAAATTACTGATTACGAACCCTAACATAATGCAGATTGAATACGTACTTGGCGATTTTTTTTTATTAAAATACAATAAATAGGTGAGATAGAACTTGAACAAAACAAAAATATGAAAGATTTTAGAAAAAATTATTTTTTAAAATTATTTTATATAAAATAAGGAATAAGTTGTATGTATGTATGTATGTATTTGTATTCAACTACACCTTCAAAAGCAATAAAGCAATAAAATACTGACCGTGCGATGCAATTCGTGTGTTTCCCTTTTTACCTTTTTTTACAACTTTAGGGTCGGGTCGACCGTTTTCAACCGTGGGATGCAATTCGTGATCAGCCCCCCAATGGGTGTTTGAAATCACCATCTTAACACATTTGTTTTTATTGACTCCAATTTTGATACACTCTCTATCTGCAGATATTAGAAATTCTTCAAATCGAAATGTTTTTTTAATGTTTTTCGTACTAAATCGAAAAACCATAAAAACTACCTCATCATATCATGAAAAAAACATCTCATTTAGTTTTCCCATTTCCGTAAATTTTCCTGCTAGTCTGTACATATAAGAACACCGTAACGTTCCCAATATAGGTAAAAATTTATATCGATATCGCCTTTTGATTAGGAAATTAAGTTTACATTTGAAAATGATAAATATAGCGACGTGGAAATTTTCATTTTTGATTACCGATTTTCCTCATAAACAAAAGGAAACATTAATGGGCAATATATCAAGATAAATCGTTTTTTTCACGATGCTAATGGACTTAGAAAATGTTTTTTTTTCCACTAATACTGGGAGGATTTTTGTCTATTATATTTTGGCTGTTAGAGGATTATATTGTAATAAATTTGGACTTGGGTAATTTATAAAGATCTTTATGTCAACAGTCTCATCGTTATCTTTTTGTTAATAGTATAATATCGAGTTTTTCATTTGCTTTATTTTTCAAGAACTTTTCAAACTTTTAAAAGAGTTTTAACGCTCTATAACAAAAGTTTTTATTAAATATTTTGAATTTTATTGTGATTTTACAACTAACTTGTTGATATATTATAAAATATGTCAGATTAGTTATCAATAAATTTTTAAAAGGTCAAATGTAACAACACCCTACAAGCTTTGATTCAACAATTACCTGAAAATATATCATATTTTGTAAAATTTGTAGCCCCCACGTATACTTCTGTAATCCAAAAAATGCACTTAACACCACAAAAACACTTCACACGGTCCACAGACACCAAAAAAAAATTTTTCCCCAGTAAATTGTACAAAATACACTTTTTACATTTAACACTTTTATAACAAAAAACAGCACATTTGTCAGTTTTATTTAGGACAACAATTATTTGAAATCAAATTTAAAAAGTGGCGCGCACTGAAGCGTCTTTATTACGTTTTGTATTAATTCCGTTTGTGTTTACTACTTGCAACAACACTGGTTACGGAGCTACTAAAAGTTTAAATATGTAGATGCGCTCCATTACGCAACGTCGCAATGAGCTCAGAGAGACGGCGTGCGATATGCAATGAAACTTGTGGCGGTGAACGCACGAAGATGCTGATGAATGAAATATCCACGTGCTTTTCAAACAGTTACGCTCCTTTCACATTGTACGGTTTTCGCCGTACGGGAAAAAATCGTACGACTTTTTGCCGTAATATCATTGCTTTCACTTTGCACGGTTTTTTGCCGTTATAAACTGAGAATATCTTCATTTGATTTGCAACATCATACAAGTAACAAGTGTGATTAAAGTTAATTCTATAAATCAGAGGAAATATAAAGTAGGATTATTTATTTCCACACTCTTTAAAGACCTGAAAAATGACGAAAATAAGTTTTTCAACTATTTTCGGATGTTTACAGAGTCCTTTAATTAATTTCTTGGCGAACTTAACATCAAAACACACAATTTCGATATTACATACAATATATTAAAATACTGGTTATCACATTCAACATTAGTTTCATCCATTTCACAAATAAAATTAATACTTAACATGAAATTCAACAAAATATTATTAATGCCGTACGTTAAAAAGCCGTCTAATGTGAAAGCATCCATTTAATTACATACAATATTGAGTTAAAAACGCCGTACGGCAACCGTCAAGTCCAGTCGTAAGAGACGGCTGCTACACGGCACGGCAATGACATTTTGCCGTGACCGTGTAATGTGAAAGGTCCAATGCTCTTCTTCACTCCACTAAAAAAAAATGCGACCGTACGGTTTTTTGCCGTACAGCAAAAACCGTATAGTGTGAAAGGAGCGTTAGAAAGCAAGGAGGAAAAGTTGGCGATAGATATATACTCGGCGAATTCCACCAATCATGTGTGACGAAATAACAGGGTGATATAATAATACAAGTGATATGTGCGTAACATATTATAATGATAATGATAATGGTATTTATTTAAAGTATTTAAACTAATAATACATTACAGAAAATGTGGTAAAAGTGTATCTTTTCTGTTAGTGATCGTCTAACTTCTGAACGATTTGACCGATTGGGGTCATATCCACGCAGCGTATTTTGAAAATATACCCGAAGTCAGAGCTTGTGACGTCACTGACCGATCTAGGATCGGGTATAATTTACAAAACAGAAACTAACAAAATGACTCTTTAAAATATACCTCATTTCAGAGCCAAAATCGGATATATTTTCAAGTACAAGAATACTACTATGAGTATTTGAATATATACCCGACAATAAATTAATGTAATCTTATAGAGTTACTAATAAGGTATATTTTCAAACTTATTTCAACTGTAATTTACACTCGATCTTCATAAAAAAAAATATGCACATATGATTTAAAACAAGACTTACTTTGTCGCAAATAAAAAAAACCGTTACAATTTTTTGAAATAATTTTTAGCTTCTTTTCTTATCTTAATTCTTAATTGTTAGCGTGTGAGTTAAACGTGCAAAATTTGTTTAAAATTAAATAATGATTAATAAAACAGATTTAGAAGGGTTTTTTTACAAAAGCCTATGAATATGGATAATATTATTTGAATTCGAATCCGCTGAAAAATATTTGGTGCAATTAAGGTAGTAGTCTGGTAACTTGGATTGAAAAAATCGAAAATTTTTTTTTGTTTAATTCGAAAGTACAATATATTGAAATATATTGAGAATATACTGTAAAAATGGTGAAAATTTTAGACCAAAATTCAACGAAAACGAAACAAAACGAAACATTTTTGAATCCGTTGCTATTTTATGAAAAAAATGTAAAAAAAAAACTATGCATAACGATAGCTACAATTTTGTACTTTAATAATTTTTTTTCTTCTTTTAATTTGAAATGATTTACTATTGCAATATCGTTGGTATAATTTGCAATTTTTTTAGGTGCATTTGCATTATTAAGTTTGCAAATATTTAATATTATTCTATACAATTTTATATGAACAAATGGATACTCATTAAAGTCTCTTTAATTCGACCCTCATATAGGTATTTACTAACATTTGCAAAAAAAATTCGCTAAAATTGTCAATTTTTTGCGGCGTCACAGTGCTGTTTTTCCTTAACTACTTGATTGAACCATTTGTTTACCAATAAATTGAAAGTGGGTATGTTTTTCATACTATTCTTATTAAATATTGAGTTTAAAAATATACCCGAGCTCAGCGCTTTTAATGGGTATATTTTCAAGTATCGAACTATGCTTATTAAACATTGAATGTATACCCGAGTTCAGATACATTGAGCTCTGAATACGGGTATATTTTCCAAATACGCATTCATACAGTATATTTATTTTTCCAACACAATGGTTCACAGCTAAAATAAAATGAAATAAAAAATGTATATTAACCAAAAATAAAATTGCAAAATTCGGACCAAAAAAGAAAATCACAAATAACGTAAAAGCCCCCATTATGGAACGGTATCTAATACTGGAACAGTTTTTATATTTACATATTAATGAAGTTATTTCTGAAAGAAACGTCTGCTAACAAAAATTATTATTAATAGAATGATTGTTTTTCAATTTAAATTCACCTCGCATTTAATGTTTCCTTACTTAATTAATGAAATAAATATGTAAATGTCAAAACTGTTTCAGTATATGATACCGCTCCATAATGGGGGCTTTTACGTTACAGAAATTTTAAGGCCCGATTTAGATTAACGCTCCGTTCTCGATACGATATCACTCCGCTCCCGGTTCGATATAATATTCTTACACAATAAACAATGAGTGTATTCACATCATCGCTCTGATATCGGTCCGATGTCAGTCACGGTTCGCTCTCGCTCCATTGTCACTCCAATATCAATACCACTCAGGTAATATTTTATTGGAGCGATATCAGACTTGTTATGGCTTGTACTTATAGTGTAAACACTTTTTTGATTCCACTCCGCTTGCATTCAGTTGTTATGAGAAGATATTTGTATCGAACTCAAAAGATATTTGTATCGAGCATTATAATGTCAATAGAGAACGAATAGCTACCATCATGATATCAGCACTGTAATGTGAACACAACAAGAATATATCAAATTGGGAGCGTAGTGATATCGTACCGACAGCGGAGCGTTAATGTAAATCGGGCCTAAGAGTCTGCTGGGCCTACTAGTATCTGTGTACATTAGGGTGTGCCAAAAAAAAAATTGTGTTTTTTTCTCGCTCTCCGCTAAAAATATCATAGGATACGTCTAAAGAAACACCCTCACCAAAACGCAGCTCAAAATTCCAATTTTTAGAGGTGCATCAACGAGCCTAAAGTTTTCCCATTTAAATAACATAGAAAAAACGATTTTTTATATTATTTACTCCTGCAAACTATGAATAAATTTTTTTTCCATAAAATGAATCAACGCACCTTATTAAGCATTAAATTTTGGACAAAAAATTTCATTGAGTCAAATTTCTATCACCAATATTTCACTTTCTACAGAGCCTTAAAATTTAAATTTCTTGAAATTTTACGTTTTTTTACATCTTTGAGCTAAACTATTAAAGATAGGACAAAATGTTAAATGACAATTTTGTAGTCCAATTGACGCTTTACAAAAAAGTTCCTTACAAATTTTTCGTATTACAAATAGTTACAAAGTTACAGACACTCAAAGTTTATTTTACTTAGAAATATTCTGGAAAAGGTTGGATTCATTTTCATCAAATCTGGTTAAGGGCCATTTCACAATTTAAACTGGCTTTTTAAGACTTCAAATTTTATTTTTATCCTGTAAATCTTGAAGTATCTTGGAAACGGCTAGGTCAATGTTCATTGAACTTGGTTAATAACAATTTCGCTATTATGAACTAGCTTTCAAAAATAGTATTTAAGAATTTTGATTTCATTTTTATCCTAGAAATGCTGAATTTAAATTTTTAATATTTTAGTTTGTTTTCTCAGCATGCAAAACCATCCCTGTCAATCTATTTTGGTAAATGTTTAATCAGTGGATGGACTTGACTTTTTTAAAAAAATTTCATTTCAACATAGATTTCTATTTTGGGCTTTTTCTCATTCATCTCCCTAAAGCTTGATTTGAGAAAAAATAATTTTTTTGATTTCATCTAATTTACTAAAAATTTTAAGTATCTTAAACTTCAGTTTCTTTCGTTTTAATCTAGCTTTACAGAAGACTTGGATTAGGATAATTTGGGTGTGTATTTTTGATCTTTGTTAATCAGAATGACGAATTTCTTAGTAAAAATATGACAAGTTTGTCTTAAGTCTTTTTTTAGACACAACTTTTACAATAAAAGTTGTAAATATAGACAAAAAATAAAATTTCAGAGTATATATAAGTCATATTTTCCGATGTAATTTTGCTATTGTAATCGGAAAAATAAAAATATTGTTTGCAGATTTTTCTTTAGTACGCAATATATCCCATTTTTCTATGGTAGTATAGTTAAAATGTAATAATTTTTGAAATTTTTCATGAAATATCAGATTCTATTCAACACCCTGTATTTTAATAGAAAAATAGTAGTGTGTGGAAGTAATGTTACAAAATTTATTGAAAACATTAAACAGATGGTATAATATTTACAAATATTTTCAGTATTAATAATCAAAATTTTGTAAATTGGGTAATGTGTTACATTACGGAATTCCAATGTACAGTAGGAACTGGGCTACATGTTCATGTGAGGTAAGAGTAACTTTAGCAGTAACTCTTCAGAAAATTCGATAACTTTCACTCTCTGTAAAGCTGCCTGAAAGTAAACTCTTCGATACGGCTCTCAAAACCGTTTCAACTTATAAAAGTCGACAATTGATGTCAGATTTTGACTAAAAGAGGTTAATGTGATTTTTGTTTACTACAACAATCGTCAAAAAAGTTATCGACAGAGAAAAAAATTTGCTTCACTTATAGCCAAACTTATATATTTTCAAAAAAGAAAAAACTGTCGAAAAAGCTTTCGTTGAATTTCTTTTATGTCGAAACATTATAAGGTACCTAAGGCAATTAAGGCCCACCTAAGCAAAATATGCTTATTATTTATATATCTTATAAAATATCAAAAATATAGTATTTAATTATAAAAATTTACTTATTTTTTGATAAAAATTCCTAAAAAAATTAATGAATTTGTAATTCTACAAGTCAAAAATTTGATTCTAAAAAGTGTCTGCAACTGGGCCTTATTTCCGACTGGTGTAGAAAATAAGGCCCACCTATTACAACTGCCTGAAATAGTACATTTATTATTTTTTTTAAAATTAATTGGGGGATTTTAATTACTTTAAGAATAACTTGAACTTGAAAACATTTTAAGAATAATTTGAACTTATATATAAAAATATTTTGTTATTTTTACACGTTCAAAAAAGTTTCGAAAATCCTTGAATCACGCTTGATTGCGTGACTGTTATTGAAAACAACAATAAAAAAAATTACCTAAGTCATTATTTTTAATTTTTAATTTTTTTATCATATTTTTCGAATAAGTCAAGTACTAGGTGTTTGAATATATTAAGTCGAAATAAATAAATATTAAATCTAAGAGTTCTTCTTAGAATTCCGAATCTCCTTGCAACCTCTCTTTGATTGCCATGTCGAGTGACATAGCTTAAGGCTGATGCCAGTGCTTCCTCAGACCACAACGCTCTCTTCTTTTTATCAGACATACTTCCAAACACTAAGGAATAAAAATAAAAATTCGACCAAACCAACTAAAACTGATCTGGGATCATTAAACAAATTGACCAAATAAATCAAAATTAAATGTACTTAGTTTTTTGTCCTTTTTCCTTTTTGTTATTTTTATATTAGAGTAACTATAGTAATTTAAGTTTGTGCGCCTAATTTTGCTTCATTTGTTAATGACTTCAGACCTGTTTTAATTGCTTTGACTTTGTAGTGTTTGATTTTAATTGTGTTGGTAATAAAGCCCAAACAAAATTTGCATGGGCCTTATTATCAACATGTCAATATTTATGCTTATATATATTTTATATAAATAGTTTAGAAATAAACTAAATTAATTGATGTAAAACTTAAAGAATATTAATTTTTTTCAATTTTGATAACAATTTGAAAGAAACATACCTTTAAAAAATCATTAACATAACATTCACAATGTGCACAATTTTTATATCAACGAACGAAAATGTAACCTCTAAATTTGTTTGTTAAAATATGACATGAGTTTCTTACTCTGAGTAGCTCAACTTTTGTATTTGGTTTTGTAATGATTGAAAGTTCATTTTAAACTTGTTGATAAGTTAGAGAACTTTTCTTGGTAAGAAATATAGCTAATGGGCCTTATTACCCGCTGGGCCTTAAATGCCTTAGGTACCTTATAATGAGACTGGTAAGACCCCTATTGAAACGTAGGGCAACGGAATTATTTCAAGCTTTTACTGTAATATATTCAGTAAATTCGTTACGTTGGCTATTGTTTCAATGTGTCCTCAAATTTAAGTCCAATATAATTTCAAAGTCACACACAGTTTTATCGTCATTTCAATGCTAAATATAAGTACCTATTTTGAAATGGTACAAATCAAAAGAAAAACGCCGTGAGCAGCGGGGCCCCATCACGGTAGTCGAATTTTCCCCTTCATCTTCGGTATTGAATGTCTACAAGCGAAATGTGATTGAAAGTCTACAACCGAATTGTCATTTTGTTGGTTTCAAAACTGGTGATGAGTGTTCGGCTGATCGAGGCTTTAAAAAAAGGTTTTAAGTATTTAAGGGCTGTATCTCAGTAAATTTCAATTTTGTGCCGAAAACAGGTAGCAGAAAAAAAGCCAACACAATTCGTACGAGGACATTCCTGCCCATGTTTATCCGCTAATTGCCTTTATGTTTTAGTTTTAAATATTAAAAAAGGACCTTAAATAGTAAACTGGAAGGCCTTTATAAAGATATTTTTTCTTTCAAAAAGAAAAAAAAAAGAAAAAATAAAAAAAATAAAAAATTATTTCTTCGGTATTGAGTGTCTACAAGCGAAATATAATTGAAAGTCCACAAGCGATTTGTAATTTTGGTGGTTTCAAAACTGATAATGAGTGTCCGGTTGATCGGGGCTTTAAAAAAAGATTTTAAGTTTTTAAGGGCTGAATCTCAGTAAATTTCAATTTTGTGCCGATAGCAGTTAACAGGGAAAAAGCCAACACAATTCGTACGAGGGCATTTCTATCCATGCTTATCCGCCAATTGCCTTTGTGTATTATTTTTAAATATTAAAATAAAAAAGGAACTTAAATAGTAAACTGGAAGGCTTTTATGAAGATATTTTTTCTTTCCAAAAAAATCCAAAATTTCTATTTTATAAATAATAAAAATCCAAAATTCCTAATTAATAATTAAATAAATAAATAAACAGTGACTTTAATAACATTTTCAAATTACTTAATATGTATGTATTTCATTTGTTAAAAAATTGTATTCACTTTTTTTTAAATTTTTTTTTTTAAAATTACTATTCGCCTACTTGTATTTACAATAAAAGTAATGCATTTAAAACACATTTAACAATAGCATTCAATTCCGATGTAAAAATGGAAGAAGTGGGGGGAAAAGTAATGTGGACTCCCTAAAAGGTACTAGCTGGATACTAACTGAATACACGTACAAAATTTCAGCCCTCTAGGTTTCCTTAGAGAGTCTCTAGACGTGTTAGAAAACAAGCAAAAAAATTAAGGAAATATTGACGTAAAAATCGTGGGGGTAAGGGTTAAAAGTTGAAACCCCCAAAAAACAGTGTCTGGCTATTAGCTTAACCTGTACACAAAATTTCAGCTCTCTAGGTTTATTTGGGGAGATTTTGACCCGAACGAAACTGTTAAAAAACAAGAAAAATCATGTTCTTTTGGGCATAAAAATGGTGGGGGTAGGGATTAAAAGTCGAGACCCCCAAAAGGCACCCCCTTGATACTAACTCAATCCGAATACAAAATTTCGGCCCTTTAGGTTTATTTGGGTGACCTGTGCGAGTGGTACAAACTTCGAAAACGTCGAAAATGCATGAAATTGTAGCTTAAAAATAAGGGGGGTGGGGGTAAAATATTAAAACCTCCAAAAAGCACAACCTAGGTACGAATTTTATCAACACACCAAATTTCAACCCTCTACGTTAATTCTGGGGGGCTGGGAGCCTGTTAGATCCAGCGAAAATCGTTTTCCCCCCCTCTACTCCCACCAAATCATCCTAGGAAGCTGAATTTTGGATATGTTGTAGATAATTGACCGAAACATTATTTAAAACCGGTACCAACAATGGTAACAATGTACATATAATGCACTGTTGGTTCGACGACGGACACGGACTGACTAATGCCTTAAGCTGTGACACGACTCCAAATGACTCCGCGCCAATTACACGTTTTTAATGTTAGTTGGTTTCTAGTGTTCTATGGTTTACAGTTTTACACATACATGTTGAACTATATTGAATCCATTCAGTGTTTGAATCATTTTATTTTATGTATTTGTTTATAGTTTTTTTTTTTTTTTTTTTAAATATTGCCAGCTTCCGGGGAAGTTTACTATGAAAGTGCTCGGGCCTCATAGTGTTAAAATTTTTCTCGAATTTCCAGTCAATATTGCCTAGTGTAATCTGGAAGTCACATACCAATTCTGAAAAAACTAAAGATTAAAAATGCAAAAAGTTCACAGTTTACATTCCGTTTAGGTCATATTAATTCATATCAATAGCCAAATAATTTTCTTCAAGTAAAAAATTAATTTGGGCAATAGAGGGTTAAACATGTGGTTATAAGTAGGTATCGGACATTTTTCGGATCAAACAACATCGTGTTTTATATATGCAGGCAGATAGACAGATAATATATGTGAGTTGTATATATATATATATCATATATGTATGTTTTATCAATATATCTATTCATTTTTATTCACATTAATCACATTAAGTTCGATATATCTGCATTTACAAAACATGAATGCTTTTTGATTCGAAAAATGTCTGATACCTAGTTATAAAAAATGTTAACCATTGCCCGGAATCAGATCTGACATTTTTGAAATTAATTGAATTTGAAAAGGGTTAGGTTAATAAATTTCATATTCAAAAATATTACCAATTTCTTTATTTAGATAAAATTTATTTAAAATTATAATAACAACTTTCATAAATAAAATATTTTTATTAAATAATACTATTTTTATTAAAATTGTAACATCTGATATAATTTAAAGGGTTTAGCGAGATCTATTGTATTTCCAAACAATTAGGAGTATTCCGGCAATGAATGACGTAAGACGTAAGTACTGTTATCTAACTTCACTGCTATGAGTGGTTAAGTTAGGAAACTACGCAGAGTTTCATCCAGGGTCACACTAGATGGCAATACTCTCTGTCTTACGTTATTCACTGTATGGAAATTCTCTAGCTGAAACTGAAGAAATAAGTATAAGAAGCTATTAAAATACTAAGAAAATATAGTTGTCTTCACTTCTAATTTTTTTTTTTTGTTCAAATTTCAACCTATTGTTTCATTAATTCAGCATTTTTCGTAATGTCCGGCGCATAATCGTACGTATCATTTGTATAATCGTCAAAATCCGGTTTCTCTTCATCCGATTTTCGACTACGACTTGCCAGTTCATCTTCTTCGCTTGACGACCGAATCGGTTTCGTCAGGCCCGTACATTGTATTAAAAACTTTATTTCATTCATCAACTCTTCACGGAACGGCACTTTATCTTTATAACTACGTGTGAATGCCCCAAATGTCATCTCACAGAAGGCCGTGATTGTGGATCCAATAATACCGGTGACCAGTACGATAAACACACCGCCAACATTCGGCAAACCTAATGCTGCCGCTTCTGATGCTCCTTTATCACTCTATAGAAGCGGAAAGAGTTTAGTAAAACATAAAAAATTCGTTAAGTGCGTGTTTTTGACACGCACTAAGTAATGTCATCTCAGTGAAAGTGTTAATTTATGATTTTTTGTTAACTCTATAGTTGTTTGTTAACTCTATAGTTGTTAACTCTACAGCCCTCTTGCGTTTATTCAATAGGGATGTACAACTCAATAATATTCAGTCACACAACGATTTTAATATGTCATCTGAGATGACATAAAAAAGGAAACGATTGCGATCATCTTACCTCACAAGCCCCACCACCACGCTTCTCCTTCCACCATTTATCCTTCATTTTCTTCAGTTTCCCCGCTTCTTGCAGTTTTAGCACGGCTGTACTTAACGCATTACGATATGTGGCATCTAAATGGAGAGAAAATGTTGCTAAGCTTACTTAATTCTATATTAGATGAGAGATTTTCTTACTTTTACGCATAGCAACACCGTAGCCTTTGTCATCCAAAAGTCCACCGACTTGTTGGAGGTCGCAGTGCCTTTGAACGATGTATTCGATCGAGGTGGATTCCATAAAAAATGCATAATTGAACTCTTTAACTCGTTTGACACCATCGTCATTAGATTTAGTCATTACCTCAGGATGGGCCTGCATATACTGGTACATTTTCTTGTAGGTGGGATATGTTGAATCCTGAAATTATACAAAAATGATTGAGTGTTACTATTGTGTATCACTTTTGGATTTCACTGTATATATATAAAAATCAATACAGTTAGTTATTCATTCTGTTTGAATGGGACATCTTTGATTAGTATTCTAAAACACTGTCGAATTCAATTTAAACTGAAGTTATGTTGTTTTATTATAATCGAACAGATGACTCTCTCATACTAAAAGAATAACAATTTTGCGTTTTCGTTCATACAGACTATAATTAAACCAATTTGAGCTCCTGCGGTTTTTATTTGTTTCCGGTACACGTGTATTTGTTTACCTCTCTTCTGGACTTTTTCCATCTCTTAAGCAGTCCATTTATTGTCTTTAATTTATATATATTCCTTTATCCAAACTGAATTTTGTTCAGTTCAAATTTCACCTGATGATGGTTTAATCAACCGAAAACTAGTTAGTGAAAAATAATATATCTCTATATTTAAGTGAAAATTTGACAAAATTAAAATTTTTTTCACCATATTCATTATAGATTTTCACAAAGTAAAATTATCGACAATTAATTTTTTTTTATTGAGTTGTCAAACCTTGAAAAATCCTTCAGTTGATCCGCCAGCTTTAGCACCATATTGAATATCACTTCGTTCTGCCAATTCTTCGACCGTTTTAAATGGCATATTTACATTTTCGACCGTCAAACACGCAGCTAAATTAGCCGTATAAGATGAGACCATAATTAACGTAAAGAACCACCATGTTCCAGCCATAATTCTAGTAGATGTTGCTCTGTTGTCATAGAAAAAAAAGTAATAAAAAATTGTTCAAAAAACATTACATAAAACCTTCTGGACAAGAAACAAGCCGGAACTGAATCACCATACCATCATTGTTTTCTTTTGTACAGCTAAATCTTTTTTATGCGTTCTTTTTTTGTGCGACTTTTTTATGCGGTTTTGGCCATTAAAATGCATAATATGAATCAAAATTAAGAGACAGTAAAAAACTTAAGTATTAACTATAATAACTTTCTTTGATAAAATCACTTTTTAGTGGTTTTTAAGCATTTAATCACCAGTGCTCATTAGTCATTAAGCATTTAATCATTATTGCCTCAGTATTAATGATGCAATAAGTATCATTAAGTTTTTTTAGATTTATTTTTCACAATTTTCACAATATTACAAATATAAATGACATAAATGTTTTTACGTGTAAACTAATGTTTTATCTTGTTTATAAAAGCAACTTCTAAGCAAATCGTGAGGTTTTAAGCGATTAAACTTTTTTTATGGGATCCCCATCCATCGCATAAAAACTTTTTTTTTTATAATCTGGACCGAACTAAATTTTTAATAGCTATAATATTTATGATGTTTTTTGTGCGATTTTTTTATGCGATCCCTATCCACCGCAAAAAAAAGGTTCAGCTGTATTTCTTATTGAGACTGTTAGATTGGATGGTTTTTATTTAAATTAATAATATTAAAAAAATTAAAAAAGTGTTAAGTGCGTGATTTTGACAGGCACTAAGTAATGCCATCTCAGTGAAAGTGTTAATTTATGATTTTTTGTTAACTCTATAGTTGTTAACTCTACAGCCCTCTTGCGTTTATTCAGTATGGATGTACAACTCAATAATTATTCAATCACCTGTTCAATTCAATCACACAACGATATTAATACGTCATCTTCGATGACATAATAATTCTTTATTTAAACCGTTAATCCGGACAATAATTTGTTTCCTGTTCAGAAGGTCTTGCGTATTTACATTTTCAGTACTTACACTGGAGCAATTTCACTACCCTGTTGTAATAAACTCCCTACAGTGAACCAAAACGAATTCGTCAGACTAAATTGGTTTAGCAGCACCTCAGGTTCTTCAATGCATGGAAATGGATTGGTCCACTCATATGGACTCAATCGACCCATTATAAAGAATAACAGTGAAACACTCAGATATGCCAGACCCATATACAGCCATAGTTCATTTGAAAATGGCGCCATAAATGAAAATAGTTTTGGTGGCATTTTCTTTGCTTTTTTATATAGGATACTTATACCCAAATTCATAAATGGCATTGTAAAATCAAAGTCAGTTTCACGATCTGATGTGATTGTTAAATCGGTAATGGCTAAATCGGCTTCCTAAAATTAAAAAAAAAATCAGTCAGGTGCAAGTTGTAATTTGTGCAAAAAGTGTTCCGTACGAATAGTTCTTTTAAATATAGATTTGATGTAATATAAGGGTAAGCAAGTTTTATCGTTAATAAATATTAATAAATAAGTAAAATTTGGCAAGTATTAGTTAGACACGCATTAAGGTACCATCACAGTGTGATCGGCCGAAAAATAGTCAATTTTCGCGATTTTTTTCGGATGGGGGAATGGGGATGAATTCTTTTTACAATTAATACCACTATTTAACAATAAAAAAATATTTTTTTATCCATTTTTATTTATTTTTTATTATTATCATAATTTTTTGAAAAAAGTGTCTTTGAAAAAGGGCGGATATTGGTGCCCACGGTAGTGGGCCGCAGTTTTTATTCCGAAAAAAAAATAGATTATCAATCTGTAGGAAAGCCCTTATAATTATACTTATGGGACTTTTTTTGAAATCTTCCTATTTTTCCACACGGAAAACTATAAAGAATTTTGTACATTTTATTCAAACCGCCGCCGTTTTTTCAAATTTCAAAAAAAGCTCCCCTACGTACATAGCGGCTTAGCTACAGATTGATAATCGATTTGATTTTTTTTCCAAATGAAAACTGCGGCAGCAATTGTGGGCACCAATATCCGCGCTTTTTTAAAGACACTTTTTAAAAAAAAATTATAATAATTTTAAAAAATAATTAAAAATGAATAAAAATAGTATATTGTGCAATAAGTGCAGAAAATTGTCGATTGTCCACGAAAGCGAAGTTGAGCGCACGAACGTAGTGAGTGCGCTCATTCGCTTGAGTGGGCAATCGACAATCCCGCATGAGTTGCACATACTATTTTTTATTACGAATTTCACATACTTTTTTCATTAATTATTATTATTTTTGATATTTTTATTACTTTTTAAAATAATATTTTTGAGTTTTCGTCTTTTTTTTTCTGAATTAAATATTGTTTAAATTACTTTGTTGGTGGTTTCTATAGAAATAATTATGAAATATTTATTAAATGAAAAATCAAAAGGCGGCTTTGCGTGTTTTGATTAAATTTTGCGTGTTTTATTGTTAATTTGCGTGCGGAAAGTTTACTTTCTGCACGCAAAAAAGTATATGGGAAAAGTACAGTGGGCAAAAGGCTATTTTGCGCACAGAATTGTGTGCGCCAAGGTAGTACTTCTCCCGCATGAGTAATAAAATAGTATTTTACAATATCAGTTCGGTAAGTTGCTTTTACTGATCGAGAAAATGTTGCGAAAACGAGACCCGCAGGGTCGAGTTTTTGCAATTTTCGAGATCAGTAAAGGCACTTAACGCATCGTGTATTGTATAATATTTTTTGCACGATCGATTTAAAATAATAAATAAAAATATATTAGATAAAAAATAAAATTCAGATAATATAGGTGGAATTTATATTTCTATGTTATGACATAGAATACCATGAATAAATATTATAAATACAAGGTGGTCCAGAATTATGTACCGTAATTACTAGAGCTGATAGTATGTTCAAAAATAATGGTACCCTTTCATCTACACTTTTTTTCAAAACTCAATAATAATAGAGATACAACTCTGTAAAGGGGTGGACGAAAACCATTATTTCTTAAATATTTTCCAAACGCTTTTGAATAACGGATTGATATTTTAGGGGTACTTATTCTGCGTTAGAAGGATTAAATTTATGTCAACACTTATTCCACCACTTATGACTAAGGAGCGGCTTTGGGTAGTAGGTGTGATTCATCACGCCTTTTCTTTTTTAATTTGTAGTTATTTAAACAAAGTCCTTGATAATATGATTCCTCAGACAATTTCTGGCAAAAAGGTATACTTGTTACGTTACGATAGATAATACCGTTTTCGAGTAATTTAAAGTAGAAGTATCTATTTCCAAATTATCCCCTAATCATAAGCAATGGAATAATTGATACCATAAATTTAATTATCTTAATATTCATACGCGCCCCTAAAATATGAATCTAGCGATCAAAAGCGCCTAAAAAATTAAAAAAAAGAAGTCAGTTTCGTTCCACCCCTCTCGTTATAATATTTTACCCCTGTGCTTTATTATTGAGTTTTGGAAAAAAGTGTAGATGAAAAGGTACCATTATTTTTGAACATACTATCAGCTCTAGTAATTACGGTACATAATTCTGGACCACCTTGTATTTATAGCAACTTTATACGAATCTTTGTAATGAAAATTGACAACTATATTTGTAAATAAAAAATTAAGTGTCAATACTTCATTGGCGTGAATATTTTTTTGAATTTTCTATTAAAAAAATTGAGGAAAATAGTTTGTTAAACTATAATATTAATGAGAATAATGAAATTGATGAAGCATTTTATTTTTGGCTGCAAATTTATGCTCGTAAAATGAAAGGAAGATTATGAAAACCACAGAAAATTTTAATGATTGAATGACCTTTTGAAATGGCAATAAAATATGAAGACTATTGCCAAAGATAATAATAATAATGTGCAAACTAGTGAAAATTTTCATATTAATCGATTTATTTTCCCAATTGTTCAAATTGTACTTTTAATTTCAACACAAATAAATAATTACAATCATTTTTGAGCTAATTTTACTTACCAAACTCCTATTCACTTACCACGCATCTATTTCACTTACCGCACTGTTATTTTTTGGTTTCCATGGATATAAACAAACGTTATCGTGCAAAAAAATATTTTTGTATTGTTAAATAGTGGTACCTGAAGTCAGAATTTCTTGGCTCGATAGCTAGAGTTTTTCGCAATTTCATAATTTGATATTAAAATTAGCTTTTAGTATGTTAATATAATGATTATCTAAACCTTTTACTTTTCATATGAGTTAAAAAATTTCAATAATTGTTTTACGGAACACTAAAAACTGGGAATTTTAGGGAAAAAAATTTCACACATATTTACATAATCCAAAAGTTTTCTCATCATGCCATTCCATTCGCCGGTCTTTTTATCTTTTGAGCCATAATTACTGTCCTCTTGAATGATAAACGTATAATTAAATCCAAGTATCAGTGACATTTCGTGGATCAATTCAATTCCAAAGCCTTCATATTGATCGTTGCCGGTTAGTTTTTGCGCGGAATCCTTAAGCATCCCGTACGGTGGAGTCAAAGCTGTGACGACAATAAATGTCCGATTGGACAAATTTATTTCTTGGTCACTGATCGGTTTAATAATCTGTTGTCGCGTTATATTTAATCCGTCCGATGAATTCCAAGTTCCGATCTTGAAGAGACCCTCTTGCGTCAATTCGATCACGTCTAGTGCAAAATCTGTACGAAATCCTTGATGATCAAATCGAACTGGCCCACTGAGTCCTTGGTAATTTACCATTTTCATGTAGTTGATCAAACTGTAACCATGCTCCCAGTTATCCTCGCCGTCACAATTCAATTCGCGTGCAACCACAGTATTCATTTGATTCAACTCTTGAAATGCTTCGGCGAAAACGTGTACGGCGTCGTACATAAGTGCCGCTTCTAATTGCAAATTTTCGCTATACAAGGTTTCTTTTAAATTACGGCCTCTGCGTTGTTCAAATTCATCCCACATTTGTACAGCTCGTTTGAGCATCGGGTCTTCCGGATCAATCATACGAACGCCCGTGATATTGGCACCCCCGTACTGGAATGGTTCCATGTCTACCGTATGCATGTCTAGCGTGGTGATGATGAAGTGATAATGGTCGTTAATGATTCCAACTTGTTGCGCTTGCGTGAGTACTTCAGACAGGACATCGCCGGCGCATTCGATGATGAAATAACGTTCTCCGTTCTCTTTAGCTTCTCTCAGGATAGGTCTACGGGTTAATTAAGAAAACAAAATCAATTTTAACATCACCAGGTCTCCAAATCAAAAGTACCTACCTAAAGTTGCCGTCGTTCTCATAGAGATCCAAACGTCTTACAATGATACTGTATCCTTTTGAATCATAGATTTTCAATAGTTCATTGATCCGTGGCAAACTTTCGTCCTGATCGTACAAAATGGTAAACGATTTCCATTTCCATGATCGTACAATATCGGCATAAACTCGGGCCAACGTGGGTGGGTACGGATGAAGATTGAGCATACAGGTTCCACGCTGTGGTAAATGGTCGCGACGCGTTTCAATGTGTGGTATTTCCATTAGATCACATATTGATTGTACGTAACCGGACGCATGTCCTGCAGTGGGTCCGAAAATTGCAACAATTCCTTTGCTTAGTAGTTGACATGCTGAAAATGAAAAGAGTTTGACGTTTTACCGTAATGATCTCATCTGGAATTCAGTAAATTTTTGGTTATATTTTTTTTATTTTTGGTTAAGTTAAAGAAATAGAATTGCCGTGTATCTGAGTTCCGAAAATAAAATCACCTTTCCGCTAGCTATTTTAACATTTTGGCCAAAAGAATGGAAATTTTTCACCTAAATTATTTAAAATCCTTGAATAGTTTGAAAAAGAGTTCAAACAGTTTATAGAGTTCAAACACAACAAATCCAATTTCCACCTTAGTGGTGCCATTAAAGGTTACATGAGTTATATTTTGAGTGTTTTAGAGGCATTTACATTGATTTTTTGTTCGTAATATTATTACTATAAATAAATCTATTGTTATTTCAGTTTTTAAATAATTTTATTAAAATTACTCAACTGTTGTTGTATCAAATTTTAATACTTACATAACGTAAAAAATATTACTAAAGTCAAAATCTAATGAAGAGCAAGATAATAAAAGATAAAGATATAATACACCTTTTCCTGCCTTTTAATTAACAAATATAATTCGCTAGTTTCATTAAAGTGCAAATTGCCGCGCAAAATTTATTGAATTGCCACGGAGAATAATTTGAAAGTTGTCTTAGTCTCTGAAAAAATCACTGCTAAAGTACAGAAGATACAAAATTCAATACGTATCCATATAATATGAAAAGAGATTTGATAATTTTTACCCAGAATGATTCACAATTTGAAAGAGTTTCATATTAAATGGAAAATTACTGGTTAAAATTTATTTTGCTTCTAATAATACATTTTTTTTCTGAGACACGTCAGAGGGCCCTTGACAACCCAGTCTTTAAGTTTTAAACGTCGCTATTGTGGCTTCAACTAGATATAACTTATAAAGTCTTATCTTACCCTAAGGATACAGATCTTCTCGACAAGAAACAAGCCGGGACTGAATCACCATACCACAATATTGTTTTCTTTTTTACAGCTAAATCGTTTTTATGCGGTCTTTTTTGTGTGACTTTTTTATGCGGTTTTGGCCATTAAAATGCATAATATTAATTAAAATTAAGAGACAGTAAGAAACTTAAGTATTAACTATAATAACTTTCTAAATATTTTTATCGTAAGTCAGTTTTTATATAATTTTAAAATTAAGGATATAAAAAGCGGATTTTAATTACATTATTATAAATATTGAAGGTGGTGAATTTCATAGTAGTTGTATTACAATTTGTATTTATACAAAATAATGTAAATAAAATTTAATTATACCAATTTAATGTTCCTAATAACTATACACTAATACAATACAAACTTGAACAAATCGTAAAAAGCACATTTACTTAAAAACAATCGTTCTCAAATTAAGTGGATTCGATTTTATTTCTATTAAACAATTTTAAAATTTCTACAATGTTTAATTTTGAAATTATAGTTTTTGCATTCATATATATATATATATATATATATATATATATATATATATATATATATATATATATATATATATATATAATAAATATATATATATATATATATATATATATATATATATATATATATATATATATATATATATATATATATTATGTTTATTGGAGTGCTGCATATTTAGAAATTTTATATATTTAGGACTAGTTCACAGCCATTCGCCATATGTGCGTTTGTATATATTTAAAAATATTTGTATCTATAAAATAAACTCTAGCATGAATAATTTTGTCTCCTGCACATAAATGCCTTACAAAAATTGAAGTTTATGTTAACAATATGGTTACAAGAAAATGTGAGTTTGTTTGTTAGAAAAGCTATTATTAGAACAATTTTGAAATTTGTTTCTTTTTTAAAACTATTCCAATTGGACTGAGAAGATGAAGAAGTGTTGACTGCTTTTCTTACTGACTAAGGTCGTGATTATATAGGAAGCTTGCACGCGCGTGTAACACAAGCGCGAGCACGCTCGTATATATGGTTACATTGAATTTGTATTCAGTGGTTATGCAGTCATTTTTTTACACGCATTTACTCGCGCTTGCAAGCTTCTACTCACTCTTACACGCGCGTGCAGGCGCGAGTAAATGTTTTTATTTTGTCAGATTTTAACATTTTTAGCATTTTTCATAATAAATGCTCTTTTTTAATGATAACTACCAACAATAAATAAATAAATTTTTAACAATAACTTGAATTAAAAATTAAAATTTGAGAGATTTAATTTATGAAAATTCATATTCTAAATGCTTACACCTATTCTTTGTAACCGCATTAGTATCCATTATAAATTGTAATGTTATTAAAGTTTTTGGATTTTTCTTATTTTAATTGTCGGTCTTATTTGTATATAAAGGAATGCCGGCCCTTTTGATTTGTTTCAATTCATTCTATATGCAAAATAGGACGGGTCACATTTTTAATGAAATTAAATTTTTACCTTTATATTACAGTCGTCGGTTTATTTTAAATAGGTATATACGGTTTCTCACCGATAATTTTTAAGACGCTTTCGGTAAACAATATATTTAAATGGTTGTTAACTACATTTCTGAGAAATATTAGCCACTGTCAGTTCCAATATTATAAAAGTTTTTGAATCTTCCTTATTTTAATCATCGGTTTTATTTATATGTAAAGGGACCGTGCAGTGCAGTCTTCTAATTTGTTTGTTCACCTTATGAGAAATATTAAGGATTCTATATAACCACTGTACATAAACGCTTGCACGCTCGTGTAAATTAAAAGAAGCAAATTTACACGCGCTTACAAGCGCGTGCTCGCGCTTACAGGCGCGTGTAAGCGCTTACTCGCGCTTGTATTACACGCGCGTGCAAGCTTCCTAGATAACCACGTCCTAAATCATCACAGACACAGTATAAATATGTAAGAGTAAATAAATTGACGAAATTTCCAAAAAAAAAAAAAAAAATTCGCTATCTACCAATTTCTTCAAGAAATTTCATAGTATTCATTATGATTTAAAGCATTCAAAAATAAATTCAGGATTTGATGGTTCTATTTGCATCTCTTCAGAATGAGTTTGTGTCAAAATAAATACAAATTGCTCATAAAAAATAGTCAGTACCTATTGGGTATACATAGAAAAATAGCTTTTATATACCAGTAAAATACTCAAAACTACCCAAAAAATTTATCAAATGAATAGTAAGATATTAGCATTTAATAGATGCCACGTGCTTGCGCCGATTTACATGCAGGGGACCATTAATCGCTATATATTTTGAAAATTTCATCAAAATCAATCGAATAGTCTTGAAGTTAAGCATGTTGGAACGTTTTATATACAAACAGACAAATCCGCTACGATGAAATCGATAGCGGATGGCTTAAAAATTAACTCGATTCTGGACACGCAGATTAGCAGACCAACAGACACATCTGTAAGAAAAATTTTTTGGAGGCGCTGAAGCATGAAAATCGAGAAGAAATTTTGAGTATGAAGAAAACTTTGTGGTAGAAAAATTAGTTTATTTATTAAACTTACATTTAAACTCCATTCTTACATTTTTTTCTCCATAAATATGAATTATGTAATTAAATTTCATAAACCAATTTTAATATGCTGATATTAGTATACGGCGTAACTTGCGCATTGTATCGTCAGAGGTACAGTTATTCTGATTAATATATGATTGTGAACATACGATATGATTAATTTTAGATCAAAAGATTGATTGATCTGTTTGATTTATGTAAATAATATATTCTCGAAATTTTGTTTAATATTCGTACAATTATACCTCAGATATACATTTTCGAAAAAATACTTAAAATTACAAGGTCAAATTTAAATGCTTTTTGGAGTTTGAGTATAAACTTTTTAAATCGTATTACGAATAAAATTTTGTAAATATTTAATGTACTTAATTCGTGTCCAAGTTCAATTTTGTAGATTAAAATTTTAAATTAGTTTCGGCAAATTAATACGAATTTAAAGGAATAAATATAAGAATCCCTCAAACTTAGCTTCTATTTTGATTCAACACTTACTTTCCATTGATATAATAAACTGATCATCCGGCACTTCTACAGTGTCTGCAACCAATTCGTGCCATGGTAAAATTTGTCTTTCCTCATTAATTGCATCGACAGCCAATTGAAATATTAACTCCTGATCGGGTATCTTATCAGTTTGCGAAATATTAAATAGGCCACCTTTAAACAAATACCAAAATTTTTCAATTTTTAACTTGAAGAAAAAAAAATTAAAATATTACTCATACCTAATCGAATTTCATTTTCTTTTAGAGCCGAATTTTGTTGAAAATTTAAGATTATCAGGACAAAATAAATAAGACTGAACCAAAGCATTATGAATTTTCAAAATTTCAACTGATGATCATTTTTAGATGTATTTTGGACCCACCACGGCTCTACGAACCAAATAATTGCACTCACAGTTTCAACAATCAAATTTTAAAAAAAATTTACAAACAAATATCATTTTTATTTGAATCAATTAATCAATTAACACTTGCTGATTGAAATATATTAATTTTTGATTATAAACACGCCATTCTCAAACATTTAAAAAGTGTTTCAATAAAAAAAAATCTCACAATTTTTTCAACACTTTTTCAATCAATTTTTAAACACAAATATAAACAATATTAACGTAAATTTATAGGTGCAATTTGATGAAAAAAATATTAAAAATAAAACTATCAAAACGTTTTTTTTTATAGTTTATAAATTAAAATTTATGTTATTATTTAAAACATTTAAACTGGTAATAAAATAATATTATTTAAAATAAAAAATAAACACAATAAAAATGAATCAATAAACAATTAAAACAATATCAAAATTTTGTATATTATCTTAATAATTTTATTAGCAAATACTGTATGGTTCGTGGATTTATTAAGTGAAGAGAACTGAAACAATATTTGTAAGTAAAAATTTTTAACACTTACCGTATTATTCTGTCGTGTATCATCTCAGTTAAATGTGTGTTTGTGTATATATATATAGCGCTCTTGGCTTCGTTTCGATGTAATGCTATTATTAGATTCATTTACTGAGAACTTTTTCATAAACTATATTAATATATCTTTCATAGAAAAATGCGACCTATTTCGTTTGTTGTTGACTATGTTGACGATTTTGTCATTTAGTTGTGAAAATTTTAAGTATTTCCGTTGGTTTTTTCGCGATTGTGAAATATTTTTTCATATTAAAAATGTATTTTGGGGAAAATGTTACTTTTGTCACAATATTGTTTGAATGTTGTTTAGAGAACAAAATTACAAAACTGATCAGCCTTTTTTGAGAGTCGTTAAGTCGTCATAATCATCTAATGCCCCCTCCCTCCCCATCTAACTTCTTGAATATGGCGTCTATACAGCCCCGGATTTACGATTTTTTAGAACCGGGGCAGAAACTTGAAAATGGCGCCCCCCTCTCTTCAACGTTTGACATAAATTACCAAAAAAACTCATAAGTGTATAAATCCTTTACAAAACTCCTATTTTTCCCGTTGCGACAATGATAAAAATTGAGGGTTTTGTAAAGGATCAATATAGGTACAAGTTGATTTTTTATTTTAATAAATCTTTTCCGAAAGTACTACAAGTTGTGCAAATTTCAAATTTTTATCACCAGCCCCATCAGAGATACAGGGGCGCAAAATTCCAAAGTTTGGAAAAACTTCAGTTTTCGGAAGTTTGTAAAAATTAAAGGATACAAGTTTTACAATTGAAATAGTGTGTATTATTTTGTTTTATAATGGGTAGTTGTACCCGTATACAGCTATTCTCATATAAATACTAAGGGGTTTAAAACATTCCTTCTATAAGAAAAAAAATGTTTAAAAAGTGAATTTTGCTAAATTTTGATATCCAACTTTAGGTAAAGTTTTCTTTTGGAAGGGACGAAAATAGGTTAAATATGGACATCACTTAAAATAAAGAGACATTTATTACCTTTAAAATGGTTTTTATTTCAACCTTTTAGGATGAACGGTTTATGAAATATGTGCATTGGCATAAATGGCTGCAAACACAAAAATCAGCGCAAATTGGAAAACAAAAATGGCTACTACGCTTAAACGGTTCAAGATAATTTTTTTTTTTTAACAATTGTTCTCAATACTTCAAGCATAATATAGAAACAAGTGGAAGAATATTAATTCTTTCTAAAATGGTCGAGCAACCAATTTTTCTTTAGAACATTTGATATAGACCGACCTACCTAGTACGATTTTGGCGCCTCCTGAAACTGACGCCCGGGGCAGGGGGCCCGGTTTTCCCCCCTTGGATCCGGGCCTGCGTCTATATTAGGCAAAAATTCTGAAAAGTGGACGTAAAATGCCACTAACAAGTTATACCTGACAAATATAACAGGAAATTATTCCCTTGAAAGTAAGCCTTGGCGAATTCGCTATGTTATGTAGGATGTTGTGATAAGGTTATTTAATAGGAGCTTTCACAATATAATTTAGAATAAAAAAAATTCACAATTAGGTACTTTCTTGGAATTTAGTTTAATAGTGCCTACACTTAAACCTGTGTCAAAATAATAATTATATAATAATATGCCAAAAGTATAAATTATATTTTATTATGTTGTAAGAGAAAATCGAAAAATAGTGCTTTTTTGTTAAAAAAGACCCATATAACTCCTAATATAAATTGTCCACTATTTGGTAAGTAAGTTTGAGCGTTTATTCTTAAAATCATGATTTTATCAAAACGACAACGATATTTGAAATTAACCTGCGACCCTCTGGTGAACGTTACGCCCCCCCCCCCCCAGTTTGGAAACCGCTGTATTACACCATGATACGAGACCGGTACTCGGTTAGCTGTGTACTTTCTCTTATTTGGTAATGCAGCCTATCAAGGGGTCAAACTAGATTGTCTATGTCTCTGTTCCACTTGTAATGAGTTTATGACGTAAATCTCCCCACTCTATTTGTGTAGATACACACTGTTTGCAGTGTATTAGTTTGGTGTTTTTTAGTAGTGTGCGTATTTACGCACACTACCGCAATACACGTATTACCAGAGAGAGCTGTTCAACGTGTTCAACCAACAATGGTAACAATGTACATATAATGCACTGTGGGTTCGACGACGGACACGGACTGACTAATGCCTTACGCTGTGACACGACTCCAAATGACTCCGCGCCAATTACACGTTTTTAATATTAGTTGGTTTCTAGTGTTCTATACAGCCTATCTAATGGACTGCCTGTTTGCACCGAGGTGCAATGGTGTCCCCCCTACGGTATTACTTGAGTTTTTTCATTTTTGTCCGCTTTTTTTGGAAATTGGACCACTGTGAATCACCCAGTTCTTTTACACAATCAAAAAAAATGTAAAATTTCATCTTGATGACGTCACAAAGATCACCTCATGTTCAACCTCCTTTCTTTCACTTAGCGATATTCTTAATAAGAAAATTTAATATATTTAATCTAACTAAAAGATTTAGTACCAAGTTCTCCCTTTTCTGATAATGGTCTTATTCAAAATTTACTTACCTTTTACTTAGTATTCGGGGGGCAATAACCGGTTGCGTAATCATTTGTTCGATGTTTTTGATCAGAAATTAACTCATTTTTCTATAGCCTGCATAGATAAGAGTTAACTGACGTCATAGCAGGTTATATTATGATGTCTTCCTGTTCCTGTCTGTACAAATTTTGATTAATGGTTAAGCAAAGTAAAACAACTGTATTTTCAATTTTGGCACATTAATTTTTTCCTTTTTTTATTGTTTTAGAAATAAATATATAATATTTTTATACAGTACGTAAATTTTAACTAATTTTAACAAATTTTCTCCATTTTTTTGTCTTTGGTAACATAAACAAATTTTTTTTGTCCCACTTAAAAATTATTTTATTTATAAATTTTTTATTTACATAGTGCAAATTTTTACCCTTACAATTAGATATATTTAGTACTTACATAATATTGAAATTAATTATTTTAGAAAAATGCAAAATAATTTTTTTCATTGTGGAGGGGAAGGTTTATAACGAAAAAGATAAAGTTCTAATTTGACTAGTGTAGAAGGCACAATATTAATGATCGTAAGAATGTATTTAACGAAATAGTGAGAATGTAAATGTTTTGAATTTTTTTTTTTTTAAATGATAAATATTTATTTAGTATTTTAAAAACTCTTCTACATCTAGATTTTTTACTTGCCACTTTCTACCCATGATACCAAAACCAAATATTTTTAAGGTAAAGATTAACGAAGAGAGTATTTTTGAACTTTTATATCTGGTATAAATACAATTTTTTTGTAAATTTGGGAAGACGACGATTTGGACATTGCAATTTTCTGAAGATTATTGTGGACGTTTTGAACGAATTGAAGATGTTTATTGTGCTATTTGATTACTTATTGTATATAATATGTTTGTTTTTACTTGGACGACTTTTATTAATAAATATATAACTTGCAGTTTATTTTTAGGTTTAGTTTTAATCACGTGTTTTTGTCAATAATTTTAAAGAGATATAAAAATGAAGTTTTTTATTTAATAATTTGTTGGGGGTGATACCTACTGAATATTTCGCATTTATTGTCATAAAATGATTGCGTTTATAATAAATATGGGAATTGACAAGTCTCAAACAATTGATTTGGATAAATTTTAAATTACAAATAAAAAAAAATATAATTGTATTTTTTTTTACAATTTCAAAAGTGGCGCTACAACGATTTTTGACGTAATTGTTCATTAATTTCTTTTACTATACCTATTTAATTTTTGAAACAAATTTTTGATTTTTCTGTGAACCAAAATTGATTTTTATTTTGTTATTATAATAATTGTTTGTGTATTAGAATGTGACAGATTGACACAAGTCCCTTATGACAAATCCAATCATGTTTAGTGATATTATCCATAATCCAACTGAGCTTCTTTGTTTAATAAACAATGACGTAATATTTTTAAATAATTAACACTTGAAAGATTTACTTCTGAAAATCCGCATTACAGAATATGAGAATAATATTTTTTTATTACTCATGCAGAGAAAGTATTAACTTGGTGCACACATTTTAGTATGGAAAATAGCTGTTTTCCCACTGCACTCTTCCCGCATGGCTTAAGCGCATTTGAATTGCTGTTTTCCGTGCGGAAAGTTTACTTCCCATTCGCAAAGTGACAATAAAAAACGCAAAATTTAATCAAAACACGCAAAGCCGCCTCTTGGTTTTTCATTTAATAAATATTTCATAATTATTTCTATAGAAACCACCAATAAAATAATTAAACCAATATTTAATTTAGAAAAAAAAGACAAACTCAAAAATTTTATTTTAAAAAGTAATAAAAATAGTAATAATAATAGAAAATAATATATGAAATTCGTAATAAAAAATAATATGTGCAACTCGTGCGCGATTGTCGACTGCGCACTCGAGCAAATGAGCGCACTCACTATGTTCGCTCTCGTGGGCAATCGACAATTTTCCGCGCTTATTGCACAATATACTATTCTTTTTTTAATTTTTATTTATAAATTCAAAGATTTAACTACTTTATATTGTTTTTTTCTTTTATTAAATTTTGCCAACTCGCTACTTCTTTTAATTTAAAAAAAATTTGAAATATTTTTTGTAAATATTGAAAAAATCTATTTTAATTACTAAAATTGCAATTTTAAATTGTTTTGCAACGAGCAATCGCAGTATCATGGGGTAATTTTATAAAAAGGTGTAGAAAAAATTATTTTGCATTTTTGTTTTTATTTAATTTATTAATTTTAAACAAGAAAAAGAAACAATAATAGTTAGAATAAATTTTATTAAACTTAACACATAAAAAATAATTATAATTTCAGTCGTTAAAATCAAGGATTTAATGATTTTGGTTACGTGAATTTTTCTATGACAATTTGGACGATTTATTTGAGGTTATGATATTTAACTCTGACAGAAATGATTCAAAACAAAATTTTCTTAATCAGGAAGACAATAAATTGGTTTTTACAAAGTCAAAAATGATTTTGTTGGGGAAAAAAATTACAAAAAGGTTTTGAAACAATAAAAAAATTTATTTGCTTCAAATATTTTAAATTTAATTATCCTTATTATTTATTTAATTAGGAATAACATATAAATGATAATTTAACTAGTATGTACATGTCTTTAAAAAAACTTTTTTTTAAAAAAAATTAATATTTAATAAAATTTTAATGAGCATTCTTGAGACAAAACGTTTAAAACTCAACAGTAATTTTGTTCAAATCAAAAAATTTTTAGTAAAAAAATAAATTTCGTGTAACAGTTTCTATTTTGTATGGACAAATAGTGCAATTAAAATTTTTAATTAATTTTTTTTTTTTGGCATGTAATTTTTTATTAAGTGATTATTATTTTCACATATTGCTTTCATTCGGGCGATTACGGTAGTGGTTCTTTAAATCCATACGGCGTATATGTTCCTAGGGGATGAAAACGACGTTCATCACCACCGGAAACCACACCGACAACCGTTTGCGGGGATGATTTTTTACGCGCTGGTTTCGTTGAGCCTTGACAACGAAATGCAAATTTCAATTCATTTGCCATTTCGGAACATAATGAAACCTAGAAATATAATTTTAATGTTTTAGTTAGCGTGGGTAAATATTTTTGGGAGAAGCAAGAAATTTTTAATTAATATTATAATAAATAATTATAATTTTACCAGTGAAGTTTTGTTCATTTTGTGTTGGTGAACCTAACCTCAAACTGTCATCTTTTAAAATACGAAGCTTACCTGATGTTTTTATAGATGGGGTATCAGTCAAGAGTAGTTCAATTTAACTTTAAACCAAATTCAAGTTAGAATTACCGAATATTTTGACATTTGTTTGTAAAGCGGACCTTTTTACTCTACTCTACTACTACTAATTGTCAAAAACTCACCTCCTATAAAATCCGAATCCAATGGAAAAATGGAAAGCATCAAAAAATTTCGACACAATAAACATAGTCACTTGGCAAATAATATTTTGATCTTTTTTTAAAAAAAATATATATTTACAAAATTTACATTAACCTTAAATCTTTATACGATTTAAATTTTGTTATTTATATTATTTTATTTACACCAAAAATTATCCGTTTTTGCTTAGGTTTTATATTAAATTCTTTTTGTTAGAATTAATGATTGTATTTTATACATTATTAGGCCATAATATTATTTTTTAATAAGAAAAAATTGTTTTTAGTCCTTTAAATGTATATTGTCATATTTTGATTTTTATTGTTAAAAAAAAAAAAATGCAAAAATTAGTTTATTGGCCTTCTAATATTTACATAGTATTTTTTTTATCGTTTTTAAATTAATTTTCCGTTCTCTGTAACAATTAAAATAGTAAAATTCAAAACAAATTCAAACAAAATATTTTGTTCTAGTACATTGTGACTTAATTTATTGAGCACCAGTAAAAACTAATTGTAGGAACCAAGAAAAGTTTTAATGTTATTTAAGAGAATATAATTTTTCTTTTAGCATAGAAAACTTATTTGGAATTTCAGTTTGAAATGTTTGCTGGACGTAATGAATCTGTTCTTGAAGCTTTAAAATAGAATTATTATTTTGATATAAAATTATTAAGTTAAAGAAAGCAGAAAAAAAAGAAAGAATACAATAATCTTACCCTACGTTTTGACATACGATTTTGATCGAATGTTAATGGAATCGGCAATCGAACGAAAATCGTATATCAATTGGATGTGTAAACAGGTAATCCAATTATGATCGGTTTTTATAAAAATAGATTGTAATCCTATTTTAGTTCGATTTTTTGTAAATCAAAATGGCGCAAATTGAAAATATTAAGAAAGAACCGAAAAGAAGTTGGCGCCGAAAGTTGGAAAATCTTTCTGTTTTTTATATGGCTAAATTGCTTCCAAATTGCTCCTTTGGAATCAGTAATTGCTCCACCTGGAACTTAATTACTTAATTAGTTATTTACAAACAAAAAACTTTTTTGTTTGACTATTTTTATTATCAAAATCTTGTCAAATAATGCATTTTTATACAATTACTTTATATCAAAAAATTGCTCCCAATTTGCTCCATCTAATTTAAAAGTTAGTTATTAATTTCTCTGAATAATAATTAAAATATATTAAAATAAAAAATATTATGAATTAGGTTATGTATTATTAAAACGTATAGGCAATCCATTATACTCTTAAGTCGTTTGCATATATTTAAGGATAATTGATATTTGACAAGTTAAATAACATTATAAAAAAAAACAAAATATTTTAATAATTATTCAAAAAAATTAAGGTTTAGCTTTTAAATTAAATAGAGCAAACTGGGAGCAATTTATTGACGTAAAGGAATTATATAAAAAAGTATTATTTTGGGAGATTTTGATAACTTAAGTAACGGAAAAAAATTTTTTTTCTTTATAAATAACTAATTAAATAATTAAGTTTCAGGTGGAGCAATTACTGATTACAAAGGAGCAATTTGGGAGCAATTTAACCATATAAAAAACAAAAAGATCTTTCAACTTTCGGCGCTAACTTCTTTCCGGTTAAGAAAGATCATGTGCATATTATTGTTATTTTAAAGATAAGTGTGCGTGCAGTTTATTTTTTCGTTGACATTTGACACTTCAATTTGTTCAATTTTTAATAAGATTAAAAAATAAAGAAAAAGGCATTTGTATGGTTGACATTTCATAATATTTCATATAATTATGTAAATTTTATAATTGTCATTTAGGTATAATGCTTTATACATATAAAATCAAAGAGGTTATGTGAATACTAATAAGCTAATACTATGTTAGCGCCATTTTCTTTTTTTAAAATCGATATAAGAAATGGTATGTGTATAAACCCGCATGTATCATTAAACGAGTTTTATTTCGATTTTCATCGAATCAAAATCGTATGTATAAACGCTCCCTAAAACTGTCGTAAACATAAACAATTAAAGCATGGAATTTTTGGGAAATGTGTCGAAAAAATCTTTGATCAAAAGTGAAGAAATAGTTCCAAAAAGAATACTGGACGGACATGAGCTATCAGCACTTTTAAAATATTCAGTTTTTTTCGATTTTTTAGAACAAAATATTTTTTTTTTTTCGTAGGAAAAAATTGAGCAATAACCATATAAATACTCAGTCGAATAAAATTTTTTATACAAATTTAACGCTTACTAATTAATAGTCTATTCTGCAATTGACTATAATATTTTATTTAAAATTTTTATGCTTAAAATCAAAACTTTTTTAATTAATCTTTTTTTGTGACATAAATTCGTTTTAGACAATTTAAAAACTTTTAAATAACCTATTTAAATATTATATTAAAATTATGTTTATGGTTTTTAATAATTTAATGTATTTTTAATTATTTTTATAGAAATATATATCGTTGCCTTGAAACTTTTTTAATATGGAGTTTCATTGTCTTGTAGTTTAATCACTTTTTTTCAAGTCCAGTTTTATTTTATTTTTATAAAAATTTAATTTATTTGTTATCTTTATAAAATATTTACGAAATAATGTTATATTCATTATAAAAAATATGTTGTTAGGCTAGTTAGCACCATATTTCAAATTTAGAAGCCGTTAGATTCGAATTAAGCCCATCAGAAACTTATTTACAGTCGATATTGCAAAAGAAATGTCAATTCAGTTAATTTTTTGGAGACCTAACCTAACAAAATATTTGAAATTAATTTTACTTATTGTTTTGTCACTATTTAAAAAATATTTTAAAATAAATTATTCATTTTGTTTTTGGTAGGTATCAAATTCTGCATGTCAGAACGTGTAGTCTTTTTGGAGACTACACGTTTAACTTATAGCTACGTGTCGTGTAGAATGGAGCTCACCCTTTCCTCAACGGCAACTTTACGCGATTTCCAAACGAATTCGCACACGGCCATTACGCATGCCACGCCCATACCGCCCATCAGTACCACAAACACCCCGCCAACATTTGCCAAACCTAATTCATTTGCGGCACTGCTACTCTTAGTTGTGTCGTCCTAAAATATAAAATACGGAAAGTTTAATATTTTCTGGGAAATTTTTGCGGGAAAGTGTAGGAGGGAGGGGGATACGTACCCGACATGTTCCTCCGCCACGTTTCTCCTTCCACCATCTGGTTTTTAGAATGTGTAATTTGCCTTCTTCTTGCAATTTTAAAACGGCCCCACTTATTGCTGTCCGAAACGGAGAATCTAGATAAATTTTATAGGAGTTATTTCAACTATTACAGTAAAATATACAATTTTGGACGTACTTGGAGGCATCGCAATACCATATCCTTTCGAATCCAGTAAATTACCAACTTGTGTCAGTTCACAGTTGCGTTCGATAACGTACTCGATTGAAGTCGATTCCATCAAAAACGCGTAACTTCCTTTTCCTTTTATGACCCGTTCAACACCTTCGCCATTGCTTGACGTGAATACTGACGGACGTGCTGATTCCATAAATGACCACATTCTTTGATATGTTGAAAAATTTGAGTCCTGTACAAAAATTGAAAACCTTTACCAATAGAAACACCTTCCAGAGTTCACAATCCAAACTAACCCTGAAGAAAGCTGCAGTAGATCCACCGCGCAGTGCGCCGTATTTGATTTTTGTCTGTTTCGCCAAATCTTCAGCACTTTCGATGGGTGAGTCCATACGTTCGACGGTTAAAAATGCGGCTAAATTGGCAGTGTACGATGAAATCATGATAAGCGTAAAGAACCACCACATTCCGGCAACCATTCGAGTGGAGACGGCTCTAAAAATGTTTGGATTCTAATCTGTGGCTTCTAAATTATGTTTGTTATGATTCAAAATAAATTATTGATTGGATCAAAATGAGTTCAAACATGCAACAAGGAAACAAATCTACTTCTAATTCGCTAAATCGAAAAGGGAATGCTCGTGGCTAACTAGCAGCTAAGCTATTGTTTTATTTCAATGAGCTAAATGCTACCAACTATTTTGGAAATAAAATCTTGCCAGACTTTTTGGTAATTCAATAAAAGGTTTGTGAAATGTTTGCCGCTAAAGCATTTTCATTTAAAATTTTGGTTTTCACTACGGATGCGGAAATAAGACTTACTTAGGGGCAATATTAGAACCTTGTTGCATGAGCGAACCAATTGTAAACCATAAAGAGTTGAGCAAACTGAATTGATTCTCTAAAACGTCCGGGTCATCGTTGCACGGATGCGGATTGTCCCATTCGTACGGACTGAATCTGTAAGAACGAATTCCACACTGAATTAAGTAAGATGAACTTTACACTTACTTTGGTAAGAAATCGCAGCCTTGTTGCATCAAAGATCCAATGGCAAACCACATACAATTCAACAGGGTGAATTGATTCTCTAAGTGATCTGGATCAGGATTACACGGATGTGGATTATGCCACTCATAGGGTGTAAATCTGGAAAATGTATCATCAAATTTTGGGCATACAATTTTTTTGGATGGTTCACTATGTAGCAAAATTTAGGGTTCACTAAGCCTACACTACGTGTACTTACCTGGCTAATATGAAGAGTAACACTGAAACTCCCAAATATGCGGTAACCATATAAATCCAAACATCTAGTGACAATGGTGACAAAAATGAAAACAAATTGGGCGGTTGCTTAATGGGCTTTCGATACAATATACTGATTCCCAAATTCATAAAGGGCATCGTAAAGTCAACAGCCTGCTCACGATCGTATGTAATCGTCAAGTCAGCTATGGCCAAATCCGCCTTTTGATCCAACAACTCCTTAATCATTCCATCCCACTCTTTGGTTTCCCGATTCAGTGATCCATAACGTCCGTCTGGCGCCAAACGGATTGTATAATTGAATCCAAGAATCTTGGAAATTTCGTGGATCAAATCGATTGCGAATCCTTCAAATTGATCATTGCCGGTCAATTTTTCGCTAGAGTCCTTTCGCATACAATATGGTGAACTCTAGAAAATACATAAATTTTTAAATCCCACTGAAGTTGAGGTAATTTTATGGCAAAAGCTTACCAGAATTGTGGTAACGACCAACGTTTTATTTTGTAGGATTTCAACGATTTGCGTGTAACTTTCCCCGTAGGATCTGGTAAAATTCACACCTTCAGTCGAATTCCATGTTCCAATTTTCTTGAGACCATCTTTTGTTAGTTCAATAATGTCCAGGACAAAATCGCTTCGGAATCCTTGATGATCAAATTTGATGACGCCCGTAAGACCTTTCATTTCCACCTGGAAGTACAAAAATGTCGTGAAAATTTATTTACACTACTAATCTTCTCGCATGTCCATTTTTAATTATTTCAATATAAAATATTGTAAATGAAAAGTTAGGTGAATGGTGAAAAATAAATAAAATTAATAATTTATCCTGGCACGGGTCCTGCAGGATGAATGTGTGTGTGTCACCTTTAACATGGACTTAATAAATTATACATATATCATATAACCTGTCAACCCGGCTGGATGTTACCGGAGAATATTTTCACCATATATACAAGATGCCACAAAAAAAAACTGTATTTTATTTATATGGCGAAGAACGTTTAACTTTGTTAAATTTTCACTTAAATATAGAGAAATACTTTTTTACAAACTAGTTTCGGTTTCTTAAACCATCCTCAGGTGAATTCTGAATTGAACTGAAAACTGTTGGGAACAGGTATATATTTAAATAAAATAAAATTAAAATAAACAAGAAGCAGCTTGAAATGTAGTTGGTTCAGAGATGGGAAAAACCCAGAAGAAGTTAAATGTTCTTCGCCATATATATTATGGATTTTCACAAGGTAAAACTATCTACAATTAATTGTATTTTATTTCTTTTTATGTGGAACCGGATTCTTACATATAGCGGTCACAAGACAGTTTTATTTTGCATCCAAGCCTATTAAGAGAGCAAGTCTTTCAAACACTTTTGAGAAGTGAAAAATTCTTGCCTTCCAAAATGAAAATTTCCACGAACTTCTTCACAGTTTTGAATCTGTGTCTGCTAGTCTGTCAATCTGTTCCGTGAGTTGGTCCCAAAATCCCACACAAGCATGTTATAATTACGAGGAAGCTATATGCCACACCCCTTGACAAAATTTTCCTTTTCTATTTATGCTTAATAGATGGTCACTTTGTTTAGTATTTCTGTCAAGTTCTAAAATAAAAATTTGAAGAGACAGGTCTACCCACACTGTCAGCTTCCCATTGGATGCCCTTAAAGACTATTACACCACACCGCGGGTTTCGCCTTCTGTACCTAAGGGTGGGGGCTCCACCCTTATCAAACAAATGATAACATCATTTGTTTTCAAGATACGCGAGACAAAAAATATTTCACAAATAGATTCTTATTTCGTTTTTCCTTTTTTCTTTTTTTTCATTTTTTTTAACCATTATATGTATAATAATGAGATGGTTAAAAAATTCCATATAATCTATGTTATGTTAATAAAGTTAATTCCGTTTTTTTATTACAAAAAACAAACCGCTAATCCGAATTTGAAAACGCTGAAAACTTTATCCGGACTCTATTTTTTAATTACGTATCTAATGAAATTAATCCGGAGTTGGTATTATCATTTGTTCTCGAGATATGCGTGACAAAAAAAAATTCACTAACGAACGCACACACAGACATCACGCTAAAAACGATGGACTCGGATTCTAGTGACCTTGAAACGTGGAGATATGTCCAAATTAGCGATTCGTAAAATCGGACCCATTACAGTAACTTCCATTGGGAAGTCAATAATTGGAAGTTAAGATCGATTTATCTCTTCAGTAATCGTTTCCATCAAATTTCTATATCGAAGAAGCCAGATCACAACAGTTCTATATTAAAAGTAGTAAGTTTACAGCGGATCTATACCAAAAGTAGCAAGGTTACAGCGGTTTTGTACCAAAAGTAGGAGGTTACTGCGGTTCTGTACCAAAAGGACTGTAACAAAAGTAGTAGGTAAGATTATAACGGTCTGTACCAAAAGTAGGGGGAGGTCGCCCAAAGCGGGTACCTCTCTCAAAGCGGGTAAGCGCTTTTATATCGTTGTATCAAATGTTTTGTAACCGAATATCAACCAATATTAACCAGTTGTACCTGAGCGTTTGTGTCGTTTAATGTCATAGTTAAGCGTCATCAAAATTTTTGTTGGTTTTGTTAAAAATTTTGAGGATAAATATTTTGAGACTAGTCACAAATCTTTTTATTTGCAATCTTTTTGGTATGACCGCATTATGTTATTTATCATTATTTGACTTTTAATCTAGAAAAAGTTTGACATGTATCGGCTTTCATTTTGAAATTATTCAGATTTAACAAAATTAAGTCTTTTTAGGCAAAGTAGGTAGGGGCAAAGCGGGTAGACAAAAAAGAAGCATCTTAATGGGAAAAACTGTTGGAAGGGGAAAAAAATTAAAAAATCTTTTCACGACGGAATGGGGGAAAAAGCTTTAAAATAATATTCCTACCTTGTTTGTGGTGATTTTGATGTGGAACCACCTAAATTAATAATATACTCCAATATGGAGATTGCAAAGAAAGTTATAAATTTATTTAACATAACTGTTATAAAGTTATTAATTTTGTCTTTTTTCTTTTTTACTTAATTATTACAATTGTTAAATTCTATATAGGTAGTTATGAAAGTTTTTGTTAAAAAAAAATAACAATATTTAGATACATAATGTACTTACCCACTTTGCCCAAAGGGGGTTACCCGCTTTAGGATACCTATACGGGCAAAGCGGGTTCTTGCAGAAGTTTTGTATTTTCCTTATTAAAAATAAATCTCGTACAAAAATTGCTTAAGCGAAGTTTCATTTCAAAGTTCGATAGCTATTCTATTTGATAATATAAAAAAGATCTGCTTATCGAAGTCAAAAGCCACCTTTTTGGGCGTTCAATCTTAGCTTACCCGCTTTGGGCTACCTTCCCCTAGTAAGGTTACAATGGTTCTATACTAAAAGATAAAAAAAAAAACGAAAACATATTATGCGGGTAGCATTGTTGAACAACCGCAATCCCATAAGGATTTACTATTTGTTTAGAATTGGGAAACCGTTTTCATGTAGGGGATCTTGATCCTTAGTATATTGATGGCAATTGAATTTGTCCAATTCAAAAGTAACAAAATTCAATAAATTATTATATTGTTGAACGAAATTTGTTTCAAGGCGTCGTAAGTTAACTTTGCAGGGGCCATTCTTTTTGGTTGGATCGACCCTGCGTCACACAATATCATGATGACCGAAATATTTGATCATTCGCTGAGATTCGAGAGATATTTTTTTCTCGCGCTCAAGGACTCAGTTACGACATTTTGAACGCGTATGCGTGGAACTTTAGGCAATCCCCTATTTAGGAATTCGGCTCTGCTTTCGTAAATAAAATAGCTATATATATTCGCCTTATGAATAGGTGATTCATAAGGCGATTTGTGGCTTTTACAGATGATGTTTTTTTCTAAAAATGATTTTTCCTTTCTTCTTTTACTTTTTCTGTTCTCTATTGCAGGTTTGGTCTTCAGATGTTTTGTTGTTTCACATTTCCGTTTTCGTATGCCATTTTTAGTGATGTACGTATTTCCTTCCTTGCAATCAACGAGTTGCTATATTTGACATTGTTTGACTTGATTGGTTTTGATCCAAACTAAAAGGTTTTTAGTTTCTTTTGTTTAGGGGAAATTTTTTAAATTTTTTCATTTTTTATTTTTATTGATTTTTATATTGTTGTCTTGGTAATGGTGTTTTGAGACACCGAAACCGGTCGACATATTGAAGATTGGTTAAAAAATTCTGTTTGGTTTTTTTGCTGGTCTTAATATTGAGGTTTATCGCCAAATATCGTCAAATAATGAAATTACAAGTTTAAAATTTTTTGGCGAAAATAGAGGTAACAATTTATTTAGCTATCTTTAAATTGTTTAACTTAATTCTGGGACACTTTGTACGTATCTAGGAAGTTGAAATATAATGTAGCAGTGTAAATTCCTAAAGGATTTTAAGTTTCATTTTACATTTGAAATAAAGAGGCGAATGGAAGAGGGTGGTCGGGACGGAACCACTGCAAACAGATAGTAAAATGGATATATACGATATCAGTTTCTGTTATACTGTTTTTTCTTTGTAAGTTTATAAAGTTGGTGAATTTGGTTTGCCTAGTGGGTAACGATGGCTGGGGTTCATACTTAATATTAAAAGGTTGTTAAACTATACTCTAGAAGAAATTCTTTCTAAAAATTTTTACCATAAGTTTTCGTTAAACTGTATCAAAAAAATTCTAAATTTTGTTCCCTATAGTATTGTTTTAAATTTTCTAAGTTAAGAAGTTTATGTTGGTCCAAGCTGAAGGGCAATTTCATAAATAATGATGCGTTAAGGAATTTATACTAAACTGAAATTTGAAAATTTTTGTGTTAAATTTTTTTGAATAATATTAAACATTTATAATTTGGGTCAAAGTCTTTTTTCATAAAGTTGTTACTAGTTAATACCATTAATAAACTATGACGTTTTGCCCCTTCAGCGAGCACCACGTACTCCTGTTTAGTGAAGGAGAAGAGGTGAAATATTATTTTCTAGCCAATTCCTTGGTTTTTTCAATTTTACGGAAAAAATTCTCCACCATCTCTTGAATTCCCGCAATTAACAGTTGATTGATGACTAAGGAGGTGAGCTTAAAAGTCGAAGCTATATCAGTTCCAAAGCTCAGAAGCAGCTCTAAATTCGATCACAAAGATTAATTGGTTATTTTTATTTTTAGGTGGCAAGAAGGCTGAGTCAGTCTCGATTCACCCTCCCAACTAAGACTACTAAATTTTTGCTCAGTATGACGAGCTAAAAATTTTTAATTTGCGAGATATGAAAGCTCATAAATAGTTGCTCATAATATTTGTCGAATTTAATGGTAAAGCGATTTGAGTTAATTTTATAAGTCTGTCAGTTCTTGACGAAATATTAACCTAGCGAAAAATAGGTACAAATCTTTTAATTTTATACTGAACTCTTTTTTTCGTAAAATTGAAAGAACTAATAAATTTCTCACTCCTTTTTAAAAAGGGGTACACGATGTCCGTTGGTGAGGGAAAACTTCATAACTTCATAAATGATATCTAAACTAACAATTTTATAAAAAAAAAAATAAGTTGGATTTTCCCAAACTTCGTACTAGATATCGACTTGGCTACTGGCACGGCCAGGGCGAGAGAAGAGGTTTAGATGGGGTAATCGCCCAGACGTTCGTCTGTTAGGGCCTCGGAAGACGTAAAGATGTGTTTTTTACCCACCAACTTTATTTATAAAGAAAAATTTTTGAGTATTTTCTTCGGTACTGGGGGGTTTGTCATTTTTCTCACTGGCCCTGGCGACTGGTCTATATTAAATATACTGACTTATAATAAGAAACATGCTGTATTTACATTGTTTTATCCTAAAATCTAAAAATAGTTGAAATAACTACCAGACCCAAGAAAGTTTATTATTTTTCTGTAAATAAACTATGGTAAATATAATTTGTATATCTAATTTAAATTATTTAAAGACAAACAGCAATTTTTAAAGTAAACAAAATATATCTGAAGTAAACATTATAAATAAATCCAGTAGGAAAAGTACATACAAACGCTTCTGTTATACATAAAAAAGTTTATAACAAAACTTAAGCGATTCTAATAATTTTCAAGAAAAATTTTTTTCCACAATACTTAAAAGAACAATGGTGCGAAATTTCCCTCTGCATATAATGTTTCTTTCCATCATTTCCGTCCCCAATTAATAATAATGGAAAATAAATTAAATATGCATATTAATGTAGCGAGAGTGAGCTTTGAATTTTCACCAACGAAAATGGAACCAACATAAGAAAGGAAAATCATCAAAGACAATGTAAATATTGATATCGTTATAAAATTGCGGGAAAATCGAGGGTGTCTCTATTATTTGTCTTTCAACATTATGTACACACATGTATGCGTACAATAAGGAAAACCCTTAATTATTTTTCCCCGGTCTTAAGAGCCGGAAGTTAGTAATTTATTTTGTCGTAAGTTTACATAGTACAATCAGATTTGTTTTAGAGTACTTACATGTACATATGTATTCCATAAGGGGGGTAACGCGGCGGGATGGGGGACGAGGATGGAAAAAAGTTCATATTCGAGAAGATTTCTTTGTCAACTTACAATTTTCATATAGTTGATTAAACTGTATCCATGTGGCCATGTGTCTACAGTGTCACAGCTCAATGGCTTTATGTCGATCTGTTGACTCGTATCCAGATCGTGGAGTGCTTTGGCAAACAGATGCACGGCGTCATACATTAATGCCGTTTCCGCCTGTAAAATAAAAATAATAAATTAGTAATTAAAAAGTCGATAACATAGTTGGGACACTTTTCCGTCCCGTTTTTACTTGAAATCTGTTGGGTTCCTGACTCTAATTTGAGAGGTTCGGGTCAGAAACTGATAAGGGTCTGATATATACAGTCGAATTGCGTTATGAGTCCGCTTACCGAACTGTAGGAGAATATAATTCTAAGAATTCCTGTACCCCCCCCCCCCCTTGTGCTTAGTAGTCGACCGCCGTAACTTGCACTTCCCCTACTATTCAAGCGTGTGAGTGGGTACTTATTTATAATAAAATTGCTCGGACGTTTTTACCATTCGTTGGAAGCGGCATGAAACCTACCAATTTTTAATAAATGCATTTACTAATATTTTTTAAATGCGTTCTATAGTTTGTGTGACAGGAGTTTAAACGATATTGTCTACACAAATTTTCTTTAAAAAAATTTTTAAAATCTTTTGTAGAAATTGTAAATAATATTGTTAGTCAAACAAAGCTTGTAATATAATCCGCGCGACGAACGAACAAAACTTGCTTTGATCTACTACACATGTATTATGTAAACACGGACTTATAAAAAAAATTTTGACAGGATGATTTATGAGTTGCACTAATCATACGCTTACTACCTGATTAAACATCAACACCAATGTTCCGGTCTCATAACAAGAGACTTGGAGGGGAAATGTTTACAATAGAAATATAAATCGGCGGACTCATTACGAGTAGACTAATAACACGATTCGATTGTAGTCACTTATGAATAATAACTAAAAAAAAATTACTATTTTCTTCAGAAGTTACAAAGAATCAAAATTTATTGTAGTTTCTGGGGTGAGTGGTGCCACTTTTTTTAGCAGTTATTAGGGTCACTATTGTAAATTTAAATTTCTAAAAATTATATTTTATAAAATTAGGAAAAGGCGATTGCATATCCGTACAAGTACGAGTATTAAAAATTTTCTTAAGTAGTCTGACTTATGAATATAATGAGAACTTTTGTGCCACTTGCTATTGAAGTTTCATCGATTTTCATAAACGGGGCCTAGGAAAAATCTAAAAAATCAAAGTGTTAAAAATGGTGATAACAGTAGACCCATTGGAAAAAATGTGATAAAATTTTGTTGCTTTTAATATTCGAAATATAAAATTATTATGAACCAGGTTTGCATGTCTCTAGTGCCAGCAAATCTGGAAAAATTTATTGATTTACGCGTCAATTTAAAATGAAGAATACGGAAAAATCATTTTTTTGACGGGCTCTTAAGGCCCTACACCTGATTACCACACTTTCCCTTCTTATAGCATTGCTATATTCAAGATGAACAAAATAGTAAAAATTAATATCTTTTCTTTTCTTTTTTTTTTATTAATTTTGAAATTCTGATACACACTTTTTTCTCGTTTGTTAATAAGTAAACATTTAAAAATATGCAAAAATAAATTTAATTAAGGTAAAAGCAATTTTTTTGTGAAAATTTAAAAAATGGAAAAAAAGGTACGCGAAAAGGGAGAACCTAGGAACGTGAATGTAGAAGTGACATTTTAATTTTTTAATTAAAGATTTTTAAAATGAATTGCAGATTGTAATCAAGAATTATGTTGAATAAAAATGTATTTTTTTTTTTGATTATTTAATTTTTTCCCAAGGTACCTATTCATGTTTGATACGAATAACTTTTGTTAGGTATAGATTGTTCCGAGAAAAAAGGATGTTAATTTGGTGCTTAATTTTTACATAATTTTAGTTGGAGCGCAACAGAAAAAAATATGGGCACAGGAAGGAAAAATAATTTTTTATTGAGATGTGCTAGTTTTCAGGACCTATTATTTCCAATGGAAGAGTTTCTGCTTGTTCGCCTTCATTTTAGGGAGAGAAATGAACTTTTGAGACAAGAACGCTTGAGTGTAAATCGCTCCAGGGCACCAAAATTATAGTTACGCCTCAGGGCTTTTGGTTAAAAGTGAAAACAAGTTACAAAATCAACCGTTTCAGATCAAACTCTTGCATCTTCAGCAATGAATTTCTTTAACTTTATTCTGGTTGTCGAATCCATTTTAAGTGTGTTTTATGAGCGAATAGTCTAATAGCCTTAATTTTAGAATAGACATCAAAAATTTTTAAAAACAGATTCTTGTAGGGATTGCCGAGGAGAACATTTGTGCAAAATGTTAAACTCCCGGAAATGTTTTTTTTGCACGATCGTGTATTTTCATGCATTTACCGATGCTGTTGACAATGCTGGTAAGTTACATTTCCCGAACGTTTGTTTATATCCATGGAAACCAAAAAATAACAGTGCGGTAAGTGAAATAGATGCGTGGTAAGTAAATAGGAGTGTGGTAAGTTAAATTAGCTCAAAAATCATTGTATTTATTTATTTATATTGAAATTAAAAGTACAATTTGAACAATTAGGAAAATAAATCCATTAATAATATGAAAATTTTCACTAGTTTGCACATTATTATTATTATTATTATTATTGGCATCAGTCTTCTTATTTTATTGACATTTCAAAAGGTCGTTCAATCATTAAGATTTTTTGTGGCTTTCATAATCTTCCTTTCATTTTACGAGAATAAATTTGCAGTCAAAAATAAAATGCTTCATCAATTTCATTATTCTCACTAATAATATAGTTTAACAAACTATTTTCCTCAATTTTTTTTAATAGAAAATTCAAAAAAAATATTCACGCCAGTGAAATATTGACACTTAATTTTTTATTTACAAATATAGTTGTCAATTGTCACTACAAAGATTCATATTAGTTGTTATGAATATTTATAATATTTATTCATGGCATTCTATGTCATAACATAGAAATATAAATTTCATCTATATTATCTGAATTTTATTTTTTATTTAACACATTTCTAATCTTTAATTATTTTAAATCGATCGTGCAAAAAATATTATACAATACACGATGCGTTAAGTGCATTTACTGATCTCGAAAATTGCAAAAACTCGACCCTGCGGGTCTCGTTTTCGCAACATTTTCTCGATCAGTAAAAGCAACTTACCGAACTTATATTGTAAAATACTATTTTATATCATGAATAGCGTTTTTTTTACTTTTCACCGCTTACGTAGCGAAAACGGTGATAGATACATTAAAAAGTGTTACGACCTTTCTTGTAGAGAATCGAATTCTCTACAAAAAAATTCCGCGAGAGCACCTGTCTATCTTATACAGGTGAAAAGACACAGCGCTCCAAACGCACACTCAAAAATTCACTTTTTCTAGCGTTCCGGTAAGATTCCGGACGGCACACCCTGCCGGAACGCTAGAAAAAGTGGATTTTTGAGTGCGCATTTGGAGCGCTCTATCTATTCACCTGTACACGAGAGACAAGTGCTCTCGCTAACTCTTTTTTAGAGAATTCGATTCTCTACAAAAAAGGTCTTAACACTTTTTAATGTATCTATCACCGTTTTCGCTACGTAAGCGGTGAAAGGTTAAAAAACGCTATTCATGATATAAAAAAAAAACATTTCCGGGAGTTCACATTTTGCACAAATGTTCTCCTCGGTAATCCCTACAAGAATCTCTTTTTAAAAATTTTTTATATCTATTCTAAAATTTATGTTTAGTGAGACAGGGCTTAAAATTAGTGTTATTGGACTAGAAACGAAACACGATTAGGAAATGATTTTTTTTTGACAAAATTCGGGAATATCTTGATTTAAATAAGAACTGATTTAAATAAAATTTATGAATAATTCAATATAATTTGCAAGATCGTTTCCATAAAGTCGTTATTCGATAATTTTCAATAGGTAATTAATAATCCTTACCTTAATGAATGTAATATTATCCTATATTGTTGAAGCACGTTCAAAATCCAACAGCAAAATCGACGATATAAATGGTGACCACCCACCGAGTGCCATAATATGCGAAACAATTCGTACGGCAGTGTTGTTGCGTTGTTTTCATTCGTATAATGAACGAATCGCCGAACATGAAACAAACAAAAGCACACAATAACGTTAAAATTTCCTTAACAGGTCCACTGTACGGTATTTATATTCTTAATTGAAAACTTCTTAATAAATAGACAGATGGGTGGTTTTGGCAGAGTAGAAAAAAGTGAGAGGTGCAGAAGTTTTCTTTATAAAAAAGACAACAGATAATAAAAGAAGGGGAGTATTTTTGTATTATTCATTTAGGTATTTATTTATTTATCTACTCAGTTTTTTCAGTTTTTATGAATTTGCTTCTTTTTTTTTGTTACGATTTCTGAATGAAAGTATTCTTCTAATTTGATTAAAAGTATTATAAATTATTCATTGGTTTAGTAATTTTTTTTTTTTTAATAAATGCTTTTGTATAAATTGCTCTATTACTGTTTCTCAATTTTCGGGATAAAGTATATAAAGCATTTAAGTACATTTTTACGTTTTACTAAAAAAAATAGATGAATATGTTTGACCATATTACGTTTTCTAATTTTTGGCGCCAGTTCCATTTTCGATTTTTATATAAAACTAGCTGTTACCCGCGGCTTCACCCGCGTGGATTTTGAAATTATGGCATCTAGTTAAAACATATAAAGTGTACTTTCATCACGTTGCTATTGCGCGTCGAGTAGGTACTGTTACGTTTTTTCTTTGGAATTTTCCCACAGAAATATAATATTTTCCCCGGGTAAAAAAACAGACTATAACATTCCTTTAACAACATGCCAAGTTCAAATGAAATCAATGATTCTTTTTTATACTGTTTTAAATATATATTTTCCGACGGGAATAAGACTTTCCACGGGAGTTAGATATTTTCCCGGGATAGAAAGTAGTCTGTGTCCTTTCCCATCGTCTCTGTAAACAATATGTAAAGTTTGAAATCAAACATGCTTTTTTTCAATAATCAGTTGTTATTTCATTGTTTCGTTTTAAATACATTTTCCCTCGGGAATGAGATATTTTATCAGGATAAAAAATAACCTATGTTTATCGCTGTATATCGTCATATTTGTCTATCATCATTTTTTGTTTCATTTAAAATATATTTTTTCACAGGAATGAAATTTCTCGGGGTATAAAGTAGTTTGTGTCTTTTCTCATCCCTTCTGTTAGCAATGTACAAAGTTTGAAATCATTTATCCGTTTTTTAATAGTCAGCTGTTGTAATTTAATGCATTTTCCCTCGGGAATGAAATATTCTCCCGAAATAAAAAGTAGCCTATAACCGTCTCTGGCCCGCAAGCAACGCCTATGCAAAGTTTCAAGTTGATTGGTTAAGCTGTTGAGGCGTGAAACCCAGTCAAACAAACAAACTCACTTTCGCATTTATAATATTTGTAAGGATAATAGTGAATGACATACAACATGTAGCTGACCAATATTCGATTTTATAAAGTTTTAATCGAATTAATTCGATTCTATGTTATCATTATATACAGTGTCAATAAAAGTTATACCTATATGTTTTGGCGAAAATTACGAAACAAATCAAGAAAACTTTGTCTAAGAATTAACAGTATTGATAGTTTTCTCTTAATGAAAGTTTAATAATTTTCTTACGCGTCGATGTATTTGGTGGAGATGCGTATGAAATTTTTATATTATATATACGTAAATATAAATGTTTTATATATATATTATAAGTATATTATATGTGCCCGCAGGATAACTCTCAAACAAAATATCCTACTCTTACGAAATTTGCTGAAAATGTTGCAAGTTTCAAACTTTTTAGAATAATTTTTTCAGCCACACACATCTAGTGAATATTTTGGAACTTTTCTGGTCTTCGGGCAGTAAGTTTTTATTGCAAGATTATAAAGCAAATCACATAGGATACGTCCTCAATGTTAACTGGTTTTCGGAGAAATTAACAAGTTGACGGTCATGAGTGTTGTGCAGGGTTAAGTTAGTGCTGACTAACTGTGACACAACGCTGTATTACGTTAACGATTCCGTATATAGTGTACACCCGTTTATTTTGTTTCACAATATGAAAAAAGACTTCCATAAAAATTTTAGATTTTTAAAAAATGTTTTAGGGGTCGCTACCAAGCTTTGAATTTTCAAAAAAATCGAAGATTTTTCAAAATTTCTATAAAATTTCATCAAGTTGGTGAGCACCAAAGTGATATATGATTATGAATTAAATAATAAATTAGGACATTACATTAACTTTTAATTACATATCACTCACTCATAGCTCATTAAATAGATGTACTCAGAGCCTGGATGACACTGCAAAGCGCATGTCTGGGAACATCTATTTAATGAGCTATGAGTGAGTGATATGTAATTAAAAGTTAATGTAATGTTCTAATTTATTATTTAATTCATAATCAATGTCACTTTGGAGCTCACCAACTTGATGAAATTTTATAGAAATTTTGAAAAATCTTCGATTAGTTTGAAAATTCAAAGCTTGGTAGCGATCCCTAAAACATTTATTAAAAATCTGAAATTTTTATGGAAGTCTTGTTCCATATTGTGGAACAAAATGAACGGGTGCCCCTAGTAATTTTTAAATATTAGTTTTTTATGGACCACCCTAGTGTACACTAATGACTATTGACGTAAAATTCCATTATTATAAATTATTTATAAGCTTCGCTGTATTCTGTGGCACGTCCCGCAAAATTCGCTATGTTATGCAGGATGCTGCAACAGGGCTATTTGCAAATTGCAAATAGAATAGGACCACACTGAACTTATAGAGTTTTAATAGTTTTAAGAAATAACTAAATTGGAATGAACTGCAGTACTCTCTCCTATGTCAGTAGCAACATTTATAATATGAATACCATTAGTTAACTAAATGAATTTATTGGGCACCCGGTATATAACTCGATATTTACATACACAACAGACCTTTTAATGAGAATTAAAACGTGGAATTTAATAAATAGGGATAAAAAGCAGCTTAAAAGCTTTCAAAATTATATTGCAACAAAAGTACTTTTCGAGTTTATGTATAATAAAATAGTTAATAGTATTGTATAATTATTCATTCGTTAGTGTTGTACGGCTTTTACACATAATATAAGTGTACAGACGCATAATTTACTCTACATCTGATAAAAACTAAAAAGTAATTGCAATTCTGTAACAAATGTTGAATGTATGTATGTATGTATGTAGTGGTTTAAGCCGGTTCTACACGATGCTACGAACATCTTCCAGCATTGGACGTTCGATGGTTCATCGCATCGTGTGGCCGTTGTTCGAACCTCCGAGCGTCCAATAGCGAGTGTCGAACGTTTGCATTTGGCCATGTTCCGGTCGATGTCGGTATTCTTGCACCGAGTTAAAGGGATGCTTCCAACGTTTGAAGGACAATGTTCGTTGGTTCGATTCAACGGCTACACTACCCGTTGATATGAAGAGAGACAACATCAGTGTATAACATTAGAGATAACATCCGACAGATAACAGCATCGTCCACTGAATAAACGTTTGTACCAACACATCATCATTTGTATTGGATCAAACATTCGATTCACCGTGTAGCAGATATATTCGTCGCACCAACTATCGAACTTAATTGCCTCAAACGCTCGATCGAACGTTGGAAGGAACGTTCGTAGCATCGTGTAGATGCTACGAACTTTACAATAAAAGTACCACTAAAGCGGCACCTACCTACCTATAATGTAAGTACAAAGTACGTGTATGCACATGTGGATATGCTTGGAAAGTTTTAAATAACTAAATTATAAAATAATCGAGTAACAGATAAATATATACACATACATTCATTGCTTTTATATTATTATAATTATTATGCTTCAGTGACAATTTTATTAACGTTACTATTAATGAAATACGTACGGTACCGTGTGTTTCAAAAATATAGTAACAGTATGAAAAGTGTATTTTTCTATTGTTGATGTGAAAACGTTTGTAAATTGGATTTGATCTTCAGGTCAAAATTTTCGATACTACGAGTTTGCGTAATATATTAAAAGAAATTAAATAAGGAACAAAAATAGCGTTAAAATTCTACTTTTAGGTTTACAAAAAATTAAAAAAAAAATAAATTTGGGTAAAAATAGTGTTTTTTTTCTTACTGGAACTATTTATTGATTAAATCAACAGTTTGGCAGTAATAAAAGGGAAGTCTCAAAAACCTCACTCTGTATATATATATATATATATATATATATATATATATATATATATATATATATATATATATATATATATATATATATATTGTAACGACTAATTTTCATAATTAAAGTACCAACACAGTGTAATTGGTCGAATAAAATAAAGTAAAAAAAATGTTTTTTAAGAAAAGGATTTTATTTAAAAATGGGCTAAAAAAAATAAAATAACTTTTGAGTGAAGTTTGAAGCAATATGCAACATAATTTATAAGAGCTTGAGGCGTTATTATTAATTATTTCTGTTTTGGATATAAGTGTAGCTATTTTACTTTTCAGTACTTACCAAACTCAATTAAACGCCTCAAGCTTTTATAAATTATGTTGCGTATTGCTTCAAACTTCACCCAAATATTATTTTATTTTTTTTTTAGCCCATTTTTATATACAAGCTTTTTCTTAAAAGCTTTTTCTTTTTAGTCTGATTACACTTAATTTAAAAAAAAAATAAAGAAGTAATTTTTTTACCTATATTTTAATCGGCTTTTATTTGAATTAGACATAATTATGGAAACAAAAAATTGCAATGTAAAATCAATGGACAATATTTGACAATTCGAAATGCCAAAAAGTTGCATAGGACTAAAAATCAACAATTTTGATTTGGGGCAATTTAGGGAAAAACTAATTATACAATATTGCATTGTCATCAAGGTTAGACAGGTATGCAAAATTTGAAACCTCTACCTCAATTAGAACCTGTCTAAATTTTGATTCCAAGATTTGATCTAAACCAATAAAAGCTTATAAAAAATAGTCAATTTTCGCGATTTTTTTCGGATGGATAGGATAGAGGAATGGGGGTGAATTTTTTTTACGACTAATACTACTATTTAACAATATAATTTTTTTTCATTTATTTTTATTGTGTGTGTCTTTAAAAAAGGCTGAAATTTGGAGCCCACAATTGTGGCCGCAGTTTTCATCTGAAAAAAAAAATCAAATGGATTATCAATCTGTTGGTAAGCAGCTATGTTCCTATGGGAGCTTTTTTTTTGAAATCTTCCTATATTGTCACACAGGAAACTGCAAAAAATTTTGCAGTTTTTATTCAAATCGCCGTCAGTATTTCAAATTTCAAAAAAAAAAACTCCAGTAGGAACATAGCGGCTTACCTACAGATTGATAATCTGTTTGATTTCATTTTTTTCACATAAAAACTGCGGCCACAATTGTGGGCACCAAATTTCGCCCATTTTTAAAGACACTTTATTCAAGAAATTTTAATAATTATAAAAAATAAATAAAAATAAATAAAAAAATATTTTTGTATTGTTAAATAGTGGTATTAATTGTAAAAAAAAAAATTCAGCGCCATTCCCCCATCCTATCAATCCGAAAAAAAATCGCGAAAATTGACTATTTTTCGGCCAATCACACTGTGATGGTACTTTAATTATGAAAATTACTCGTTACAATATGTACACATACAGAGTGAGGTTTTTGAGACTTCCCTTTTATTACTGCCAAACTGTTGATTTAATCAAAAAATAATTCCAGTAAGAAAAAAATACTCTTTTTACCCAAATTTATTTTTTTTAAATTTTTTGTAAACCTAAAAGTAGAACTTTAACGCTACTATTGTTCCATATTTAATTTCTCTTAATATATTACGCAAACTCGTAGTATCGAAAATTTTGACCTGACGATCAAATCAAATTTACAAACGTTTTCACATCAAAAATAGAATAATCCATTTTTTTTTCCGGCTGATCACGCTGTGATGGAACTTTAAAAGAAGTTAAATATGGAATAAAAACTGCGTTAAACTTCTACTTTTAGGTTAACAATAAATTTAAAAAAATTAACTTTGGTAAAAAAAGTGTTTTTTTTTTACTGGAACAATTTTCTGATTAAATCAACAATCTGGCTGTAATAAAAATGGAACTTTCAAAAACTTCACCCTGTATGTATGTATATTGTAACGAATAATTTTCATTATTAAACAAACGGATTGTAAAATATACATGTTGTACATGCCAACATACATGATATATTAATGTTTGAATTTTACAATAAACCGCACATTAATTGCAACATTGACAATATTATATATTAAATCGTCACAAATTTGGTTTTTCTTTGTTGTGGTAACACTTAAAATTGATTTTGTCTGATTCAAAATTTGATTAGGTACCTATATATGAAATTAAATTATCTAATATAGTAAATTTTCGTAGGAAAATTAATATATAATGTTAACAGAATGTTAGAGTGAATTTTATATATATTCTGTTTGGTAATTTTGAAGACAATTATTGTTATAAAGTGAGGTTATATTATAAAAGGATAGTGAAAATTGTGCTTTGTGATAATACAGTTATTAGGGGAATTTCGGCGAGAATGACCCTTGGCGAACTAAGGGTCATTTTAATTTCGATTTTTCTCTTCTATTTCATAAAACTTTTTATTCAATTTTCAATTTTGAAGCTTTTTACTGCGTGTACAATTACTATTTTTTAAGAAACAACCATGCGAGTGTAAAATCCCTTAATTTTATTATAAAAAAATTTTTCCAAAGATTTTTTGTAATAGGTAGATAGCCTTACGGAAAATCACCATGAGACATTTGAAGAAAGTGAGAATTGCCGGAGTTCTACTCTGATAGGAATAAAGATTCGACCTCGACAATATGGATGCATGGATCATAATCCGCAATGGTTGTAAAACTAGAAAATACTGTAATACTTGAAACTTGACATACACATATGTGCAAAATGTCACAAACTCAACAAAATACGTATTAGTTTCTTTTCAGTTACAAAACCGTTTTTTCGATTTTTTATTAAAGGCTTTAAAGTTTTTTTATTTATATTTTTTTTGAATTGGTGTAATTTTAGGTTTAGTTATCCAGAAAATTTGTTTTTTTTTTCAAAACCCCGTTTGATATTCTAATTTCTAACTGGCCCAAATATTACAAAAAAAAAAAAATCTTTTAGAATTCTTAAAGTTGTACACGATATATTAATTACAAACTTTATTTATGTTTAGCCCAAACTGACGCCCTATTTTAATTCAAAAAAAAAATTTTCTGTTTGTTGACTTGCCATATATGTGCGCGTCATCAAGACCGAACATTATTTCAAATTTCTACGTTACATAGTTTTCGAGAAAAACCTCTGTGATTGACGAATGGACGGACACGAGAATGATTTTATAAGAATTCAGTTTTTTCTTTTAAGATACGGAACCGTAAAAGTTCTACAAAATTTCGAACTTGTGTATTGTGCAATCAGCTGTGTAAAATTACCCTTTTTTTAGCGTAAAATTCATTATACTTAAACATTTAAATTGGTAAGTAAGCTACGTCAAATGGAAATTCATCAAGCAAGATTAGTATTTTTAAGATTAGTGAATATTTAAATCGATATGCCAATGCCAGTCCCAAACCGTATTAAAAAAATATCATTTTGACTGACACAAAAAAACTTTCGAAACAAAAATGTTACAAGTGTTCTTTTTTTCTAAAAAGAAAAAACAAGAAAAACTTAATTTCAGCGTAGAAAAAACAATTTCATTTCTTGAAAAGAAACAAGAATGTTTCCGTGTAGAGTTTCTCTTTGATGTACACGATGCGTCAAAAAGTAATGCATTTATAAAAATAAATTGCAGAGGTAAAATTACACTCGTCTGACATTACGTTGTTTTAGAGTTAAAATTTTTCGTAATAAATATGAATTAGTAACGTGTTGGATATTATGACGTTAAACATATAAAACTCGAAAAACTTTAAAATTTATTCAACAAGTTAAAATATCACGTAGGTACTACTACAACCGTTACTTCATATAAAGTTTTTAACTTAACAAATGATGATATTATTAATAAAATATATGTTCGTAAGTTCTAAAACAAATTTTTTGAATTATTACTTTTGTTATTACCTTATTATATATATATATATATATATATATATATATATATATATATATATATATATATATATATATATATATATATATATATATATATATATATATATATATTACATGGGTATAAAAGCCCATCTTCATTAGTATTACCTACAGTATGGGGAAATTAGATTTTATTATCTGACAAAACCATTTTGCTAATAAATTTTTATCATCTTTAGTTCAGTGATTTCGAAATGTACCTACCTACGACGCGACGGTAAAATTCATAAATATGTCGGATATTAAAACTGAATAATTATAATCTTCGGGAATTATTTTGTCAAACAGGGAATACACATACGACAAAAATGTAAGAGACACTTTTTCTTTATAGAAAATCGATCTTTTTATTTAAAATTTTCAAAATGAACTTCCATTGTTAAGAAATCCTCCATTATTCGAGAGAGATTATTGATCCAAATTATAGATCACTGAAAATATTATATGCAGCCCGTAGACTAAGTGTATCAATGAATAAATGAGGCCTCAAGATATGCTCAAAATACGACCAACTGCTACTTTATAATATTATATTCAGTGTAAAAGCCATGGTATGTATACAGTGATAATTTTTAGTGCCTTTTCAAATATAGGTATGTCATTATTGTCAATATGGGTAACTTCAAAAATGTAAACTTTACCACATCGATGCAGCATCATGACTTTTCTGATGCGTCTAATACTACATGATGCGCTGCTGATGCTCTCTTGAAATTTGATGCACATTAGATATTTTTGAACGGGATATTAGCATCATTTAGCCTCTGATTTGGCTATAGATAAGACAGATAATGTAGCATGATAGACTATAGATAATATAGCAATACAGTCCTTGTATAGGTATATTATCTTTGAAATTCAACTTGAACTTACTTGAAATTGAAAATATTGAAATTATTTGAATAAAAAATATTACATACCTATTTTGAGTGCAAGATGTATTCAAATAGTTTAAACAATTTTAATGAAAGGTAAATACATTCATCATTTTCAACAATTTGTTTTTCGGAATTATTCCTGTTAGTAATACCTACATAATATGGCAAGTAATTACAATTCTATATTATACACATGACATGCATCTTGGACACGCATCACCAAATTTCTTGGTGCATTGTTTTGACGTATCTAATGCAAAAATGAACTTTTGATTTTTCGTTGTGATGCGTCTGATACGTCTTTGAACTTTTGACTCTGCCTCATGCAAGCAGTGATGCATTTTTGAAGTTAGCCTATATAATATTGATGTTGAAATTTAACTTTTTTTTTAGAAAAAAACTGCAAAATTTTGAAAAAAGACATGGTATTCGCCATTTGACATAAGGTCCGCCAATATTCTGGCGAGCACCCAAATGTATCAAAAGTTAACTATCCGATCGATTTAAAAGGCAATATTGTATGAGATTTCCCAGGGTCTTGGGGTTTTAAAAGTTCTAAAAATAACTACCCAACCGATTCTGAAAATTTGTTTACCATTAGAAAGCTAAATTATTTTATATGTTATACGTATGAGATCCCGCAGTGTTCTGTGGAACCAAAAGCACCAAGAATAAACTAAACAACGGATTTTGAAAATACCTTCACTGTTAGAAAGTTAAAATATCCTAAACGGATATATTTAGGGTATGCACATTAAGTAAAGGCCGCCCAAAATAAATGCCTGACCTGATTTTTACTAAATTTTTCTTAAATACTACTAGAATTCCGGAAACAATGAATGTTAAGTTACAATTATCCCACCTCTTTCCGTAAGGTTCAGCAAACACAAAAAGCGCCCCGACTAAATAGAAAAAAATTTTACTGGTACAGACAGGTTATGTTATATAAAATCCGACAAAGATCTGACGACCTAAAAGCGCTAAAAATTAATTAATCAACCAATTTTGAATTTTTGAAAATTTTTTTAGGAAATCGCTATGTTGTACAAGGTGTTGCGACAGGGGTATATTTTAGCGTCAAATCCTGAATAACCCCTTATAAGAATAAAGTCAACTTTCGGTTATCTCCGATGCGGATTATTCACTATCCACTTAACGCAAATTTTAGTTAAGGTATAAAAATTTTTATATCAGTTTGCCTTATATTTGCGCCGAATTTAAGGGAAGGTTTACTCGAGAGTCCTTAAAAATTATGTATTTTTCTAGAATTTTTTTCTCAAGAACGGAAGTAAATATCAATTTCAAATTTTGTGCACATATTTATTAAGTACCTATTAAACTACACAAAAAAAAACTTTCAAGGAAAAATATAAAAAAGTGTCCATTTTATAGATAGTGCAGTGTGACGATCCGAAAATCCAATGCCTTGTTGGTGAACATCCTAGCGCCGGTAATAAACCACCGAAATCCAAAAACCAAAAAGATTTATAAAATATGTGAAGAGTAGCGGCACCTCTACCTATATCAATAAATTGCTGAAAGAAAAAAAAATGGCGGATGTTTGAACTTTTGATTACGATTTTTGTCTTATTTTTCGCTCTTTAAAGTAAATTTAAAAATAAAAAAAAATATTGAAAGTGTATCGAACTTAGGTAGAGGTGCCGAAGAATTGAATTATCTTTAAAATAAAGAATTTTAAAAAAAGGATCCATCGAATAGTTTTTGAGTTATCGTGTCCACCAGTTCCAAAAATGTAGTACCGAGATATAAAATATATATAAAGAAACGTATTTTCAAAATTTTATATTTAATACTCACTATTGCGTGAACTACGTTTTTTGAATTATTTTTTTATAGAAAGCTGGATTCGGTTAATGTGCAAGAATCTTGTTTTTAAATTATTTTCAGTAAAATCAATTTGGGAACATATTCTACACATAATTTGCTATCAATTTCGGCAAAAAAATCGATTTTTTTTATCAAATCTCAAGTACCTAAACCTTCCCTTAAATTACTTTCAGCAAAATCACTTTGGGAACATATTCTACATATAATTAGCTATCAATTTCTGCAAAAAAAAAAAAAAAAAATCGATTTGTTTTAACGACTCTCAAGTAAACCTCCCCTTAATCTCGTAGATAATCGAGGGTCGATAGAACGATCACCGCAAAAATTTTTAATTTTTGCTCACATGGTAGAAATATAGCGGATAATGGTATTATAACTAATTAATCCTTAATTTCCAGAATACTTTTTTGATAATTTCCATTTTAAACGAATTATTTTGAATAGATACTTTTTACACACCACTGGCTATAATATCTCACGTGTCTACATATCCTTTGTGTGACTAAATTAAATTTTGTATTCTATATTAAATATCGTTTTGTACCTAATGAATTATAATCGAATGATTGACTGGCTATCTATCTAACTAAAATTTCCATAAATTCAATCAGTCACGTATGTAGGTATTGATCACTTAAACTTAATCGAATCGAATCAAAATCGAATTTTGTACGGCACCTATATTTGAACTGTCTTCCCCCAAATATACATAATATATTCTGTTTAAGGGGGACCACTACTGTGACATTTTGAAAAAATTGAAAATATTTATTTTTTGCACGTTTCGATAGTCTGTACTTTTAAAAATAACATACTAAAATTTCAATTGCATATCTCAAATAGTTTTTGAGTTACAGCCGTCCGAAAAGCGGATTCTGATTTTCATTGTTAACTTGGAGGTATTGAGAAATGTATGAAAGTTGACAGTTTGGGAGTTTCTGGACGTGGCTGCCAGTCACATGTTGTGGAGAAGCTAGACACTGGTACATTTAAACGACTCATCTAGTTTTACGATGACCGTTATAGTGAGTACATCGTAAATAATTTTAGTAAAAATTCTCAGTGATTAAAACTAAAAGGTAATGTAACGAAAAACTACATTTTTCAGATTTACTGCAGTTACAACTCGAAGACAAATCATTCTATCGAGTTTATTCTTATTGCAGCTTCTTTTATATATGTTTCTTCGGGCCATGAACCTCCAGTTTTCCGATCGAATAAAAAATGTAATGTAACTTTTGTTTTTAATTGAGGTTCATGGCACGGGAAATACCGTCTAGTTTAATAGGCTTTTTGGTTTTTTTGATTTCAGGCGCTGTGAAGGTCGCTATCACTGCAGCAGTGGAGGAATTTTTTTTTTGGTGCCTTAGGAGATCGCAAATAACACACTGAATTTTCAATTTTGTGGTCCAAAAATTTTATCATGGATTTATTATATATCAACGAATATATCCTTAAAATATTAAAACATTCCATACAGTAGTTTTCTTTAAAAAAAATTCCCAAAAATCACCTTTTTTCAGACGATGACACTAGTGGTCCCCCTTAATATCAATAAAATGATTAAATTACATACAGAATTCAAACTTCAATATTGAGTTTATCAAATATCAAAACTTAATTCTTGTGAAATATTAAATAGTGTATGATGTGATATGAAAATGCTTATACCGTAATGCGCATATCCTAAGGCACACTGTTGTCAGGGCCGGATTTCAATATAGGCGAAGTAGGCGATTGCTTAGGAGTCCCGCATCCTCTAGGGGCCTTTGGGCTCGAGAAAATAATTAAAATATCTCTCGAAATTTAGTCTATACATATAACTAACTATCTTAAAATTAGACGGAGCTGAATCTCAGAGAGAAATAAACTTTTTTGATCATTTTTCATCAAAAAAAAGAGCGTACCTACAAACTTTTATGGCGGCTCCAATACGATATTGTATAACTAACATTCTCAAAATAATTTCTTTGCTTAAAGATTAAGAAAACAAAATCAAAGAAATCTTCAATTTTCTCCATCAAATTCTTCCACCAAAAAATAGAGAGGTCACAGCAGTTCTATACCAAAAATAGTTAGGTTACAGCAGTTATACAACAAAAGTAGTAAACTCACAGCTGTTCTACACCAAAAGTAGGAAAGTTACGGTAGTTTTACACTAAAGGTAGTAAAGAAACAGCAGTTCTACACCAATAGTAGTAAAGTTACGGTAGTTCTACACCAGAAGTAGTAAAGTTACGGTAGTTTTACATCAAAAGTAGTAATGTTACATAAATAATAGTATGTTATTCGAAAAGTGGTAAAGCTACAGTAGTTTTACACCAAAAGTTGTAAGGTCACAGTAGTTCTACACCAAAAGTAGTAAAGTTACGGTAATTTTACATCAAAAGTAGTAATGTTACATAAATAATAGTATGTTATTCGAAAAGTGGTAAAGCTACAGTAGTTTTACACCAAAAGTAGTAAGGTCACAGTAGTTCTACACCAAAAGTAGTAAAGTTACGGTAATTTTACATCAAAAGTAGTAATGTTACATAAATAATAGTATGTTATTTGAAAAGTGGTAAAGCTACAGTAGTTTTACACCAAAAGTAGTAAGGTCACAGCAGTTCTACACCAAAAGTAATAAAGTTACGGTAGTTTCACGTCAAAAGTAGTAAAGTTACCTACATAAATAATAGTATGTTATTCGAAAAGTGGTAAAGCTACAGTTGTTTTACACCAAAAGTAGTAAGGTCACAGCCGTTCTACACCAAAAGTAGTAAGGTTACAGTGGTTCTATATCAAAAATCGTTAATAGAGTGTGTTTTCAACTGAAATTTTGCATATTTCGAAAGCATAATATGCCGGTAACTTTGCTGAACAACCACAGTCCCATAAGGAGATACTATTTGTTTAGAATTGCCAAATCCTTTCGATGTAGATCATCCTACTACTGCCTGCACGAATTTGTGCAATATAAAAGCAAGTAAATTTTTTCACCGGGACCCGCTTGTGGTTGGGCCGACTCTCCTCGCACACTTAAGTCTGCCTTTAAACGATCAGTAATATTTACTGACAAAAATAATGACTCATTATTCTCATAATATTAATTCTATCACATTATTTATTACTGATCACTAGGTACCGGGTTTCTTCGGACAGGTCAGGACCGTACTTATATCAATAAAATTTTGCAACTAAATTACATTAAATTATGCACATTTGAATGAATATAATTGGTCAAAAATTACATTCTTCACCATTTAGAATACTAACAGCATTTTTTATTTGACGAAAGTAAGAAAATTCAAAAAATCGGAAAAAATTTTTGTAAAATATATTAAAAAGTTGTTGAATATTTAGACGGTCCACTATAATAGCTAAGACGTACATATTTACTAAGATTTTTTATTATTGAAAAACAAATTTTTAACAAGCAACTTTACTTCTATCTCTCAAAATTGAAAACAATAAAAAAAAGATGAATTTATTTAATTTAAATGACATGTCATATAAATCACATACATAATATAAACAAAAATACTTTTGATAGTCAGTTAAAATTGCAGTGGCACTTTTCAATTGTGCAGGTAATAAATAAAAGAAAAAAAAGGATGTTTATATAAAATACGTATAAATAATATTTTGACACACATATGTATGGGTGTGTATGTAACTTGTGTACGTAGTTTTTATGAAAATATTTTGAACTTTTAGTCACATTGAGTGCAATATACATACCGGCATATGCTAAAGACGAAACTGTCTGACCCGAAAGAAATCCGATACCTAAAAGAATCACTATTTTAATATGACTCGCCCATGTGTGACTCCTCACTACTACACAGTTTTCATATAATTTTAAAAAATCTTTGAATCACCGTATAACATAAATATTTAAACAATTTTATTTTCAAGTACAATAAAAATGTTTCCAAAAGAATGTCTGTTGTGTTTTTATTTTAGATTTTCAAGTTTTTTACAAACACACACACACACCCAAACAAATTGTATATGTACTTTTCAGCAACTGTATTGGTTTAAAATAACAAAACATTTGTCTTGTTGGCTCGTAAGTGACAAAGACATATGACTGTAGTCTCTTAACACAAATGTAAGCTGCTTATTTCATTTTGCCAAAGCACTCTGTTTCCATTTTTGATACAATTGTTGTACATACATACATACATATATATATATATATATATATATATATATATATATATATATATATATATATATATATATATATATATATATATATATATATATATATAAGGTGGTCCAGAATTATGTACCGTAATTGCTAGAGTTGGTAGTACGTTCAAAAATAATGGTACCTGTTCATGTACACTTTTTTTCAAAACTCAATAATAAGGGAGATACAACTCTGTAAAGGGGTGAAACGAAAACCATTATTTCTTAAATATTTTCCAAACGCTTTTGGATAACGGGTTGATATTTTAGGGGTACGTATTTTGCGTTAGAAGGATTAAATCTATGTCAACACTTATTCCACCACTCATGACTAAGGGGTGGTTTTGGGTGGTAGGTGTGAGTTATCATATCTTTTCTTTTTTAATTTGCAATTATTTAAACAAAATCCCTGATAATATGATTCCTCAGACAATTTCACGCAAAAAAGGTATACTTGTTACATTTCGATAAATATTACCGTTTTCGAGTAATTTAAAGTAAAAATATCTATTTCCAAATTATCCCCTAATCATAAGTGATGGAATAATTGATACTATAAATTTAATTATCTTAATGTTCATACGCGCCCCTAGATTATGAATCGAGTAATCAAAAGCGCCCAAAATTATTTTTAAAAGAAGAAGTTAGTTTCGTTCCACCCCTCTACATGTTACCCCTCTGCTTTATCTCCCTTATTATTGAGTTTTGGAAAAAAGTGTAGATGAAAAGGTACCATTATTTTTGAACATACTATCAGCTCCAGCAATTACGGTACATAATTCTGGACCACCCTGTATATATATATATATATATATATATATATATATATATATATATATATATATATATACGTATATTATATGGATACTGGAGTTTTGTTTTAACAGTACTCTGCTGAATAAACGTATATACATATACGTAACAAAGAAGGAATAGCTTTATATAGAGGATTGTATATGAAAGCCACAAAACAAGGATAGAATAAATATAGGGTTGTTCTTTGCTCTTGAAGATAACGTATTCATATAGCAACTGTTATAACAGCCCTGCCAGAAAGTGTTATACCTATATTGGTCGTAACGTTTTCAGCAACACATGAAATATACATATTAATTTGTGGTATTTTATGGGGAGCGTTGTTTTTCAGGAGAAAAAAAAAGATGATATAGGCAAGATACAATATTCCTGTAAATATGAAAGATGAGATTTTATAAAAATATTTTTTACTAGTGGTTGAAATAGTTGCTGAATAGTAAGTTTTTTTTTTTATAAGTTTTTCATTTTTGATGTAGGTATATTTTTTTAAAATTTTTTTCTGTAAATTTTTTTTAGACATTGTAATCTATTTGATTTTTTCTTGACTTTTAAACTGTTCACACTATAAAAATATTTAGAGATGCGTAGCTAACTTATGGAAAAACGGTCGATTCAATGTGATTTAGCAACAAGTAAACGATACAGTCAAAACTGTTCCTTCCAGGAAGATTTTAACTGGCATTAATCAAGCTGCTGTGTGATTGTGAACAAATGAAATAACAAGATCGTTCAATAAGCGTATCAAGCAATATTGAGTTCTAAACTCAGTTTAGGGGAAAAATTTTTGTCCAGTTCTCCATAGGTAGAGATTCAAGTGGTGGTCAATTTTCGAATTGTACTCCAATTATGAGCAGGTATCGGATTTCTTTCGGATCAGACAGTTTCGTCTTTAGCATATGCAGGTATACATATTGCACTCAATGTAACTAAAAGTTCAAAATATTTTCATAAAAACAACGTACACAAGTTACATTCACACACATACATATGTATGTGTATCAAAATATTATTTATACGTATTTTATCTAAACATCCTTTTTTCTTTTATTTATTACCTGCACAATTGAAAAGTGCCACTGTAATTTTAATTGACTATCAAAAATATTTTTGTTTATACTATGTATGTGAGTTATGTGACATTCATTTAAATTAAATAAATTCATCTTTTTTATTGTTTTCAGTTTTGAGAGATGGAAGTATAGTTGCTTATTAAAAATTTGTTTTTCAATAATAAAAAATCTTAGTAAATACGTACGCCTTAGCTATTGTAGTGGACCGTCTAAATATTCAACAACTTTTCAATATATTTTACAAAAATTTTTTCCAATTTTTTGAATTTTCTTACTTTCGTCAAATAAAAACTGCTGTTAGTATTCTAAATGGTGAAAAATGTAATTTTTGACCGATTATATTCATTCAAATGTGCATAATTTAATGTAATTTAGTTGCAAAATTTTATCGAAATAAGTACGGTCCTGACCTGTCCGAAGAAACCCGGTGTCTAATTATGAGATTAGTATAATTTTAGGTTTTTAGAAACTTAAAATATTGAAGTTTTTTAACTCAGTGGGTACCAATGAAATTGGTACCAGGCTCGGTTGAATATCAGTCTTCGCTCCTCATGTGAAACTCGTGTTTTAACAAAAATAGTTCTAAATGTCTTTATACACAAGCTAAGAAGGGTGCCATTGAATTACTGTTGGAAAAAAATGGACTATGACCCCAAAATCTTGGGGAACTCCAGGTTACATAAAGTGCTGATGTATTTGTATTTCTAAAACTGGGACCGTAGACCAAAATAAGTTGAGAATCCAATTGAAACTGCTTGTAACTTGGAACTGTTCAAAATTTAAAAGATACGAACGTGACTTTAAAAGACAAAATTACAAAAGTACGAAATGTACAAAATATTATTTAACAGTATGTCATACAGATAAATCATACGATATCTCGTGTGATAAATTGCTATAGATATACACACATTTTATGACGGTAATTGATAATAATGTTAAAAAGAGTAAACACTGTACGTATAGAATGGACAGGGACCATCCGAGTAGGGCACAAAAAAAGGTTTCATACATTATTAAACTATTAAAAATATCAGTGTTAATGATATTGAAGCAACAAAAAAAGGACTATATAAGAAAAAAAATTGTATGAACAAACAGTCCCTTTTGCAACCATTAACGCAACGGGTAGCAACAAAAAAAAAAATGTTAAAAAAATATTTGCTCATGAATTTACAATAATTTTTTTTTTACAACAAAACGGACTTTGGTTGTTCCGGGAATTTATTTGGGATTGCTTGACTGACGGTCAAGACGTTTGTAAATAATGAATTAGGATATATTAATCTTTTCTAATCGACGTTAAATATTCCAAATAAAAAAGTTAAAAAAAAACGGAAGAGAGAAAGAAAATGGTGCATCTTCTAGATAAAAATAATTTTGTCATTGTGTAGTAAAATATGCAAGAATGTTCAGTTACTTTCTGAAGCAGCTTAAAGTAATTGGACTCTTTTAAAAGTGTCTAAATAATCTCGGTAACTACTCCTCGGTAGTGCAGTTATGGAGTCGATTATCAGTTAATCACCCTATTCTCTTATGAAGCTCAACGGAATAAATTTCTGTGTAAAAAACAGGATATCGCTTAGTTGGATAAGCTGCGGTACAAAAGAATTCCTGATCTATCTTCGGACACACATCAACCTTTAGAGGAAATACTGAGAAACTTTTAAAGGAAAAGACTTTTTTATATTCGAAAATGTCTAATCATGAATAAAAGTTGGTTTTACCCAATGACCTGTAACAACATTGTTTTATTGAAGCAAAAGTTATGCAAAATCCTAATTAAGAATAAAGAAGAAAATGAATACGGAGCCCCAGTGAAACCTTAATTGAAATTCCTGATGTCGGTTCCATATTTTTTTAATGGTGCATAAGATTTTTATTGGCAGTAATAAGTCAAAAATAAGCGTCGGAGAAGCATCACTAAAAGCTCATTTTGAGGCAAAAGGTAATTATTTACAATTGAGACTCCTCAAAGGTATCGTATCCCTTTTAGTCGCGGAACCAAATTCTTACATAAAAGTTATTTTTTTCGTTTTGAATTTTCTATTTGACAAATCAAATGCATTATTTCTGTGATTAAATATATATCCTCGGACTTTCATTAATTTGATTTCCAAAATTTTCCCCTTATAATAACCGCTTTGGTTATAATATTCATTATATTTTTTTTTTTCAACGAAAAAATGAAATTATTCATATATTAGAAAAAATAGAATTCGAACGGTTTCAACCATCTGTTTCTATGTGAACAATAAATTGCGAATACGTTTTATTAAACCTGTACCACAGATTAAATAATAGTTTGTTTCACAAACAGTTACGAAACGAGATGACGCAAGAGTGTCATTTGAAATTCAAAAATTCCAAAGGGTTATCCATGTTATGTACCTAAATAATGCATAACATTATGCGGACTAATACAGTGAAAATATTATCACTAAAGTAAATTTAATTTAGAAAAATAAATTTGCAGGTTAAATTATTTTGTAAAAATTTACAGTTGATAGTTATGTAAATTATTTAATTTTGTCTAAGTTTCACTGACTTTTTTAAAATTTTTAACAACGATGGCAGTGGAATTTTAACTGTCATTAAATTTTTTTATTTAAAGCTTGTCATCAGTTATTTTTGATATTTCCTTGTAATTTTAGTGTGTTTTGTGATCTGTAAGATATTTCTGATATGTATTTAATTATTATGGTGGCTTAAAATGTCTGGTGATAACTCTTGTGCTGCTAAATTTTGTTTAAATCATTCAAAACAAAATATCAATTTATGTTTTTTATGTGTGCCGTTTGATGCAAATTTGTAAGTATTATTATAATTTGAATGCTTATGTAAAAATACGTTAAATAATAAATAGTTATTAATATTTTATAATAATTCAGTTAATATTTTCGATTTCGACAGTGGTTGGTGCTAATAGGTCGTGACGATCTAAATTCTCGTATTGAATACTGTCATCAATTTCGCGTATGCTCAATTCATTTTGAAGAAAGTTGCTTTTAGTTGTTCATATAATTTAACATGACCATTATGAACCCTCAATCTCACATGTACAAACACATACAATCACATAAGTAAAAAAGAACATACATAATTGTTTGTACTTATATAAAAAAAGGATAGAAAGTGCGTTTCGCTACTGCCTATGGTAATAATCTTTTATTTATACTGTGCCTATACTTTTTTCCAGAAACTATTTTTTTGAAAAAGCGTTCGTAAATTGAAAATTGCGTATACGCTTTATTTGCGAATGAATTCTAGAAACGGGCGCCAGTATTTAAGTTTTATGAAATATACACGAAACAGATGAACATAATATATACTTATATGACTGCTTTGTTAATCAACTGATATGTTAATTAATTAATTAATTAATTAAGCATCCGTTAATGGAATACAACCACATTGTGCTAATTTAATTAATCCAAACATCATGGTATCACACTAACGAACTAACTAAAAGGCACTAACAAACACAATAACGCACCCATATGAATGTAATTTAATTAGTTTTATTCAGATATTTCATTAAAAATTATTTTATGTATATTAAAAATTCAAAGGCAACAAAAATAATACTATATTCTGACAAAGATTTAACGTGTGGTTGATGTTTTAGAGCAGTAGTTAACAACCAGTGGGGCTCACCTGCCGAATTACATTAATTTAGGCGATGCAAAACACGAGTATAATGTCTCGTAATGTTTTAACTTTCATAATTTATAATAAAAAAGATATTATTTCAATCGAAAATTTACCTAAACAGACTATTTCCACTTGTTGACTGTTAGTAACAATTGTGAAATTGAAGAAAAAAAATTCAAAAAATAATATCGGATGGCTGTCAAAGATATCTTAGTGTAACCATATGGTAACAAAAATCGTAAAAAATAAATAATATAGTCTTTTCTAGTTTAGTAATACCGTAGATAGGGATGAATAGGCACGAATTTAGACTTCACACTGTAATTACTTGTATTTATTTTATGAGTATGTAATCTTTAGTATATTAAATATTTATGCGAGTATGGTCATTTTATCACAGTATCCAAAAAATTTTGAAAATATCGGTGGTTTTTGAAAAAATAACAAAAATCATATAATTTCTTCTCTATGAAAAATTGGGGTCAAAAGAGACGATAAAAGGGTGAATTGGGACGACCCGTAGGGCCGACTAAAATTAAAATTCAAATATAACATAATTTCGAATTTTTTTGTATTTATACATTCAAAAAAGAAATCAATTCAATTGATGATTTTTCTGTAGAAATAAACGTAGAATTTAAAATAAAGTTTATAAAGTATAGAATTGTTATGCTGAATGTGTTTATAAAAATATCGAATGATTTGATAACCTTGAAAGTACCCTATTCTATGTTCCCATACACCTTTAATCCGTCCCTAATCACCCCACGTTCGTCCCTTTATACTTTTATATAACGTCCCTATTAACCTATATACTGTTCCTATTCATACCTTTTCCGTCCCTATTAACCCCAATTGAACCCAAATCTTAAGTCCTCATTATTTCCTCTTAAAAAAATAAAAACGACTAAAAGTTTGCAGTCTTCTTTTTTCAGATATGTTCCAAAATAATTAAATTTTCAATTAAAGAACAATTTATTTATAAGAGCACCGAAATAAATAATTTTTAGATAAAGTTTTAGGAAACAAAAAATAGCACTGTTTGAAGACGTCAATCTAAACTCAGTTTTTTAATATTTTTTATTCAACTTCAAGCTTGGTCACTAATTTAAGGAAGATATATGTTCGCACTTACGTCTAGTATTTTTAAACTAAACTCATGAATAACATTTTTCGTTTCGCCCCTATTCACCAGCCTGTCCCGATTCATCGTTTACGGTATATATTTAAAATCTTAATATACTTAAAATCTAATGCACCTTAAGGATTGGAAGTTTCACTGCAAAAAAATTAAAAATTTGGATCATACCCGATTACTGGTGAGTCCCAAATCTAATTTGCGTCCATACCGCGCCTCCCCATAAATCCATTCACGTACCACCTTTTGTATTTCCGGTTTTTCCGGATCCACCAACCGGAACGCGGTGATATTTGTACCGCCATACTTGAATTCTTCCAGATCGACACTGTGTAAATCCTGAAATGGAAATAAAATTTCTTAATAAATATTGTTGGTCACTGCGCGCATTTCAGTTTCAAAGGTATATTTATTGTTCTTGTTAACGTCTTATTAAATGTTGATTTACATTTTAACGATAAAGAACTATTAAAATTCCATTTTCATTTTTCGGTTTTATTGCAAAAAATATTAAAACAGACATGAAAATTTTTGATTTTATACTTTTATAATTTTGTAATTAACGTTGTTGCCGCTTGCCGTTCTGTTTGTTGTGACGTATTTTACGTGTTATACGGCGTAAAATAATTAAAATGTTAATGATTTAGGCAACGTTCACGCACACGATGATGTTTTTACGATCAAGATTTGATTAAATATTGCAATTTCCATTTAAAATAATATGGTAGTAATATACAGATTGCGTAATGAAAACATTTTGAATACTCAAGAGAAAGAAAGAGATAGAGTACGAGTTAATATGTGAATTAGACAGTTGCAGACAATCGTGTGAATCACTCTCAAAATCGGAGTACCATAATTGTATTGAAGAATGACCATAGAGCTAGAAAAATTGTAAGTTTTTTCAGTTATTGACGAATATAGTTTATTAAACGTTTAAAAATGAAACAATTTTCTTACATTTTAAAGTTATTTTGTTACAGATTTAGTTAAAAAAATCATGTAAGCTTATTTGAGATTGTATTATATAATATACAATCTTACATGTAAGTAAGCTTACATGATTCTTTGTAACTGAATCTGTAACAAAATAACCTCAAAATGTAAGAAAATTGTTTCATTTTTAAACGTTTAATACAACTATATTCGTCAATAACTGAAAAAACTTACAATTTTTCCGTTTTGTTTAATAATAAGAACTACTCTCATCTTGTTTATTATATATATTTTGGCAGATATGTATTCTACTCTAATTTGCGTACTTATAACATTATTTTGCTCTACACAAATATTATGTTACTTCTTTGTTGTTCAAAACAGGTTAACATTTTTATTCTGTTAAATCGAAATTTGTGTTAATATTTTCATTTAACACAAATACGAAATGTTAGATTAACGCAGGGTTGTGTTACTTATTTAACACAAAAATTTTAACCACTAGTTTTTTTTTTTTACGCAGAGCACAAATTTTTTTACTGTGTAGGGTCAAAGTATGATCTTAGGTATTTGCAAGTATATCTGTCATTTATTATCATTTAAGTCGAAATTTTTTTTGGGCATCGCATAAAAAAAATTCTAGAATGTTGTTAAACCAATGTTCCAAACATTGAATATTATAAAAAAAATCCCACAAAAAAATACTCAAAAATTTCACAAATTGTTGTAAAAGGTATAGTTCAGTCCAAATTTTAAAAAACACATAATTTAAGACGCTTGGAACCTCACAATTTCCTTAGAAGTTGTTTTTCTAAACAAGATAAAGCATTAATTTACATGTGGGAATATTTTATTTCATTTTTATATTATCAAAATAAGGATAAATACATTTATAAAAAAAAAAAAAACTTAATGATGCAATTAAAAACAGTCAATAAATTATTTTATCAAAGAAGATTATTATAATTTATTGTTAAATTTCTAGCCTTTTTAAAAAAGGTTTAACTATATTTATAGTGTGATAAATTCATTTTTTAAGGAAATATTGAATATTTTTTTTTTTTTGGTAAATAAAGGTTTGCTGTTTATTGAAACTTATAAAAATAAAAGCTTAGATATGACGGAGAAGGAAACTGGAATAAGTTGTTATTTGTAAGTAATTTGAATAATAGTATATTATTCAACGAGCTAGTAATGATAGCTATTACTCACGAAGATGAAATTGCGACACGAGCCGAGTTTACGAGGCGCGTGCCGTAATGCATCTGAGTGAGTAATAACCATTGCAAGCGAGTAGAATACGATATTTTTTCTACGACTTTTTTCCTTTTTGATTTAAATAAAATTGAATATAAATTTTAAATTAAAAGGATACAATTTTTAATCTATCTCTAACTACATTAAATGTATATATGTACAAACGATGAAAACAAAATACAAATTACTTTGTTTACTTTGACGTTACTACGCAACATATATGAAATTAAAATTTGATACATATATCATACACAAAACAAATGCCGGCCCATTGAATAATGGTTAGTACGGTGATTTCATTGGTCGATAGCTATTGAGTAATGGTCATTCTTTCATACCTTTGAATAATGCCTAACTTTCTCAACAATTTACGGATATGTAATGAGTGTGTTCTTCAACAGGAGTAGAAAAATATACTTATTACATATAAAATTTTTTTTTAACGTCAAACGCAAAATTTTTAATCTTTGAATAAAAAAATCGTTTTGAGAGTGTAGGTGATCATAGATTTCGGAACAAAATGTAGGAAGCTTAAGTACATTTTAACCATGTCAAATACAGACGTCTCATTATTTGTTCTCTATCTGTTACATGCAATCAATCTATCGGATATAAATTTTTGACTTGCACTGTATAGGCACATATTTTAATCGCCCGCTATAGATAAAAAATGATAAGGGTTTGCGGTAGGTATGTATTTTTACACTTTTGTAGTAATATAATATTTTGTTAAAATATTCGTTATATTACAGGACCTTATGTTGTTTTTAGTCCTTTTTTTAATGACTAATAAAAATTTTTAAATTTGATTATAAAACATTAAATACCTTGGCCCCCTTACCGCTTCGAAAAAAAAAATGGAAGGATACCCGAAACACATTAATTTACATATATAATTTAATATTTTAAATGGAGGTAGTTAAAGGGATACCTTTCGCTGTTTGATGGGGCCATTATAACTAACACCAGTAGTTTGATAATAATAATTTTAAGGATGATTTTTTTTTATACGGTAATATAAAATTAAATTATAATGGTGGTACAGTTGAGTCATGAGAACTAGATTGGATATTATAATATACCTACTGGATAGGTTACCCAAATTCTGTATTAAAAAATTCAAAGTATAAAATTCGACTATGAAGCCTTATTGCTAGTATGATCCTATACATGCTTAATTTTGGTAAAATTAGAAGAATGATATCGAAAACCTATAAATTGCTTCCAATTTTAATCATTACGTCATTTAATTTACGGTTTTTTGGGCGTTGAAAAATTTTAGTGAACTTGATGACGTAATCAAATTAGAAAATTCTTTTTTACTAATGTAGGGGATGGACGGGCAAGACGGAGAGGTCGGGCAAAAAGAATAATAACCTAATTGAACTAGTTAGATGTATGGACTGACTCAGATCCAATGTCATCTGCTTCTTCACTTTGCACTTAATGGGATCATTTGTCAAAAGGCGGCACTGTAGTTTATTTGCGTGTGTAGTGACCGAAAAACTGTGTTGACGAGAAAAAATCAATAAATAGAGGTAAGTAATTTACGAATTATTTCTTTGTATATTGTAATTATTTATTTTTTATTACTCATACGGGAGAAGTACTAACTTGGCGCACACATTTCTGTACGCAAAATAGCTGTTTTCCCACTGTATTCTTCCCACATACTTTTTTGCAGGCGGAAAGTAACTTTCCACACGCAAATTGACAATAAGACACGCAAAATTTAATCAAAACACGCAAAGCCGGCTCTTGATTTTTCAGTTAATAAATATTTCATAATTATCTCTATAGAAACCATCAACAAAATAATTTAAACAAGATTTAATTCATAGGAAATAGACGAACACTTAAAAATATTATTTTAAAATGTAATAAAAATGTCAAAAATAGTAATAGTAATAGAAAAAAGTATGTGAAATTCGTAATAAAAAGTAGTATGTGCAACTCGTGCGGGATTGTCGATTGCCCACTCAAGCGAATGAGCGCACGAACGTAGTGAGTGCGCTCAACTTCCTTTTCGTGGGCAATTCCCGCACTTATTGCACAATATACTATATATTTATTTTTCATAAAAACGTACAATTAAAAATAAATATTTAAATAATTTTGTATATTTATTGCTTTTGATGTAGGTACTATAGTTGTAACATTACATTTTTGAAACAAATAAATTATATATGACAGATGATTGGAACGAATTCCTCCTCCCCCTTCCAATATCAATAATTTCTATTTTTTGATAGATTACAAAAAATTAAATAATTACAGTTCAAACAATTCAACGCTACATATAAAAAACTATTTTTTAATATTCCCTTACCATTTTTTGTGTAATTTAAAATTTTATTTATTGGCCAATAAAATTACTATTCTCTAATACTAATGATTTTATTTTGCACAGCGTGTCCCAGTTATTATCGTAAATATACTACTTACCAGTGATGTTATCAGGTAACTGTGGTAATCACTCATCATACCAATCTGTTGGGCTTGTTTCAAAACGTCATAGATTCGTTCTGTCGAACAATCCAATACAATATGCGATTCGGCTGAATTTTTGATCTGTTTTAATAGCGGCCTGTAAGCAAAAGAATTGTACTGAATTAGACTAAAGAAACTTTTGGTGGATGAATGATTTATAAGGTAATATACTGCTAATGGCGTGTGGTACACAGCTTCCTCGTATTACAGAAGGCCCCTGAATCGGAAGCGTATCAGGAGCGGTACTATAGTGATGAAGGGGCGTAAATTTTTCAGAATTTTTTTGGTTTTTTGAAGCATTTCAAAATGTGAAAAATTTTCGAAACCTTTAAAAAGCTCTAACTACTGAACGACATTGATTTTGTGCTTGTCCAATATGTATTGGGCGATTTTTGTTTTTATGTTCTAAAAGTTTCACATTTTTTGAAACTTAATTTTTTTTATTCGAAATAAATTAATAAAATTTTCAATATAACCGAAATTTGATTACAAGGAACTGAAAATTTACCACGTAACGTTGTATTGTATATACAGGATGTTTCAGGCAACTAGGAACATATAAATTTTCTAATGGGAAACATTGTTAGAGGCCTCAAGAGCAAGAATGGCCTAAGTGCAAATTACTCATATCGAGATAACGACAGTTAAAGTTATGCAAAAAAATATTTTTGTTTTTGCACCAAAGTCTTAATAAAATTGTGGACGTTTACTTATGTATTATATTTTAAATACAATGTCAAATGCATGCATGGATAAAATTAGAAAGTCTAGCATCTTTTCGCTAATTTTTTTGTCACTTAGGCCATTTTTACACTCGTGGTTAATAAGAAATTAGTTAAAATATATTAGCTAGGTTATATTGTTTTAAAAGATTTTCTGCTTTAAATTGAGAAAAAAAATGTGCAGTTGGGAAAAATGTATATTTTTATCCAACACAAGGAATAAAATTTTTAAATTATATGAACATAATAGAAAAAGCGTTCGAATTATAAAAAAAAATTAAATTTATAGGTTCAATCATCATCAGTTTTGTTACTTTCATCTACAATATCACTTTTATTTGTAAAAATTTAAACATCTGACGCATGAACATTATAAAAACTTACGAGTGTTTCAATATTTTGATTACGGAGTTCAAAAAGTGTATAATTTTATTCATAATTTAAAATTAAAGTTCCAAAGTCACTTAAAATGTTTGCAGGCAAACTTAAAATTTCTTGTAGTAAGTTTGAAAAAGCAGGATTTTAGATAAGTACAATCTGGATAACAAGTTATTTCACTGTATTAGTCTAAATTCCTATAAAATATGACTTGGGCAACAAAAACTTGATTATTAGAAAATATCGAACCTCTGTCGATAGTTTTACGACTGAGTGTCCAAAATTATGGATAGTTTCAATTATCGACAGTCTCTCACCACTACTGCAGTTTAAGAAAACTACAATATTGTTAGTTTGAAAAAATGATCTAGCCCGCCTATGTCATTTAGCCCAATTTTGCACTCAAATAAAATAAAAAGTTTATGATGCAAGAAAAAGTTTACATGCTGCCATCTCTAGGTTCATATTAAAAACACACCTAGACAGTTTTCATTTCAATAATTAGACCTTTATGTATACTTAGGCCCAATATCACAATTTTATAAAATTAGGCCGTTCTTGTTCTCAACGCCTCATTTGTCATGAAAGGCGCTTTTAACCAAATTCCATTATGGAAATTCAGCTATTACAGCGACTTGTATGGTAAAATGAGTGTGGGACTATGACATAAATGTGTCTACGCGATAACTCTCGAACGAAACTTTCAATTTTTACAAAATTTATTGAAAAGGTTAAAAATTCGAAACCCTTCGATGTTCGTCAGCCAGACACGTTCGATTTTTAGAAGCCAAAATTTTGGTCATTTTTCACCATTTTTGGAGATGCCTGAGAAAAATAAAAAAAAAAATTTGTTGAATTTCTGTTATTACAATAATAATATTTATATCTGCTTCATTTTCCAAAATAAAAATTAATTAATTTTTCAAGAACGTGTCATCACCGATTGTGAAAATATTTTTCACTGTTAGAGAGCTTAAGTATTTTAGATAAAAAACTTAAGCTCTCTAACAGTGAACGTACACCTCTGACTTGAAACAGACTGTATATTCTAATTAATAGATACTGTGAAAATGGAAAATCGAGATATTTATTTTCGCAGCGTATATTTTTTATGAAATAAATTGAAAATCATAAATCATTTCGACAAAATTAATATTTTATATTATTTTACTTATGTTTTTCAAATTCGTTCCAATTTTGAAAAATCATACATAGGTACTCTATCGTACGTTAAATTTTATTACTTGCTTATGAAAAATTTCCGTACTCAACGAATGATTTATGGCCAAATCGATAAAAATGGGTTCATTCGATACGCGTTTTTACTTTTCGATTGTATATATAGGTACCTACATGTAAAAATATTATTGGAAATTAAAATGTGGTGACATATTCGAATTGAAATATTAAATTTTTCTCTGGTAATTTGTGTTTGGCTAAATGATGTAATGTTTCCTTGATGTGTTTTATTATTATTTTTTTTTGGGGGGGGGAGGGAAAAAGTGATTTAAAAAGCTCCTGCACAGTTTTAGTAAAGATAAAAAATTCGAACCTTCTTAAGGGGGGAGAGTCGTCCAGACAACAGGTTTTTTAATAATTTTTTTTTAAGAAACTGGATACATTTATTGTATCAAATGAAGTTACATAGTATAGTACATGTTATGGTGTATTCACTCATAAATTTTTATGAAAAAAAAAAGAAAAAATGGCGGCGCTACAGCTGTTTCAAGTTGACTCTTTTAATTTGCGCCGTGGAATGCCCAGCCTCTTGTAATCAACTGAATTCAATCGGACAAAAAAATTTTATTAAAATAAGTCATTACGCTTTGCATATACCTATTTCTGATGAGAAAATTTTTTTTTTCACAATTTAAAACCAAAAAGAAAAAAATTTCACTTTGTTTTTTTTTATAAATAAATTGTTATAAACAATATTTATAGTAATAATTTATGCAAAATTTTAGGTATATACAAAGGCCAATATCTTAAAGAATATCTGTACAAAATTTCAAGTTAATAGCTTAATAACTTTTTAAGTTATGTTCCACGGCGCGGAAAAAAAAAACATGTTTTGAGAAAAACGCTATTAAAAGTAGAGTTGAAAGCAGGTTATCGTTATCTAAGACAATTTTTCTGTTGGGACTAAAACATTAGAAATATATTTTTTAAGAATCAAATGAACTCTTAAAGCAAAACAAAAAATGAAAAATTTGAAAGTTCTGGGGGATCCTCCCCCTTAAAATGAACGCACTTATACCTAGTATTCTGGCCGAGTTGCATAATCGCGGAAGCAACCAAAATAGCAAAATAGTCCTTTTTTTTAATTTTCCTAGTTGTGTTCTACGCAAATTATGTACCTACTTTTAAATCTATATATCCGAAATTCTGTACACAATTGGTTCATTTTAGAAACCTACTAAAAGAGAATTTCAATATATGATATTTCATTGGTATAATTTTGAAACCTTTTCGAAGATTCTCATGTTGATAGTCTAAACCTAAAGCCAGGGTTTCCAAAGCTTCTAAAGTGTGTTCCGCGAGAAAAATCGGCGTAAGGAAAATTTTATGGGAAAGGGAATTACGTTATCTTTTTCTTTTGCTCATCAAAGTTATTTTTTTGGGGGAATTAATTTCGAAATTATGTCGCAACTGAAGATCCACTCTTCAACTTTCCCATTCCATTTGTGGTAGTGTTTCGTATCAATTTAAAAACTTAAAAAGTGTTTGACGATCAAAAAAGTTCGGGAAACACTGATCTAACGGAAGTACTTCTTATGGTGCCTTGAAGTGCTCGCAGAATTTGTAACCTCACTTCCATTTTTTACCAATATCTCAATAATACTCGTACCTTAGTAGAATTTCGTCAAAATCGGTACGGCCACCAATTTTGCGCTCTTCTATACGGTTCCAGGATCTTAGTGGCCAGTTTAATTTCACATGTATTATTTCTAACATTTCTAACATCTCAGTTGTTTTCGAAATTGTCTGAAATAAATAATAAACAAATATTTTTGCGAAGTAAAATATTTGTTTATTATTTACAAATATGGAATACCATAAAGTAACGCTCAAATCTATTAATATTATCTGAAATAATTTCATTTGCTGACAATCAAAAAATTTTCAGTATCAAGGCAGTGTTTATTTTAGTATTCCCTTATGTTTAAACAATCAAAAAAAACTTACACTATCTCAGTATAAATAATAGTATAGATATTAATGAAACATTTTAATAATTATTTTGCTATACAGCTAAACCTTTCTTTATACGGTCTTTTTTGTGATTTATTTTTAACGGTTATTCTTAAACGGTCTTTTGTGTGATTTATTTTTAGCGATTTTTTTTTTAAAAAAAATGATCACTAAAATACATAATGTGAATAAATTGAAAGTAAGAAAATCAAACATTAACTATAATAAATTTCTTTGAAAAAATTAATTTTTAATGGTTTTAATCAGTTCTTCATAAGAATATAAGTTATTGTATCATTAAATTTGTTTACAAATGTATTTTTTAGAATTTTCATAACATTATAATAAAAATGAAATAAAATGTTCTGCTGTATAAATTAATACTTTACCTTGATTAGAAAAGCAACTTCTAAGCAAATCTTGAGGTTTTGAGTGTTCTGAGTTATGTATTTTCGATTAAACTTTTTTTATGCGGTTTCGATCCACCGACCGAAACGAACGACTTCGAAAACCTATAATTTGCTTCCAATTTCATCACTCTATCATTTTATTTAGGGTTTTTAAAGCACTGAAAAATTTTGATAAACTTCATGACGTCACCAAAATAAAAATTTTCTTTTTTTCAAGTCCCACCTTATGAAAATGCTTTGAATCAGGGTGACTGATTGAATTAGGGTAATTTGAGTATGAACTTTTCATTTTTCCTATCAAAATAACGAAATTCCTTTTCGAAACGTGACTGACTTGACAAAAGATTTTGTTAACCCGGTCCTACATGCTTAACTTTGGTAAAAATGAAAAGAACGGCTTTGAAAACCTATAATTCGCTTCCAATTTCATCATTTTATCATTTTGTTTACGGTTTTTAGGGCACTAAAAAATTTTAATAAACTTGATGACGTCATTAAATTAAAAAATTTTCTCTTTGCAAATCCTGCCTTTGAAAATGCTTTGAATTAATAATTTGGGTATAAACTTTTAATTTTTGCTATTTATATAACGAAATGTCTTTTAAAAATATTTTCTGCCTCTAAAATGCTTCGTCTTGAGCTACTTGAGCTATTGCCCACTTAGCTGCCCTGTAAAGAAAGATTTTTTACAATCTGGACCAAACTATACTTTTTATATAGCTATTTTTGTAGTTTTTGAATATATTTTTTTTTTGTGCGATTTTTTTTATGCGGTCCCTATCCACCGCACAAAAAAGGTTTAGCTGTATACTCAGTCTATCAACAATAAGTTGCAAAAAAATTTTTTTTTTAATTCAAACGTTAATTAATTATTTTCTCTTTACTTTAATTATACTAATTATATCATCAATAATTAAAAGAATAAAAAAAAAAATGTTTCTAGGAAAATGGAAAATCTCTTCATTATAAGCACCTGAATAACTTCTAATAAATAATTACCAACATTAACTTTTCTGTGAAAACAGAATGATTATTGCGAATAAGAACTGAAAATTATAAATTATTATCTTTACAAAACAAGTCGTCAGATGCCAGTTGTACTTGCGCAAATAGTGTTCCATACTATTATAGTTGTTATTATGGATTTGAGGTGATAGCACATGATGAGTGTAGACAAAAAATTGTTCTGATGACAATTTAACTCATGTGTATCAAGTGCCATAAGAATATTGTAGTTTATTCACTTTTTCCATGGAAAAATGTTACGACAGATTTTTACAGCGAAAAAAGTGGTACGAAACATTTCATTGGTCATTTCACTGTAAGTAAACACGATAAAAACGAAACAAAAATTCGTATTGGTAAATAACTGAATTCAGAACCATGGTAACAAAGTATTAATTAATAATATATATTATACTAATATATTTTATTCGTTAAATTTGAGTTTTATATTTTTTCTGAATAAATCTGTAATTTGTAAACTCAAATTTCTTGCCTAAAAGTAATTTAACTCGAAGAACTGTCAACTAACAAAAACGCTTCAGCTTCTGGGCAACAAATTTTCGTTAGACAAACCCAAATTTATTCGAAAAAATACAAATCTCTTGTGTAATAATAAGTGAATAAATTTTGTTCGTGAATTAAGCTATATTTCTCGTTTTCAAGACGATGGTATCTTTATCTTGGGCTATTTACGCTTACTAGAAAGAAACAGAATTATTAGCGACACTGTTTTGTTAATAGATAATATATTTTACGACAGAAAATTACTTAACAATTTTTCTCAATTTCTTTTGATATTTTAGATCTATTATTAGTGTGAACAAATTATTGTTATAGAAATATTTTTACTAAATGAAAATGATTTCATGCGATAGGAATGCTCGTAAGACAGCACAGCAGACAAGCTTGTAATATAGCTATCTCTTACAAGATCTACTACCTAATATATTGAAAAAGGATAGTAAAAATTATAATAACTTTGATAAATGACAAAATTTCATTTTTACATTCCAACTATATGAATCATTTGCATTTTGTATAAATGCGAGTATATATTCTTCGTGTGTAGATTTACCAATTATTCTTTACTTCTTTTAAAAATTTCCTAGAATTTATTTTCTATAGAATTCACAAAAATACACGTTTAAGATAACATTAAGATAATTATTGACTAACAACATCTTGATCAAAGCAAAGTGTGTCATCAACCAATTTTTATGTATCAAAAAAATTATGTAAGAAAATTCGGTCTTGATAATTTTCGTTCAATTTACACTTTATTCCCAATATTGATCAATTATCTCCGTTTTTTTTTAACATACCTTTTGGAAATAAGGATTGGGGATAGCAATTTTTAAAAGAGTTTCTTAAGAAAAGGAAATGAAATGAGCAAAAAATCTAATTCTATCTATCATTGAATTCGTGCTTTAATAAGCTTTCTTTCATATGTCACTTCACGCTCTTGGGAAATTGTTTCCCTTTGAATAAGTAGCCCCTAGAATCGAAATTCAGCTTCACACCTAACAAGGCCACCCCACTCAGTTTCTGTGAAAAATTTTTAAATTTTTACGTCAAATAAATTCAAAGAAAATCGCCTGTGACGAACGGATGAACACCGAAGTGACTTCATAAGGTTCTGTTTTATAAATTTTGGTCCGGAACACTAAAAATTAAAGAAGTACCTCTACCCAAGTCGTAACTGGATACCTACTAAAGTATTTTCAAGAGAGAAAAAAAAATTATGTCGATAAAGTTTATACGTTTCTCTGCTTCATATAAAAAATATTTTCATATATGGTATGTCTGTGCATACATTACGTTTCGGGACGATATTTCTTTTTTTTTTTTCTTTTTGAACGTGTGCATTTCCGCTTACTCATGCACAAACTGGAAGAGCGTTACTGTGAAAAAATATATGTTAAATATTTATACATAATATAAAATTGTAATGAGATTCCGTCTGAATATTTTTATTTTTTTTTTTTTTTTTTTTGATAAAAATAACGGTATTACTGTAACAAAGATGCGCATGGGCAGTGATCATTTGTTAAAAATATTTGTTTTGTGTAATTTTAGTTGTTTTTTTTTATGAATTCGACAATGGGTGCACCCATTACAAGCTTAAAGTTAGACATTCTTATTAAATCAGTCGGGATGCAATCGCGGGACAATAAGAGTCAGAGGTCAAACCTGCTAACCACTAAACCCTGTGCTCGTTCAAACTTAAAATCACTTTCCTGGTGGATCAAGACCGTATAATAAAGTAAAAAAAATATTTGTTAAGAAAAAGCTTTTATTTAAAAATGGGCTAAAAAAAATAAAATAACCTTTGAGTGAAGTTTGAAGCAATATGCAACATAATTTATAAAAGCTTGAGGCGTTATCATTAATTATTTCTGTTGTGGATATAAGAGCTATTTTACATTTCAGTAGTTACCAAACTTAATTAAACGCCTCAAGCTTTTATAAATTATGTTGCATATTGCTTCAAACTTCACTCAAAGGTTATTTTATTTTTTTTTAGCCCATTTTTAAATAAAAGCTTTTTCTTAAAAAACATTTTTTTTACTTTATTTTCTACTTTTTAGTCTGATTACAATTAATTTGAAAAAAAATTAAAGAAGTAATTTTTTACCTATATTTTTATCGGTTAATTTACCCTAATCAGACATAACTATGGAAACAAAAAATTACAATGTAAAATCAATGAACAATATCTGACAATTCGAAATGTCAAAAAGTTGCATAGGACTAAAAATCAACAATTTTGGTTTGGGGCGAATTAGGGAAAGACCAATTATACAATATTGCATTGTCATCAAGGTTAGACACGTATGTAAAATTTGGAACCTCTAGCTCAATTAGAACCTGTCTAAATTTTGATTCCAAGATTTGATCTAAACCAACATACTAACATATCAAGTTAAATAAAAGCTTTTAAAAAAAGTCTAATAGGAAATACATAACACAAAACGTTCAAAACCTCACGATTTCTTTATAGAGACGTTGCTTTTCGAAACCAAGATAAAGCATTAATTTACACATTAGGACAAAAATTGCGATAAATACATATGTAAAGAAATTTATTGTTGAAATGACTCATATTCTTATGCAATGTAGATACCAACTAAATGCTTAAACACGATCAACAAGTATTTTTATCGCAAATTAATGTTTAAATTTCTTACTTTCTCTTGCGTTTCATTTACATTTTGCACTTTAATGAGCATTTTTTGTTAAAAACCCCATAAAAAAGGTGTGTGCTGACGTGCTGTACATTTGTTTCTAAGGAGCCTTCATAAATGAAGGGGTAAGTGCATGAACGGGTTATGTGGTGTATATTTACATTTATTTCCCATGCAGCACATGTTTATTATTGAATTTAAATATAAAATTTAAATTTCTAATTAAATTTTAATCGTATGATATTTCAGCATAGGATTTTTCTAAATTTTACAAAATACGACTTTTTGAAAAAATGTCACATAACCCCTGCATGCACTTGTCCTTCCAAATATTCCTTTTTATTGTTATTTAAAAATCGTAACTACAAACCCAAAGTTATAAATTAGTTTCTTGATTTAATTCTAACTACAATAATTATAAATCTGTGCTCTTATAAATGTGATACTGCATTCATTATCCCAACTTAAAACGATGTACATATAACATAACACTTAACAATAGAATTGAATAAAAACTTTTCATTGTATTAAACAATTTTTCATTCAACATAGTTTTTCTCAACTTCTCTATTTTTCTTTTTTAATTTCGAAAGATTATATATGTATGTGCGCAAGTATTTGCAATCCCAATAAAATTCATTAGAGATGGTTATGTCTGTAGGTAGGTACCCCTATACGGTTGCTTAATGAAATAATTTTTTTTTTTTTTTTTGAAAAAAATTACTAACCAAGTTTGTAAAATGTCGTTTTAATTTATTTCATTTGTAGAAAAAAAAACCCTGACTATTAAAACGAATAATTGCTAACGGACGGAATTTACGGACAACGTATACAGTGTATAGCCAGTACCGACATTTTATAAAAAAAAAAAGAAAATGTGTTAGGAAAAAAATAGGTGTGATCTAAAAGTACAGTTAGGTATAAAAATATATTATAATATTGCCATATGTATGAGAAAAGATGAAAATTCCTAGTGTCATTTTCAATATCGACCACATACGATACATTTTTGAACTCTCGTCCTATGTAAACGGGTTTTCGAGAAAAATTGGTTTTTCTAAACAAAAATTCGCTATGTTATACAGAATGCTGCGACAGGGGGTATTGTTATTTTTACCAGTTTTTTTAGACTTTCCAGTATTGATATCGAGTTCTAGTATATTTTTTAAAACGAATTCCCAGTAATACCAAAAATTTTAAAACCATGTAAATCGGACCATTAATTTTCTTTCTGTAGCCAAAAATAGATGGAACTTCAATAAATATCCAAAAGTTTGATTGTTAATAACACCGATGTGAAATGAAATGAAAAAAATAAAAACCTTATGGATCCATATAAACAGGCGCTAATAATGTAATTTTTGTAAAAACTAAGTGCGTGTTGGCTAATCATTAAAATCGACGAAAGTGAGAATGCATAATGACTCCTTCGGAGTCATAACAAAAATTAAAGAACAGTATTTCATTATTCCAGTATATCAATTTTTAACTATAATTACGATCTGGAATTTTTAGGGTGGAAATTTCAATACTTGGAGTAATGTTTTTTTTTTTAATTTTTTTTTGTCTTTTTATTGTTCTCTCGAAATATCTCTTTTCTTGGTGACTGTCGTATTTATCTGGTTTCGAGCAAAGACTTCTGCGGATAATGTTACAAGATTACGGTAGTAAAGTCACAACGATTCTTGTTTTTTTCGCGCAAAATAATTCTAGTGCAGGCAGACAAAAGTAGTTAAGTCCATTTTTATTTACTTTTCATTTCATTATAAGGACCAAGAGAGTCTATCTCATATATTTCCAAAAGGGCAAAAGTCAATTCCACCCCTAACATCAAGTTTCTTTGCACTTGTTATAAAAAAAATTCTTTTCGGAAACTAACAAAAGAAGTTAAGGTCTTAAAACTCTTAATAAAATAATAAATAAGTAGGTACATAGTTTAATTAAATTGGAAATGTATTTTCATGGCAACAACTACCCGCTAAAACTGGTTAAGTCCAGAAATGGTTTTAATAATGAAATTTATTGTTGTTTTGTTAAATGTTAAGTCCATAAAAATGTCTTAAAAAATTTAGTTTAAGGTTTAAAGTTTATTTTTTTATGATTTACTGTGTTACATGTTAAGAAAGTAATTCATTATAAAAAAAATTACAAAATGTCATCTAAACTTGAAGATAATTCAAATAAACTCATGTTGCGTGCATTTCATTTTAGTTTTTACTCTCTACTGTAAAGTTGATATTTTGGACTTAACTACTTTTGTCTACCTGCCCTAGAATTAAAAACTGAATTTTCCCTAATTTTCAATTTTTAATTCACTTTCTTTTACTACATTAAACCCCTTCACCCGTAATAAGTTCCCTAATTTTCAATTTTTAATTCATTTTTTTCCACATCAAACCCCCTCACCCATAATAAGTTGAAAAACCTTTCGAAAGTTCATTCACACCAACTTTGCTGAATGTTTATTTGTAAAAAAGAGTAGTAATAATAAAAATCTTCACTATTTATCATACGAAAAAAATACATATATCGGATTAAAACGGTACATACATACTACTATCACCGCTAGATACCACGACTTTATGATATATTGTTGACGATATGTAAAATAACATTTATGCGGTCAAATATATCATTTTACGTGTCAGATTTAAATGGCGACAGTGGCAAGGTGAGAGAATATTTTTGTTTCGGATTGTACCCAAATAGGTGTACCTACAAAAAGACCTTAATGATGATTCATATGTATGTATATATGCTGAACTTCTGGAAATACGTTTGAATTTTTTGTCTCGTTTTAATCAATTCCATCTCTATTGTAAGTCTGACGGTACCATAGATATACAAGATACCAGGTCCCTATTTCATAACTACCGTGCTCGCTGTCTCCAACAAATGGCATGGACAATCGCTACCCCTACCAAACGATCATGATACATACAACAAAACACATCATTTGTATGTACACAGATATGCGAATGTGTTTGTGCAATATGGTGTAGGTATGTATGACTGGGCACCTTGCATTTATATAGTATATACTGTCATGGCTGACCTATATGACTTACAACCAACAATTAAAAATAAATTTATTTATTTTAAGAAAAATATCCCTTTATTTTGAGAATTTTTTTGTTCAATAGAATTTTTACACTTAAATACGGACACACTTCATATTCTTTTCTGTTTAAGTTTCACGCCTTGAATTAAAGAAAAAACAATGATACTAGTTACGACGTGAACTCTATGACGAACAGTAACAGACTAAATCAGAAGCGGTGTAAATTGACACAATATTGCACCTTACGAACGACAGATTTTTATATATTGTACATTGCTTCTATAATGTTCTGTGGATGGTGCCTTTATCTGTAAAAATAGTATTCACCACATATTGTGCGAGTTGATGCTGGGTTGCTTTATTGTTTGCGAGAGATGTACGGGAAAAAAATTTGTAAAAATTTTCCACCTTTTTTTGCCGTTTTCATGTGTGCTGTTTGTTTTTTTTTTATGATCTCTTTGGTCCTTCAAAAATGTTATTTAGTTACGTATTTTATAATTGATGATTTTCCTTTTTAGCGAATTTCCATTCTGGAAATTCAGCAATTACAGCAGCTCTTATGGTAAGACCTAAGTCCGGGACTATGGTAGAAATTTGTTCTGGAGCCTCTAGAACCCGAAAATTTACTTCACTAAAATTTATGGAAACAAAATAACTGGAAAAGGTTCTTTTCTTGGATGAAATGGAAATGTAACCAAGAAAAACTCTTTTGGTTGAAGTAGCTTCAAGTACATATGCATATTTTTACCGCCTAACTGATAAATTTAAGGAAAAATAAAAAATTAAACTTGGGTAAAAAAATTTCTTTTGCTCATTTATGTTGTTAATTACTGCATTAGATCAGTTTTATTGAAAAATTAATATATAGTCTCATTTAAAAATCTATAAGTTTGTATCATAGCTCGAAAAACATAAGAGCTATATATATGTATATACATATGTATATGCTCGTATATATATATATATATATATATATATATATATATATATATATATATATATATATATACCTATATATACCTATATATATATATATATATATATATATATATATATATATATATATATATATATATATATATATATATATATATATTTATGTGTGTACACGATAACTCTCGAACGAAACATTTAATGCTTATGAAATTTGGCCTGCGTGCTGGAAGCCGGACTGGCTCGGCTAATTTCGTTAGCCAGACACGTCGGATGCCCAGAAGTAGGTTTTTTGGCCATTTTTCGCCATTTTTATTGGTTCTTTTGCAAAATTTGGCTAGAGTTCAAAAAGTTTTTTAATTTTTTTTTTTGACACCATCGAAAAGGGCGTAAAAAATTGCATAAGATAAGCTTTCAAAACATTGTACTAAGTGAACTATGAACTAGCTTTTAAAAAAAATCAAGAAATTTGCTGAATTTTTTTACAATAAATGTTTTATCGTTTTAGCAATTCTTTTCTAGATAAAACAAGTGCTAGTTAGTTATTCAATATGTATGCATGTGTTATAATAACAATAGCTCTGTCTCATCTTTTTAAATTAAAATTAATCAGATTTTTTAAGAGTACGTTATGGAAAGGAAATTTTTGTATGATGTCCTCCAATAATATGTTGTTAAATGGATATATGCTACACTATATGAGATTCGTTAGGGTCCTGACGAGCTAAAAGCGCCAAAAATTAACTACTGAACTGATTTTGAAAATTGTTTCACTGTTAGAAAACTAAACTATTTTAAATGGATACAGGTCTTACAATTAGATGAGATCCGCCAGTGCTCAATATTTGGAAATTCGCTATATTATGCAGATGCTGCGACAGGGGTATTTTATTTTTAAATGTGTATGTAAAAAAATAAAAGTAATTGTTTTGAAATGTTTTTAAAGCGCTATCTATCTGTACAGTATTTAAAACAAATGGAAATTTTTTGAATGCTTTCATGATGCTTTTAATAGTGAATATATGAAATAGAATCTCGTCAAATCCGCTTTGGGCCAGCTTTCGGTATAAAATATAGGGCAGTTGGGAATATTTTTTGCGGTTATGTAACCGGCACAAGCATTACTACTGTAAGAACCCATTAAATGAAAATCTGGTTTCCTATATCTCTTGAAGAAACATATAAATTTTCAGAGATTTCCCACAAAATATAGTGTTTAAGTTGAATTATTTCTGGAGTTATTTACGAAAATTTATCAATTCTCTAACATTTTCGTTTAAAGATTTGAACCTAAAAATTTGGGACATGCTTTCTAATACCGAAATATACTTCAGTGAAAATATTCAACTATTTACATGGAATCATGAAGCCCATTGTGTTTGATAGATTTGAGCGTTACTTTATGGTAGTCCATTTTAAAATAAAAAGACAATTTCTGTGATATGTTTCGGCCCGTATGGCCACTGATGAACAGTTAATGGCCTGTTTGTTAATGCCCATGCGGGCCGAAACATTTCACAGACATTTTAAAACTTGAAACTAAGTGGAATTAGTAAAGTAAAGCCCATTCTAACCTACGTGTATTAGTCCCAAGATAGGAGTATTGAAATTTTTTTACTTTTACCGTGAAAAAATGCTGCTGGAGCAGATTTTTGCAGCGAAAAAATGAAAAGAAACTTTGAGTTGGTCATTTCGTTGCAGATAAACACGATCAAAATGAAACAAAATTTTTATTGGTAAGTTTAACTATAATGTCAAATTCATAGTAGCAAAATATTTTAATAATAATATGAATCATACTAACTTATTTTATTTGTTAAATTGTCAGAGAAGATTTTAGGATTCTTATTTTGGGCAGGCCCGAATTTTTGTATAACCATATATCACAATAAGGAACCCCGGAGGCGCAAACCAAAAATGACCACGTTTTTCTACAAAAATATAGTTGGCGAGCAAAAAAGAAAAAGAATAACAAAATATTTATTTTTTACTCAAAACTGTAGTCGATGTGTAAAAAGAAACAAATAACATAATAATAAATACTTTTTATTAATTTTTCAAAATTTTTGGGTAAACTCGGACTTTCCTGGCCTAGCCGCTACAATCACCTCTGTAAATTGTCCTATCGTATTACACCTGAATCTTATAATTTTTCTAAATTTTGTGTTTTCTAAAACTCAGACTCAAAAAATTTGTACACTTATAAAAATACTTATAAAAAAAACTGTTAGGCAGAAATTTTTTTTCTACAATCTTAGTGGAAAGTAGGCTTTTGCGCTCCGTAAAGAGAGCGCAAAACGTGTATTTGCCGAGGACTCTAGTTGCCGAGCAACAAAATATTACTTTTCCGCTTTAAATTACTTTACTTGTTTAAATATTAAATTACTTGTGTAAATATTGACGTCCAATATTATTTTTTCAAGTATCTTTTAAATAAAAAATACATTTTATAAGATTGTAGAAAAAATTTTGTGTGTAATTCGAGCACAAAATGACATTGCCGCTCTCATGCGAATAACACGCTCCGCCTGACGGCGTTGCGCGTCAACATTCTCAATCGAGCGGCAATGTACCATTTTGCGCTCTTAATACACAAATACAATATAGCACCGGTAATGGAAACATCAGTTTTGGAAATTTTTTGAGAGCATTATATTGGTCAACATCACTTTTGGAAAGTTGCATCAAAAATGTCAAGTACATAAATATTAAATCCATGTGCAATAGACCATGACGCATGATTTTATAAAAAGAAACAAATAAATCTACCGTTAATGGCAGTGATAGACAATAACGACCTCAAAGCGTGGGAATGTGGATTTTAATTATTGTACATAGAATGTTTATATGTATTTTGTTCTGTGGCGGTTTTTATCATACGTAAAATGTAAACAAAATCGTTTCAAAGCAAATTAATAAAACGACAAATGAAAATATATTTTCTGAGATAAATAATTTTTAATTCTTCACTTCTTTTTTTCTTTTATTAATATTTAAAAAAAACAACATAATTTTAATTCAAAACATAATCCTACGATATTTCTGAGTCGCCCCTAGTCAAAAAGCATCACTTTTGTCAAGCACCACTTTTGGAGACTACTTTTTCTTGACAAAACTGGTGCTTTACTGTAACTATTATATATTGTAAATACAAATTTATTCGTAAAAATACAAAGATCTCTCGTGTTATATTTGATAGATTTGAGCGTTACTTTATGGTATTCCATTTTAAAATAAAAAGGCAATTTTTTTACTTTACTAAATACCACTTTATTTAGAGTTTTAATTGTCTGTGAATTGTCGTCAATGGCCATACGGGCCGAAACATGTCACAGACAATTAAAACTCTAAATAAAGTGGTATTAGTAAAGTAAAAAAATTGTCTTTTTACCTCTCGTGTTATTAATATAAGTAAAAATAGATTTTACTGAAATGATTTTTAATTCAAAATCAAGAAGAGTTCTTGTGCGTATAAATTTTTTTAATATAAAAAAGTTTATTATTATCTTACATGATTGGTTTGTTTCGTAGGTGGGTACTTGGTAAAGAAAATATAAGTGGAAATTTTATACAATATACGTAAAATGGAAAAAGTACATTAAAAAATCAATCTACCCGGCCTCGTATGAAATTTTCTGTAGGAGTTTTGTGGAGAGCCGTACGAAAAAGTATAATATGAATGTGTCTCCGATGCGACCCTAACTAACTAACAGATAGCGACGTTACGTCATAATACAGGGAAAACTTTTTTAATATGATTTCCTACACTGAGATTCGACGAAAGTTCAAAAGTTATTAATATTATGGAAATTATGTCCCACATTATTATGTCGTATGTTTCATACATAGATATATGTACCCATTATATCATCAGTTTGATGGTTATAACTAAAGAGCGGAATTTGCATATTTTGCATATCGATAAGTTCTGGTTATATATCAGTAAAACTTCGGATCTATCTGGATCTCCACTTTTCGAATTGATTAAGACTATTTAAAATTTGCATATTTTGCATATTTGACAAAATTCTGCATATTTTCAAGTTTTTTGCATAAATATGCATATTTTCACCAAATTTAGCACTTTTCATAAAAGAGATACAAATTTCCTTAACAAAACATAGAATTATGCTTTCCTATTTTACACTGAAATCAGCAGAATAATTCTTGAAAAGTAAATATTTTGTACTCCTAAAGTTTTGGCGCGCAAGAAAGAAATATAGCAATTTTATATTTAAAAATTTTATCATACTCATTTAACGATCATTGACGATTATGCGATATTGCATGATAGAGTTACTTTACAATATGGTTAATCACGCGATATCGTGTGACAAATATAAGGACCTACTTATTTAACATAAAATATTTGACCATCTCACAAAGTCTGTATTTTTAGCTTGGTAATGAACGTGTTAATGCCAAAAACATTTAAAAATAAAAAATTTGGAAACAAAAGCGTTAACATTGCTTTTGTTCGTGAAGAAAATTTTGTTCCAAAACGTTTTGTAACGGAGCTTGCAAAAAATTTATCTAAAATCCCAAAAATAAAGATGTTATAAATTCAGTCTTGGATAAAATTTATCCCAGAACTTCAATTTGATACAAGAAATAACACTACTTTCTGTAAAGTTTGTGGAAAACCTGTAAGCAGGGCCGGATTACCCACTAGGCCTATCTAGGCTTTTTTTTTTTTTTCTCATCAGTTATTTCTTTTAGGAAAAATTGGAAAAAAGTAGGAAAAGTTACGATTTTTTCTTTTTAAGCAAAAGGCAGGGGCCGCATTTTTCACGGTGCCTAGGGCGGCACTAATGGTTAATCTGGCCCTGCTTGTAAGTACATTATGCTCTTATTTCTGTTTTAGATTTTAGAAAAAATCTATTTCTATTTTTGTTATTTTGGATCAAAATTATTATTTTACATCAAAATTATTACCTACAGCAAAATTATTAAGCCTTTTTTTTAGATTTATTACTGCATATTTGTGCATATTTTGAAAAAATTGGTGCATATTTTACCATAAAATCGTGCATATTATATTGCATATTTTTCAATATTTTTGTGCATATAATTCCGCTCTCTAGTTATGACATATAATCCAGGTAGTTACCTCAACTTTCTGATGCTCAAACAGCACTGACGTCAGCAGGAATGTTTAAGTTGTATCTTAATATAATGACATTTTTGTTTATTGAAAAAAAAAGTTTATTTAGAGAGAGAGAGTGTTTATCGTTTGTTTTTAGTGTTCTGTCAGTGTTGGCAGCTAAAAACAGGACTTCGATCGTACCAAATGTTCAAAATTATCGTATTTTTCGTATGTTCGAGGTAAATTATCGTACACAATGTAATTTAGTGAATTTTGCTTTATAATTTAATGAAAAATTATCGTATTTTCGCGTGAGATAATAAAAATTTTATCGTATGTCACCATTAAAAATTATCGTACATGTACGATAATTATCGTACACCTGTCAACACTGTATTTTGTAGTCACAACACCACGGAACACTTATGGCATCGTCGTGTCTATCATCGCTTTGCTACAAATCATTAATCACCAATTACTAAACACCTCGATGTAAACACGGCATTAAGGTATTTTCTTTGTGATATATAAGTATTATATTACAACTCTAAGAAAAAAGTAAAGGTAATAAAATTTTGAAAGAAATATGATTGGTTAAAAAAGATGACAAGGATAAAAAAGCAGCTTGTACAGTGACAGTTTAATTTACTTATCTCTCTCACACAAAAATGTGACAAACTAAGTTGGATTTACATAGCTAAAAAAAAACTTCATAATTCAAAAAGTTAAATGAATGTATATAATTTTTAAAACTATTGATTTAGATTATAATTTAACAATTCTAAATCGTATTTTGTATTGCCATATTCTATTTTGAATCGAAAAGTAATATTTTTATAATGTAAAATTTTATTACGTTTACTTTTTTCTTAGAGTTGTAATATAATAGCTGTAAGTTAATATTGCTAACATCAGTATCAGAGTGATGTTGTCGCCAGGGCTGGATCTAGAGGGGCAGCCGGGGTAAGTGCCGCCCCCTATGCAGGTGTTAGGGGGCGCCAAAAGTACAATTTCGGGGGCGCTAAAATGTTGAATTTGAGTTTTTTTTCTTGCTCGTCACTTGCCTTTTGCAGGGATTTTTGAATTTTGAAATTTGAATTTTTCTCAGGGAGAGCGTCAACAAAGTTAACCCCCCTCGTAATAATTGTAGGTCCGGCCCTGGTTGTCGCTATTATTTTTTATTTTTTTTTTATTTTACTTTAAAGAGCGAAAAATAAGGCAAAAATCGTAATCAAAAGTTCACACATCCGCCATTTTTGTTTCTTTCAGCAATTTATTGATATTATAGGTATAGGTGCCGGTACTCTTCATATATTTTATAAATCTTTTTTGTTTTTGGATTTCAGTGGTTTATTACCGGCGCTATGATGTCAACCAACAAAGCATCGGATTTTCGGATCGTCACACTGCACTATCTATAAAATAGACAATTTTTTATATTTTTCCTTGAAAAATTTTTCTTGTATAGTTTAATACTTAATAAATATCTGTACAAAATTTGAAATTGATGTTTACTTCCGTTCTTGAGAAAAAAATTCCAGAAAAATACATAATTTTTAAGGAATCTCAAGTAAACCTCCCCTTAATAAATCTGAAATTGAATCTTATTTTAAAACGATGTATTCAGTGTACATACATATATATTCACATACGGAAAAAAGAAATGATAAAAATATGACACATATAAATGAAATAATCGGGGGGGGGGGGGGGCGGTGGAGAAGGGGTAGTAAGGTGACGCTACAATCCATTTCTATTCAATGCCCACCGCCTGGACCGTTTATTCTTCCCCCACATACATATGTGTTAGCACTTTTAGAATATTATATTTAGTTATATAAGACAGGGGATCTTTTATTAACACTGCTATACAGGAGGTAAATGTATGTGTTTTCGCACACACGGCGTGGTGTCCCAAGGAACATAGCGGTGCCGGGTGCGGCGCGGTACGGTGTGTGCAGGATGTAACAACCTTCAGGGGAAAAACTTCACTATTCTTCTCAAAAGTTGCTGTATTTTATTTCCTATAAGGATATGTTAACGGATATGTTTTAACTTCTTTTTTTCTTCAAAATGGGAGAGAAAAAATGAAATAAAATATAAAAACATTGTGTGAATAAAAGAAACTTATTCTGTTTATTTTATAGTTTTGTTTTTAACGAATTTCCAGAATGGAATTCAGCTATTACAGCCACTGTCATGACGCGACTTGAGCCCGGGACTATGGCAGAAATTTGTTTTGAGATTCCTAGAAACCGAAAATAATATTCACTAAAATTTATATATATATATATATATATATATATATATATATATATATATATATATATATATATATATATATATCATGTGAGTTTTTTGAGAGTTGCTATTTTTATTACAGCAAATTTGTATGATAGAAATGACTAACCAGAACACTATCGGTTGAAGTAGCCTGAAGTACATATGCATATTTTTACCGCCTAACTAATGAATTAAAGAAACATTAAAAAATTAAACTTGGGTAAAAAAGTTTTTTTGCTCATTTTTGTAATTAATACATTAGATCAGTTTTACCGAAAAATTAATATATAGTCTCATTTAAGAATCTATAAGTTTGTAACATAGCTCGAAAACCATAAGAGCTATAAAGCTCCTGACTATAGCAATCGGTTGCCCCCGTCGATAACTCTTATTTAAACAATTTTTTCGATTAAATCAACGGATTGGCTGTAATAAAAATGGCAATTCTCAAAAAACTCACAGAGTATATATTTATATATATATATATATATATATATATATATATATATATATATATATATATATATATATATATATATATATATATACAAAGCGTTCATAAAGTTGCGGAATAGCTCTATATCTCAGTTAATATCGACTTTATCGAAAAATAACCCGGACAAAAGTTTAATGGGAAGAAATGAAGAACTAGAAAATGACCTTGAACTTGACCTTGAACATGACCTTGACCAAAATTTGGAGGTCAACTTTGTTTTTTAAATAGAAACCCCTATTTTTGACCTCGGATTCGGAAAGAGCGGGAAATTCTACGTTGAAAACCGTATTCATGCATCATATCCCAAAGTCGTGTGAAGGTGATAAAACGAAAAAAATATGATACTGGTTGGTCAAGGTCACGTTCAAGGTCAAATTTGAGGTTATTTTCTAGTTCCTCATTTCTTCCCATGAAACTTTTGTCCGGGTCATTTTTCGATAAAGTCAATATTAACTTGAGATTTTGCGGAACAGCTCTGAACAGCTCCGCAAAAGTTTTGCGGAATGTGTGTACGCGCGATAACTCTCGAACGAAGTATCCAGTTTGTACGAAACTTGGTGAAAACATTGGAAGTTCTAAACCCTTGGATGAGTTCGTCAGCCAGACACGGCGGATGCCACGAACATGGATTTTGATCTTGCAAAAAATTAGTTTTTTGCCAAAATTTCCACTTATTCAAAAATTTTTGCGAAATTTTTTTACACCATTTACTTAAAAGAGGAGAAGAAAATACATTAAAAAGTTCTTTAAACTATTCTTCTATGTCAACTAGTTTCCGAGAAAAACTAATTTTTATAAACAGGAATTCGCTATGTTATGTAGAATGCTGCGACAGGGGTATTTTATTCTTTTGTTCCGTTTATTTCTTTAAATATATTATTTTTACTAATTGCGTTTTTGTTTTATTTACATTATTTTATTTTGCATTTAACTATGGAGGAAAAAAAAGTATAACATCACTAACTTTTATTGTTGCGTTTTATGCCAGTGTTGTGTTGCTTTGTGTAAATAGATATATGTATGTTTTTCTTTTATATTTCCGATTAAGGAAAACTTTTATTGCTGGGGTGCAACTGGGGTGCAATGGAGAAAATACGATATTTTTAAACTCGTTGTAAACCAAGTGTGTGTCGGACACGAATTTTGTTAGGATGCCTCGGTAGTTCTTTATAATTTTTTTTTTTTTTTGGGATATCGATCATATTTTACATTTACACGCTAAAATTTGAGCCGGTCCAGAATGTATTAGTTAAACTAACAAAAAGGGAACTCAAGGCATTTAGTTTGAGCTTTGAGTAGATTTTTCAAGTTTATAAGAGAAAAATAAATGTCAGTCGTGTGTCACGTTATGTGTGACTTGCCTTACGGGCTAATCAAGAGACACGATTATTTTTTCTTGAGCGCAAAGGGTTTGTTTTTTACGATTTACTAAAAACAGATAGAAATTATACGAAGAATTTTTTCAACCTTCTCCCAAATTGCGTGGACTAGCTTTATAGAAGGATGGACATAATGAAACCAATATCTTCTATTTCATAGCTTTTCTTTATTAAAATTGCCAAAATATTTTCGATATGTTTAATATCATCTTCAGTGGCTAAACATCAAAAAAAAAAATTTTTACAACGTAATAATAAACAATAACATCATTTTTATATATTTACAATTCTTCGTTAACTTATACTATTATTTTTTAGGTTATAAGCTACATATTGGATAGGAGGATTATTTATTTATTTTTGTAAAAACAACAAGAATTTGTGATTTAGTTGATATATAGGAAATTTTATGTTTGGAAGAATATCTATTTGTGTTAACGAAACAAACAAAACCTATTTTTTAATATTAGCGGATTTGAGACAGGACAAACTGAAACAGTATGTATATTAAAATGTTAAAAAATTTTTTTTATACAATCTTACTCACCAGAAATTATCTAAATTTCAGATTGTCATTCTTGGATAACAACCAACCATACCAACAATCCATTAGAACAATTTAACTAGTTTTTTTGCATTTCACATGGAAATTTGTCAATCGAAAAAATTTGTACAAGTTTGTATCAAGTACAATGTACTTGAGGAGTACATTGTACAAACTGTGATAATTTATATAAAAAAAAAAAAAAAAAAAAAAAAAAAAATTCTCTTAAAATTTTTTTTTTTGATTTTACATTTTAAATATGTTTGACTTTTTTAATTGTTTTAAATTAAAGTAATTATTTTATAAAAAATTTTTTCGATTGACAAATTTCCATGTGAAATGCAAAAAAACTAGTTAAATTGTTCTAATGGATTGTTGGTATGGTTGGTTGTTATCCAAGAATGACAATCTGAAATTTAGATAATTTCTGGTGAGTAAGATTGTATAAAAAAAATTTTTAACATTTTAATATACATACTGTTTCAGTTTGTCCTGTCTCAAATCCGCTAATATTAAAAAATAGGTTTTGTTTGTTTCGTTAACACAAATAGATATTCTTCCAAACATAAAATTTCCTATATATCAACTAAATCACAAATTCTTGTTGTTTTTACAAAAATAAATAAATAATCCTCCTATCCAATATGTAGCTTATAACCTAAAAAATAATAGTATAAGTTAACGAAGAATTGTAAATATATAAAAATGATGTTATTGTTTATTATTACGTTGTAAAAATTTTTTTTTTTTGATGTTTAGCCACTGAAGATGATATTAAACATATCGAAAATATTTTGGCAATTTTAATAAAGAAAAGCTATGAAATAGAAGATATTGGTTTCATTATGTCCATCCTTCTATAAAGCTAGTCCACGCAATTTGGGAGAAGGTTGAAAAAATTCTTCGTGAAATTTATATATCCCAAAAAAAATATTGTTGTAATTTAGATAGAAATTATATTAAGTGTATTTTCTAGCATTTTTTTTACGATCTAAATTTTTTAAGGAATATTTTCGAGTAAAATAACATACCATTATGCAAAACTTTATCTACTGAGGCCAATTTTTTTACCTTTTTTTTTACTTGACTAGCGAAAATTTAGTTTTCTATACAGTCAACCCTCTTAGATAATACGGTAATCTCAAAATAGGGCTTTCGATAGGGCATAACCGACATAACTTAGTCGATGAGATAAAAAATTTTAAATGAGTCTTCACATCAAATGACTTTTTGGAATCTCGTTTGAAAAGTTACAGAAAAGGAGAAGAAAATGCTCCACTTTAAAGCTCTATATTTTGGAAACGGAGTTGAAGAATACGAAAATGTAATGATGGAAAAAATTTCCATTCCCCCTTTCTAAAATGGAAAAGTACTTCAAGAATTTTTTTTTGCTATGTTTGCAATGAGGGTCTGGTTACAAGCATTCTAAAATTTTTTCTTCAAAATCCTAAAACAAAAAACAAATCTTTTGTTTACCAGTTTAGAGAAATAAAATAAAATGTTCTGTCCATTTTATGTGTATTTTATACCCTGATTACGAATTTCCCAAGTACCTATGTATTTCCCGGTGAAATGTGTCATCATTATGTTGTAAATGACATAAAAACCATACACTGTCATTGTCAAAAAAGAGATAATATTTCGAATAATAATGGGAGGACATATCCTTCGAAAATGGAACAACAAAAAGTGTACCTTGTAGGTACACGGAGAGTATTAACAGGATATTCTATTAACTGTTTTGTGTCTTTTAAATTCTATACGCAACAATTCATATTAAATTTCAAAATTAATATCGGGGACCCATCATCAAAATTATTTTATATGTTTCCACCTAAGTTGAAATTTCATAAAATATGAATGTAATTACTAATGATATTATTACAAAATGGTTCACCCATTAACTGTTTGCTAAATAATATATATTTAATGATTGTTGCTTAATCATGGCCTACAGTATCGTGTCAAAATTAATGGATAGTGGGCTCAAAGCATTTGAACGATGGGTAGTAGGCTATGATTACGTTGAACGCTTGTACGCGAGTACAAGCGTTGTACATAACTACAGCTTTAGAGATACAGCCTACATAAGTATTTTTGGAGTTGAAGTACAGCTTAACTCTTTGTGCGGTGGATAGGGGACGCATAAAAAAAATCGCACAAAAAAAATATATTCAAAAATATCACAAATATCTATAAAAAGTATAATTATTCGACCCAGATTATAAAAAACATAAATCAAAACGCTCAAAACTTAGAAATTTCCTTAGAAGTTGCTACGATAGACAAGATAAAGCATTAATTTACATGGAGAAACATTTTATTTCAATTTTATAAGATTATGAAAATTTTGAAAAATACATCTGTAACAAAATTAAATAATGCAATAATTTATGTTCTTATGCAATGTATTGATTAAATGCTTAAAAGCCGTTAGAGAGTATTTTTATCAAACAAATTTATTATAGTAAATGCTTAAGTTTCTTACTGTCTCTTGATTTTGATTTATATTATGCATTTTAATGGCCATTTTTTAAAAACCGCATAAATAAACCGCACAAAACAGGACCGCATAAAAAAGAGTTCAGCCTCTGTGTAGGGGTATTAAAAGAAGTAAAATTTTGATACATTTTGAACAGTGGTTCTAAAGTTATCGTTATTTTTAACTTTTTGAAAATTTTTATTTTTTATCATTTTCCCCAGACCTTGTCTATAAAAGTCTATGAAACTGGCAAAAATTTTTTTCATAAGTTACGCGAGAGAGGGAATTTTGATTTTTTGGTGTTTTTTGAAAGCCTCTTCCCTTTCATATCAAAACTGAAAATTTCAAAAATTTTGTAGCAAGGTAGAAGTAGTGGCATACGACGAATCGACAATCGATTTTTTTTTTTAAAAATGATGTCACAGCGGTAAAATTTCGAAATATTTTATAACATTTTGTAAAAATTTCAATATTTATTCTGTCATACCAATACATAAAAAATCTAAAAGAAATCTTAAGAAATATATATATATATATATATATATATATATATATATATATATATATATATATATACATATATATATATATATATATGTATATATATATACATATATATATATATATATGTATATATATACATATATATATATATATGTATATATATATATATATATATATATATATATATATATATATATATATATATATATATATATATATACTGTGTGAGTTTTTGAGAATTGGCATTTTTATTACAGTCAAACCGTTGATTTAATCGTAAAATTGTTCAAATAAGAGTTGTAGATATCGACGGAGGCAACCGATTGCTATAGTCAGCAGCTTTATAGTTCTTATGGTTTTCGAGCTATGATACAAACTTATAGATTTTTAAATGAGACTATATATTAATTTTTCGATAAAACTGATCTAATGCATTAATTAACAACATAAATGAACAAAAAAAGTTTTTTTCAACCCAAGTTTAATTTTTTAATTTTTCTTTAATTTATCAGTAAGGTGGTAAAAATATGCATATGTACTTGAGGCTACTTCAACCGCTAGTGTTCTGGTTGGTTATATTTCCATTACATCCAAGAAAAGGACCTTTCCCAGTACCATTTCTGTCATACAAATTTGGTTGTAATGAAAATGGCAACTGTCAAAATACTCACATGGTACACAATTATATCACTGTTTAGAAACTTGTGTATCTCTATATTTTTGTCAATAACTGTAGACAACCCAACATTTGAGTATATAATATGTAGAATAGAAAATGAAACAAATAAACACTGAACACTATAATACGAATGAATAAGTTTCGTGGGGTTGTACGGAGGCGTGAGTCATGGGGGTGTTTCATGGTCCATTTAGAAACAATAAAGATGTTTTAATACAATAGATGAACAATTTATTGGCCAAAACAATAATTAAATGGAACAGTTGTTCAGATCGTATAAGCAGGCACATTCCCCTTTCCTTCCTCCCCACTGCAAACGCCGGTCATTCTCATTCTGGTCGAACAATGACGTTTATGACGTCCACTAAGCACATACATATTTGTGTCTGAGTATATGGATTAGATTAGACGAATGTTTTGTTCGATTTAATAATATTGTAGGTGATGAAAATCAAATTATAATAGGCAATTTACACCGAAGTGGTAAATAACAAGTAGTAACAAGAACATAAGTAGAGTAAGAAGGCGGTTACTTAAGACGAAATTTTCATGAAAATCGATTAAAAATTTCTTCTGCAATTCGGAATTTAAAAGTTTACTTTATAGTTACCCACCATAGTATCAAAATATTACAGTATGTTGCAAAATATTTTTGAAATAAAAATAAATAATATTCGTTTTTAAAGTAACGTACAGTATAAATTATAACTGTGAACAAGTTAAAATGTCTTAATGCAACTTAATTGTCACTTTTTATTACACAAGAGGTTTATATTTTTTCGAATAAGTTTGTGTTTATATTTGTGTTAACGCGACAGCGAAGCTGAAGCGTTTTTGTTAGTTGACAGTTCTTCGAGTTAAATGGCTTTTAGGCAAGAAATTTGAGTTGTAAAAAACACAAATTTATTCAGAAAAAATATAAAATTCAGGTGTAATACGGTAAGACAATTTAACGAATAAAATAAATTAGTATAATATATATTATTATTTGATACATTGTTACTATGGTTCCGAATTCAATTAAATTGACCAATACGAATTTTTGTTTCGTTTTAATCGTGTTTACCTACACTGAAATTACCAATGAAATGTTTTGTACCAGTTTTTTCGCTGTAAAAATCTGTTATATAACTTTTTTCCATGGTAAAAGTGAAAAAACTACAATATTCTTCTGGGACTTGATACACATAAGTTAAATTGTCATCAGTTTCCGAAATTAAAAAATGAAAATTTTGGAACATATTTTCTAGGGACATAGTTTTTTTTTTTTTTTAAATAGTGTGGACGATAACGTTTTGATCGAACAATGGATTGACTTAAAATAAAGTATTTTTTTTACTTCTTTAATTTTTTTTTTTAAACCTTAAATGTGAATTTCGTTATACTTCATAGCTAAGGATGGAGTTCCTCTTATTCTCAAATGCATGTATACTTAGTTATTCGTGTTGAAGTATTCCTGTAATATCAGTGGGAATAGATTTGGTCAATAGAAGGAAACAAAATGGTTGTAACGCCTCTAGGTATTCTAGTTAGTCGCCTACATACAACATATTCGTTCTGTTAGTTTTCGGAGAAGCGATGGACAAAAGTTTCGAGGAAATTTATTTCATTCAGTTTAATTACATGTTTTACGGATGTTTATGTCTACAATTAAACTAGTTTGGAATATTTTCTTATTCTAAATATCAGTCTAATTGAGAAAAACCGTCCATGTATATACTCTGCGGTTTGTTTACCTGAATAGCATCATTTTAATAGTAAGAATTTTAAAGATAATTGTGAGTTTTTTTATCTACCTGTATATATTTTTTATATTTCTAGAAAGGTACACACTATAATTTATATTTTCTGAAGGAATTTTGATAAAAGGTACTGTAAAACCGTCTAGACTCGGACACTTTTTTACATTTTTTGGTATAATTTTATGTTTATACATGTTTCCTTCATAGATATCACCAATAAAAATATTACCATTAGAAAGAGCGTATATTATTTGTTATATCTCTGACCCATTTGTTTCGTTATAAGTAAAATAAAAAAAATAAATAAATAATTAGCAAGTGTCCGGATTTACACCCCAAATCCGTCTTGACCCGGACACTTACTTAAATAATGTAATAACATGCAAACTAACCTCTCCCGTCGGAATTAGAACAGTGTTTTATATTGTCTGATGTCTTTGAACCTATCAAAGGCATCAAAACATTTTGTGGGAAGAGAGAGGGGTCAATATATAGTATGCCTCTCTATGAAGTAAACATGCGATATGACAGCAGAAGGAGGCATAAACCGCGTAATTCTGGCGGGAATATAACGTATGGATAGTGGAAGTTACAGCCAGTGCGAATCGCGGCCATAGTGTAATAAACTGATGTGTCCAGGTCTAAACGGATATATGTATATAGCATGTATTATATTATATATACATCGATTATAACTTCAAACATCATTAAATGATACGCGATAAAATTCTGAATACATACATATCAAAATTAAAACAATATGACAATTATGACGAAAATGACATATCTAAGTTAGACACACCTTTTATTTCTTTGAAAAACTGGAGAATAGTAATCCTGTAAAATGAGATAGTAAAAGTTGAAATCCGTAGTTTTTGTTGGTACAGTTGTTTAGAGGATGTTTTTCTTTCTCTAATGACGTCAAGAACAAATGTTTACTGTAGCAGGTTAATGTAGAAACTATTTACTTTGAAGATTGGTGCAAAGTGTCCGGGCTTAGACCCCCTGTCCGGGTCTAGACGGTTTTACGGTACCACTGTTTAGAGTTCAATTTCGGTTCTTTTTATAATGTCTTAAATTCAAAAAATAAAATTTTTCATTTGGTGAGGCCATCGGAAACAAATAAAGTAAAATTATTTTAGAATCTTGGATTCTTAATTCTGATTTCTCCACCATACTATTTAATAATGAAGTAAAGGTTGTTTTGTTCGTTTGGGTTAATTATAATTATAAGAACTACCCAACTGATTTCAAAAATTTTTCCCCCGATGGGTATAGGTGATACTCTATGCTCTATGTTAAAGCTGTCCCGCAAGATCCTAGAATTCAAAACAAACCGGATGGACAGATTTTGACTAAATTTTGTTAAAACAATATACTGAAACCTTGGAAGAAATGAACATTAGGCTAAAATTGCTTCCCAGGATCGTGGGGTTCGAGAAAGCCACAAAATCAACGACTGCATTAATCATTAATATAATTTTCGCTTAAATAAATTGTCGAGATTCCGGAAAAAATAAATGTTAGATTATACCTCCAAAAGCGTCCGAAATAAACGACTGAACAAAACTCCGAATCGTATGCGAAGGCTTTGAGAATTCTTAGGAGAAGAGTCCTAAATTAAATTATTTCTATAAAATTATCAATACAGCTACCTAGGAAAATTTCTCAAGGTGTGGAAATTAAATATGCTATTGAGATATGAATATGACTACTTTAGAGTCACCTGGGATGTGCGGTAAAACACAATTTGAAATAAATTAATTTTGTAGAGAATTTTAGAATAACTGATTTCTGATAAGTCAGAAAATTCGATGCGGATGAAACTGGACAGTAAGTTAAAAAGAAAAAGGATCGATTTTCAGCCCACAATTTCATAAATTTATTAAAAACTGAGGAACTTAAATTGGTTAAATTTAATAAAAATAAAACGATGGAAATAAGATAAATATGTTTTTAGAACCAAATGTGCTTCAATAGAAAAATCAGGGTGGTTTTCACCTCTCCCCAGAAATTTTACAATTTCTAAAAACCATTTGTTTCAATATACGTAAGCTCCTATTCAATTGGAATAATATTAATAAAAAGACGCATGATATATTACAACACTTCATATAAATGCATATGTGGCCATATCCTTGCAGTGAGTATTATCTCCTGCAGTTACCCATACATTAATTAAATATCCATATTATTGGAAACAGACTCGATATTAATAACTGTGTATTCATCGGGCTATATTGTATATTATACGATACCTGCATTTTACATACATATATACATATACGGAGTGATTTTTTTGAGGGTTGCCATTTTTATTACGGCTAAACTATTAACCTAATAAATCAAAGTAAAAAAAATGTGTTTTAAGAAAAAAGCTTTTATTTAAAAATGGGTTCAAAAAAAGAAATTTATCCTTGAGTGAAGTTTGAAGCAATATGCAACATAATTTATAAAAGCTTGAGGCGTTATCATTAATTATATCTGTATTGGATATAAGTGTTGCTATTTTACTTTTCAGTAGTTACCAAGCTTAATTAAACGCCTCAAGCTTTTATAAATTATGTTGCATATTGCTTCAAACTTCATTCAAAAGTTACTTTATTTTTTCAGCCTATTTTTAAATAAAAGCTTTTTCTTAAAAAACATTTTTTTTACTTTAATTTATTTTCTACTTTTTAGTCTGATTTTTTACAATTTTACAATTAATTTAAAAAAAATTAAAGAAGTAATTTTTTTACCTATATTTTAATCGGTTAATTTACCCTAATTAAACGTAACGGTGGAAACAAAGAATTGCAATGTAAGATCAATGGACAATATTTGACAATTCGAAATATCAAAAAGTTGTACAGGACTAAAAATCAACAATTTTGATTTGGGGCGATTTGGGACAAAACTAATTACACAAAATTTCATTGTCATCAAGGTTATTCACGTATGCAAAATTTGAAACCTCTAGCTCAATTAGAACCTGTCTAAATTTTGATTTCAAGATTTAATCTAAACCAACATACTAACATAGCAAGTTAAATAAAAGCTTTTAATTAAAAAGTTGTTCAGGTAAGACTTGTAGCTACCACTGTCAAGAATCGATTGCTACAGTCAGGAACTTCATAACTCCCTCAATTTTCGAGATGTGATAAAAGTTTTCTTTTTTTTTTAATGGGAATCTATATTTAATTTTTTTTTTTTTTATATTTAAGGTGGTATCCACAATTTTTTGATTAAGTCAATAGTTTAGTCGTACTGAAAATAGTAACATTTGAAAAACTCTAGCTGTATATTGTGATAGAAGTAGTACACCTATTACCCAATTCAGGTACACAGTGATGGACGACAGAAGGGGGATTACGGGGGTGTATGTATGTATGTGGTTAACGAACTTAAACACAGAACATACGGAGCTTTATGAAGATTGGTTAGTTACATAATACATACGTAAAACCAGCAACATGAACGTTGATGGACAAGTTAGACATTAATGAACCACCACGTCCGAGTCGAGAAAGTCTTGATGAGGTGCCGAGGTGTAAAGGTGAGGTGGGGGCGTAAATGTGAGTGTATGTATTATAGGCAATGTATATTGTACAGACATGTTTTCTCAATTGAGCTATATAATTGAGTTGTATTCAGTTAGTGTGTATGAATATTAATTTTAGTCGCTGTTATAGTTGTACTACAAATTCTTCTTTTACAAATTCATAAATTGTCTGTGATTGCAGTAATGAATATTATAATATTAATAGATTTGAGCGTTACTTTATGGTATTCCATATTTGTAAATAATAAACAAATACTTTACTTTGCAAAATACCACGTTTATTTTTGAAACTGTGACAATATTGTTTCGAACCGTTAGTTCATTTTCAAACAGAATAAAAATTATAGTCCATACATGCCCTTATATACTAAATTTTATCTACCTATACTTCTGAAGGGGAGTGGTATATCGTGTGGAAGTGGAAGGGGCGGGGGTAGTGGGAGAATCCGAAAAACAAGAAAAACAAAATTACATTACACGTGACAAATGCAAGCAAACACATGACAAAAGATTGAAATTGACAAACAAACAATATTACAAAAAAATTCAATTTTAAGGGTTTAATTAAATTATAATATTGAAAATAAAGTTGAACTGTAGATATCGGTGTAGTCATTTAAAAGGTGATCGGAGTTATGTTTATTTATTTCTATTGCTTCTAAGATTGTTAACTTCTGTCCTTTGTTTGCCTCATGTAGCACGGTAATTTCCCGTTCTGGTGTGTGTCCGGTGTCAATTAAATGCCTCGCAAAAGCAGAGTCGGATTTCTTATTCCTATAGGATCTGAAATGCTCTGCTCTCCGGGTTTCAAAGTTTCTGCCAGTTTGACCGATGTAAAAACTATTACAGTCTTGGCAGTTTAGTTTGTAGATACCCGATTTTTTAAGTTTATCAATTTTTGTTTTATTGTTGTATATTAAGTTTCCTAGATTAAAGCCTGATTTAAATGCTATATTTATGTTTGATTTTTCTAGAATTTTTTTAATTTTATCCGCTATATTACCAAAATATGTTATAAAGTTAGTTTTTAGTTCTGGTTTAACGGAGGGGTAAATTTCTTTTAAAATTTGTTTAAATTCTTTCTTAGCTATTAATTTATTGATTAAGTTTGAATTATATCCGTTATTATTCGCTATTATTTTTATATTATTTATTTCTTTTTCAAAATTTTCTTCCGACAAAGGTATATTAAATGCTCGGTGGATCATGGAATTATAGGCTGCGATTTTATGTTGATACGGACTTAGACGGAGTAATGAATATTATTAGAAAAGGGAACAAAATGATACGTATATTTAAAGTGGTGCAATGAGAATTTTGTAATTGCTCCACCCAAAACTCAATTATTTATCGACAAAAAATTTTTTTTTCAGCATTCCAATTATCAAAATCTTGTAAAAATAATGTTTATTTTTCCTTGTTTTTAAATATATAATTTCTTGACCCCAATAAATTGCTTCCAATTTGCTCCATCTAATTTAAAAGTCAAGTATTCATTTTTCTGAATAATAATTTTAAAATTTGTTTTAATATAAATATGTATATGTTTTATTATATGTATTAGATTATTACATTTTGAACTTATTAGTAATTCAAGTAAATTGCTGAATTTTAAAGTCGGTTTAATTATATTTTCCTAAAAATATATCTTCTTATAATATTCGAAGAAGAAATTGTTGCATTTCCTCTCAAGAAATACATAATTTCCATATATTATGTAATACTATTTACTTTTCATAAATGTATATTTTCATGGAAAACTTTTCCGTACAAATACATTCTATTTGTTCAATATTTATTATTAGATTAAATATATAGTTGCAGTTTCGGGATGTTTTTCTATATTACAAGAATTCGTTTTTTTCAATATTATTTTTTCGCTCAGTATATGTATAAATAGGTATGCTATATAAGTAAACTTACAGGATATTAAAAGTAATAAATTCAAAATACTTGAACTGGTTGGTAGTGTATACATAGAAAACCTAAATAAAGTAACATATGCGCATATTTATTACAGCGGAATAAAAATCTTTAAGAATGTTGTTTCATATTGAATTACACAAAAGTGTAGTATAGACTAGAAAAATAAAAATTTATTACAATACAAACGCTCACAAGTAAAACTACCCAAGTGTCACTCGCCAATCTTCCTGAAACTTTGTTGGTGTATAGAATAGGCAAAAGTAAGAAACCCATATTTTTTTTATCGGCCAAGGCCCACGTTCACGGGGTGAAACCAGCCCCTAAAATAGCGGATTCAAATCATATTTCTTAAGATATCTCGAAAACTATAAGAGATAGAAGAATGAGAGAGATTAACGAAATGTTCCTCTTTAAAAGACCTATTTATTGGTATACGTTAAATCAGGGTCGGGTTCATAAGGGGCTGGAGGGATGAAAATTGGGGAAAATTCTCCTGTACAGCCTGAGTGGTTCAGTGTATCAAATCTTTACCATCATAAATAGAAAGAACACCAAAAAATAGGGGATACGTATTTTTGCGTTTTTCCAAAATACGTGTTTTATTCAAGGCATATAAAGAAGAAAAAAATTTAATAGATTATACTGCATTATTATGGATTGCAAATACTTTTTATATTTTTTTAATTTTATGTTTATTTCATCATAAAAATGTAAATTTTTACTTTTCGATAATGATTCATGTATTTTATACACCAACAAAGTTTTAAGAAGATTGGCTACTGACACTTGGGTAGTTTTACTTGTCAGTAAGGTCATTCCTCGATATCTTCGTAGGGGTTCTACCCCCTTTGCCAAACAATTTCGTTCTAGATTAGATTTTAAATCGCTTCATAAATTACAAGCAAAAAAAGAAAAAAAATTTTTTTCAGGCAAAAAAAACTAAAATATGGAGCGGACTGTGTTACAACTATCATTTTTTAAATAGTCATTGAAGGAATAAAGTACCTTGTTAATTGTCCATATGTGTACATAGTTTGTAAAGTGGGTGTGCTTGTTACCTATCATTTTTCTGTCACAGTCAGAACAGAATACTGTGAACAAAAGTCTCCACCTAGTTATGTATGTACATTCCAGCTTTAGCTATACAGAATGGATAAACGCTTTCTTTTAGCGAATTTCTATTCTAGAAATTCAACTGTTACAGCAGCTCTCATGGTAAGACCTGACTGATCAGACACGATCGATTGTAAGAAGTCAAAATTTTGGCCTTTTAACGACATTTTTGGTGGTTTCTTATAAAAATTGGCCAGAATTCAAATGTTTTTTTTAAAATTTTCTTACACAATCGAAAAGAGCATAAAAAATTACGTAAGATAAGCTTTTTAGCCATTGTTCTAAGTGAACTAGTTTTTTAGAAAAATTAAGAAATTTGTTGAATTGCTTTACGATAAATGCTTCATTATTTAGTCAATACAATAACAATATTTATATCTCTTTCAATTTTCAAAATAAAAATTAACTAAGAAGAATGTGTCACACTGATTTTGGAAATTTATTTACTATTAGAGAATTAAACTATTTTAAATGAATATAGGTTATGTTATATGAGGTCCACCGAAATGCAGTCATTGGAAATTCATTATGTTATGCAGATGCTGCGACAAGGGTATTTTTTTTACAACGGTGAAGATCGTGAAACCTTTTATCAAGAATTTCAATTTCCTCTTTTAGACAAATTTGATCTCATTGAGAACTTCTACTGTATAATAAAACTTGTAGAAAAATGTTACTGAATAGTTAGTTTTGTAAAATTAAAACCCCTTAGATGTTTATGAATTATGGAATGCAAACAATACTAACTTTGTGTTTATTGCTACAATTAAATATAATGTTTGTATTGTCCTCTCTGGCGCACTTGCAGTTAAAGACGTCAAAAACAAACATTTTAAAATAATGTAATTTTATTTAGACATGATTGTAATATAATTATGTATAATGAAAAAGGTACAGAAAGTTTATATTTTCAGTTTTAAATGTAAATGTCTCAGTGAATATATTCTTTCGTGAACGTAAATATGTGTATAAGTGATGTAGAAATTTAAAAGCTTCTAATAGCGCTTAGTTTTACGAATCTATATTTTATGTTAATTCAGATTTGTAGTTTAAATGTAATAAAAATTATTATTATATTCTTAAAGATGATTCTGTTGAAACATTCATTAAAACGGGAGATTCGCCAGAAAAACAAAAAATCGATATATACAACATTGTTTCTACATGTCTTAAAATTACAAAAAAATAAAATAAAATAAAAATTCAAAAATGAGCTGAAAGTAAATGGCTCTAAAGTCGACATTACGAGATTTTTCCACTTTGATGGTTCCTCGCTTTCTGAAATCCCCAGTGAACCAAAATCGAAAAATCAAGAATTTTCTGAAAATATACATACACAGTTATGGCACTAACTAGGATCTAAGAAAAAAATACCCCTGTCGCAGCATCCTGCATAACATAGCGAATTTCCGTTTATAAAATTTAGTTTTTCTTGGAAACTAGTTGACATAGAACAATAGTAGACCTTTTTATGTAATTTTTTCTCCTATTTTAAATGGTGTAAAAAAATTTCGCAAAAATTGTTGATTAAGTGGAAATTTTGGCAAAAAACTAATTTTTTGCAAGAACAAAAACCATGTTCCTGGCATCCGACGTGTCTGGTTAACGAACTCGTCCAACGGTTTGGGACTTCCAATATTTCGTAAATCTAAGACATTCCGTTCGAGAGTTATCGTGCGGACACATATATATATATATATATATATATATATATATATATATATATATATATATATATACATATATATATATATATATATATATATATATATATATATATATATATATATATATATATAAATTTTAGCGAATATTATTTTCGGTTTCTAGGGTCCTCAAAACAAATTTCTGCCATGGTCCCGGGCTCAGGTCGCGTTATGACAGTGGCTGTAATAGCTGAATTCCATTCTGGAAATTCGCTAAAAAATAAAAAACCAAAACCAGCGAGAAATCGCATTTTGAAAATAAATTTTCAAAAACCACCGCTTTTTCTCGACTATAAACAGCCGCCATTTTGAAAATATATCACGAAACCAAAAGATCCTAGTTCCTATCAAAATGACAGTATCAAGGAATAATATACACTTTCATTTATGTCGATATCTCAAATAGTTTTTGAGATACACGAGGAAACATATCGAAAAACGTACTTTCGAGAAAATAGAATTGAATTGAATTATAGTAAAGTGCGTGCACTAAAATGCTTATAACTTTGTGATTTTTAATTTTTTTTAAAATAAGATTTTAGGAGAATATTTTTAACACCCGAAGAAACATAATTATAAAGAAAAAAAAATCGATTTTTTTTTTTTTTTTTAGCGAGACTCCCCTTAAAATCCCATTTTAAATCATTAAAATCGTACAGCTTTCAGAGAATGAGTAAATTATTTTTCTTTTACAAAATAAATACAATTTTTAAATCAAATTTTCTCTTTTAAATTTTAACACAATGCACATAGTAGCATATACATAAAGACAAACAGATTTCCACTTCCCGAAAATATATACGCATACAAAATCAAAAAAGGGTTAATTAAGGGGAGCGAACCGAATGCCCTTTGGAACCTACTTCGGAATAATAATAAAGTATTCAAATATTTATCGCGCGGTGGTATGTATATGTGATTTATGACGGGCAAAAAGGGATTCGACGATTATGCATATATTTACTTTGTAAAATGAAAATTTTATATTTTCACTATTTTCATATTTATTCGAAAAATGTGTAATATGAAATTGTTTCGTTGTTTATTTATTTATTTGCAGTTTTGTTTTGGTAAAAAAGTTTTATAAATATTTTATGTCCAAATTTTAGAAGGGAGAGAATTTGATATTTGAAGCCGCATGTGTAATAATGGTATTTTAATTTTATCGTAGAAACCACAATTTCTCAAACTTTTTTGCCCCCGCCAATTTCTGTTTAATTATAAAACTAAAAAATACAGAAAATTTGGAAACCATATCTTGTTGAACAAAATGATAAGTAAAATTTTTGGTGGGCAGTAAGGTAATAGATAAACACGATAAAAACGAAACAAAAGTTTATATTGTAAAAACAGGTTTCAATAACATAGTAATGAAATATTAAATAATAATTATGAATTATATTAAGTTTTTATTCGTTAAATTATCTCTCCGTATTACAATCGAATTTTATACTTTTTCTGAATAAATTTATATATTTTAGAACTCAAATTTGTTACGTAATTGCAATTTAACTCAAAAAATGGTCAACTCAGAACATTCTAACTGCATTGTCGTGTGTTTACATGTTGACAGTTCTTCCCATTAAATTGTTGGGCAACAAATTTTTATTCGATAATGCTTGTCTAAACCTGTCATATAATACTAAATAAACTTGAATTTTGAAACTAAAAATAAGAATCAAAAATTACGACAAATAAATTTTTGTTTTCGTCAGAGAAAAAGTTATATTTTTTCATTTTTCTGCCTTTTTATAAATTTTTTTATTCAAGCTCGTTTTTTCAACGCTGTACCTAGGAAGCTCAATTCGCTCCTGGATAAAACGTAATAAAAAGAATACCAAAATAGGAAATTTTTTATACTGTCATATTCGTAATTAATGTTTATAAATGTATTATAGTATTTGATGAGTTTGAACTTATCTTTGAATCAAAAATCTGTCAGACAGTTTAACAAAATCATTTTGTTTTTGCTGTTCAAAAAAATCGTCACAAACGACATTTTCAATAATGTTTCCCGCTGCCTAAAATTTTTTTAATTTGATTTTATCCTTGCTGTTAAAATAAAAAAAAAAAAAGTATTTTAATAATGTTGCTATAATAAAATAATTGTTTAATTTTTTGTCGCTACTACAGAAAATTTCTAGTCACGTATATGGTCCTGAATTTGATGTATCCTCAGGGGTACGCATACCCCACTTTGAAAAACACTGGTATAAACTATGCACATATGTACGTATAAATAATGTATACATACTATTGACGGGTACCTACAGACGAGCAGACATGTTTTAATATGCACGTCGTTTTAAATTATAAATGTAATTTTAAATAATTCTAAAATGTCCAGTGAGATTTTTCAATTATTTAAATGTTAAGCTAGATCATAATAAAATCATAGTACGCCATAATATATAAATATATAAACTGTTTATATGATATTAAAATGTTATTATTTATTATATTGTACAATTTAAAAGTTTCTCTATAGTCTGTCTGAAAATAAATGTAACAGATAAAGTTTGCTTTAAAAAAAAATAAAAAAATAACCATGCATAGAACACTATAGAAGCAGTTTACATATAAAAATCTGTCGGCCGTAAGGTGTAATGTTATGCAATTTACTGTTCGCAATAGGGTTCACGTCGCATTTAGTATCACTGTATATTTAATCACCTCGTAAAATTTAAAGAGAAAGAAATTTGAAGTGTGTCGTATTTAAGTGTAAAAATTCTATTGAACAAAAAAATTTTCAAAATAAAGCGATGTCTTTCTTAAAATAAATAAATTTATTTTTAATTGTTGATTGTTAGTCACATAGGTGGGCCATGACAGTATATACAATACAGGTATATGCAAGGTGCGTAGTCATACATCACCATATTGCACAAACACATTCATCTGTTTGTGTAGATACAAATGATATGTTTTGTAGTACCTATGTGTCATAATCGTTTGGTAGGGGTACGTTCACGTCATATATATAATGTCGGTATATGTAAATGCAGCCAGAAAAGTGATCAGCGGAGTGGCCGAGCGTGCTTAAGCACTGACTGGCACTTGCAGACTGGTAGGTCGAGAGTTCGAATCCGACGACCGGCTATGCTCGTGACGGTTTTCTGCAGTCTCCCTTTACAATTTCTGATGTATATCGGCATAGTCCCTTAAGAAGACGACTGCAGACGTATATCTACCAAATCCTAGCCCTCTACACACCATTTCCCCTATCCTTCACTCACATCATAATGAAGTAAAATGTAGTGTAGTGTGAAATAAATAAAGTTAAAAAATTAATGATGTGGGTGGCGCCTGTTATGAACTGTTGTCTGAAAATGGACGTTAAACCCCATTATTATAGTACCTATAAATTGTTGTCTCTAAGGGCCGGGTGCAGACTACAGAGTAGCGGTAACGAAAGCGATCGCAACGTTTGCTTTGGCAGAAATGAGCAATTTGGACGGCTCTTGCTGTTTAGTACAGCTACGCTATCTGGTGGTATTTTTAAGTTAATCAAATTCGGTCTAATTTCTATGGTATTTATATTATTTTATTTTATTTAAAATTTATAAGACACAACTTTAACGAAGGACGTAAATCCTATTAGATATAATTTTGTAAAATAGTAAGCGAAACTACTGCTCTCAGTAAATTTGGCAGTAACAAATGTTCGAAATGGGTCACGATAATTGTGTTCTAAAATTTGACGTTAAAATATAGGAAGAAACAACAAATGTAAATTTACAGATTTCTAGCCGATTTAAGAATAATTAAAAATAAAAAGAATTTTAGACGAAAGTGGAAAAGAAGTAAATATTTATATATCACCACTTTTAGAGGACAAAACGGAACTTCCCAAAGAAACTCAAGGAACTAGTATACTACAATATATTGTTCGAGTTCATGTTGAAAAACATATAAAACTGGAACTACCAAATTTTAAATTAAATAATGTTTTATACGTGTATGGTGTATTTTAGAAATTTTATGACTCCAATCTTTTTTTTTTAAATTGTCAGATAGAAGTTGTCTAGTTATATGGGCTTGTGTCAAATAACTGTGGCCACTAGTTCATAGCTGGTCTACATTTCTCACATGTTGTACAGAACCCAATTGATTGCTTTTAGGTGTCATTTTAGATTGGAACGTTATATTGTGGGTAATACTTTGAAAGTCATAGTCTTAATTATTACACTCACTATTTAGCGCTAAAAACGAAAATACATTGCATACTCTGGATTCGGACAAATTTCATCTTGTTATTTATTATTTTAATAAAAACAGAAACGACACTTGACTTTGACAAATATAAAAAAAAAAAAAAATAATAAATTAAAATTGCACATAATAATATCCAGTCACAGTTAATATTTACTATTATTATTATTTGTCCACATGGAAATATTTAAAAAAGCCACTGAGCTATAAATATGGAGAGAGCCGACAAAGTTGGAAACGCTAGGTGGCAATAACGTCGCGCACCTGGCCCATATTTAATTCGCTTGAATTTTGCTTATTACCTAAAAGCAGTAATTCGTTGCCTAGCAACGTTACCAAACTTTTATTTAGTCCAATTCTTATAATTTGTTTCTTATAGTTCAATGGTACTAGATTATACCTAGTTTTTGACCACTCGTACATATTATACGTAAATTATGATCACCGATATACGAAGAAAATTGCCAACAGGGAGCTTACGTGTTGAAGTTAAATTGGAAAAACTCGGTTTTTATATCATGTGCGACTGGTCCGAAAGAATGAGTTTCTCAACCCTGGCGTGTATGAAAATTTTCACAATTATTCTCTACTGTTAAACAAAACTAACTACCAAAAATTTGTTCATACATTTTTATTAACAAGTTTGCATTTGTTTGTCTTTATGGTACATGTTTTTTGTTTTTTTGTTTTTTTGGAAGTGTTGTTGGTACATGTCGCTCGCGTACATGTTCCCTGATAAAATTAATGGACGTTAAATAAATTGTTACATGAAGAGTAAAATACTCCTGTCGCAGCATCTGCATAACATAGCGAATTTCCAAATAATGTACACTGGTGGATCTCATCTAGAACCTGTATCCATTTAAAATAGTTTAGCTTTCTAACAGTGAAACAATTTTCAAAATCAGTTCTGTAATTAATTTTTGGCGCTCTTGCGTCCTCTGGATCCTAACCGATCTGATACAGTGTAGCATATATCCATTTAACAATATATTATTAGATTACATAACTATAGTTTTCGATTTTTTTTCTAGGTATGAAAATATATATAAATTATATTTTCTCTCTAAAGGAGAACATCATACAAAAATTTTCTTTGCATAACGTACTCTTAAAAAATCTGGCTAATTTTAATTTAAAAAAAGATGAGACAGAGCTATTGTTATTATAACACATGCATACATATTGAATAACTAACTAGCACTTGTTTTATCTAGAAAGGAATTGCTAAAACGATGAAACATTTATTGTAAAAAAATTCAACAAACTTCTCAATTTTTCTCAAAAGTTAGTTCACTTAGAACAATGTTTTAAAACTTATCTTATGCAATCTTTTACGCCCTTTCCGATGGTGTAAAAAAAATTTTAAAAATTTTTGAATTCTGGCGAAATTTGGCAAAAAATCATTAAAAATAGCCGAAAAACCTACTTCTGCGCATCCGACATGTCTGGTTAACGAACTTAGTCGAGCCAATCCGGATTCCAGCTCGCATAATAAATTTCATAAGCATTAAACGTTTCGTTCGAGAGTTATCGTGTACACACATAAATATATATATATATATATATATATATATATATATATATATATATATATATATATATATATATATATATATAAATTTTAGTAAAGTAGATTTTCGATTTCTAGAGGCTCCAAAACAAATTTCTATCATAGTCGCGGACGTAGGTCTTAACATAAGAGCTGCTGTAATAGCTGAATTTCCAGAATGGAAATTCGCTTAAAGCAAGCGATGACAGTATGCTAGTCCGTTATTCATACATGTATGAAATAGGAAAATAGGAAACGGAAAAAATAAACCAAAACTATACGTATAATAATATATATTACGTAACTGTAATTACAGTAAAATCCAAAAATAAATGGGAATGGATTATACTTAGTTTAGTAATTCCAAAATGGTATACCTTTTCCAACAATTTTTGGGATGACCTTTCGAGAGGGTGTTATTAGTGACCATAAACTTTCAAGATGTTAAATTATTTTATTGCTTACAACAAATACCACCCTATGTTCACTCCAGTTGTATTTAAATTTGTTACCTGTTTTACAAGCGACGGTTTCTTTTTGCATTCATATAGATAAGTAGGTAACATGCTGCGAACAATACTGCTGATTATTGCCGTACTTGAAAAGCCATCTCATTTAAATATTGAATAACTATACCTAAATAAAATTTTGCTAGTACGCAGCTTTATATGATGCAAGATTGGTAAATACTTTGCAAAATATCACTTTTATTACCTAAAATATCACTACCAATTAAAGTGATATTTTGCAAGGTGAATTGTTTTTATTTACTAATATCAAATATCGAATACCATAAAGTAACGCTCAAATCTACTTTTATAAAAAGTGCTAGCGAGCACGAGCTATTGACAATAAACGTGGTATTTGGCAAAGTAAAGAGTTTTTTTTTTTACTAATATCAAATATGAAATACCATAAAGTTATGCTCAAATCTGTTAAATACACGATTTTGCCATAAAAAAATTTCGAAATTTGACAGTTTCCCTAATCGCTCGAGCGGTAATCAAATTAATAAAACTTACCGTAAAAATATTCTGATCCGTTCATATTTTTGGAACGTACTATTATATCATGTACGAGTATGCAATAAAATAGTGTCGAATTCGGTACCAACTTGATAATATTAATAATTTTTGTTACCCAAAAAAAAAAAAAAAAAAAAAAAAAAATTATAACACAACACGACAATGTATTCACTGTGATGATATACAAGCCCATACAAATATTTCACCAGTGTTATCAGACATCGAAATATCGAAACATGGTCGAAAATAATGTTTTTATCGTTTCTGATACGACGCCATTTTTTTTTTGGCCGGACATCGAACATTGAAAATAGATACATATGTGACGTCGTGTCCTGAACGGCGGAAGCGTTATTTTAAATTTATTAAAAATATTTTGATAAGAATATTATGTTGCTGGATTTGGCCGCTTTTATAATTCTCTACAGTCATATACGTCTAATTGAAAATGGAATTGAATATAAATAAAAAAAAAAAAAAACTGTGGTTTTACTCTCCTCACAAATCGTAAATGTGTTTTGATATCGATAAGTGTTTAATGGAAAATTGATAAGTACTTAAAATATCAACAACATTTTTATCTCCGCATACAATAAACTAGAAGGGAAACTTTATTTGTATAACTGGATATTTTTCATGATCCATTTTGAAATGATACAGCACAATAGTATATTGTACAATAAGTGGGAAAAGAGGCTTATTTCTCACGAATATGAGTTTGTTGTGCGAGCCCGCAGGGTGTTCTTTTTAATAACAATTAATTTTTTAATTATGGTAACGAAACTAAGCTACGAAATATTACTTGTCGCAAAATTAATGAATTAATATAATTTTAAAAGTTTTAATTTATCTAATTGACTTATGTGTTTATCTGATATATGAACTCATATCGAAAAAGAAACGATTTTAAGAAAAATTATATTAATTCATTAATTTTACGACAAGTAGCATTTCGTAACTTAATTTTGTTAACAGTTAGTAAATTAATTGTTATTAAAAAAAAAAATTGAATATAAATGACTGGTACTGGGATTCGATCCCTGTACCACACTATCCGCACATCGGGACTCTACCACTGAGCTACACCTGTTTTGATAAAATACACTAAATAACTTGATTATATCTTACTTGTTTTTTTTTCCCAAAATTAAATAAAAATATTTCCTGTGTTTTGTGAGGGGTGGACGTTAATATTGAAAATTTTTAATATTGATATTATGTTCTACTAGCCGACGAAATTTGATTGAAATCGATGACGACCATACCTGAACCTCTTCTTCTAAATACTAAATTTATCTTTGGTTCTATTTCACAATTTCTTTTCCTAATACGTTGGCCTAAAATTAAAATTTCTTTTTTTTGTCCCCAATATTTTCATCATTCATTGTTTATTAACATTTTATTATTTTATCAAAAAATCTTTATTTTGCCTTATATTATGTCTTCCTTTTTTTTCTCGAAAATAAAAAGCTGTTACGTTAAAAGTTCAATCGTTCCATCTACTCAGACATAAAATACAAGTTTATCTAGATTGAATTTTTGATAAGGCGATCAAATTCCTGTTTTTGTGTATCAAAAGTCGTAAATAACACAATGACAGTGTGTGGATAAAAATTGCTTTTTTCATGCACGGAACGTAAAAACATATGTCTGTATGTATTTTTGGATAACTGAAAAATGTATTAAACATTTTTTCCTTTATTTTTGTAGTTAAACATAAAAATCTATTCTTATATTGTAAATAGAGGGTGTAACTTTATTTATGTATATCGAGGTTTGTTTACACTCTTTTACTGTTGGAAGAACAAAACAATTGCAGGTAAACTTGCTATGTTCAATTTTTTCAAAAAATTATGCAGCTATGGTCCATTTCACTTAATTAGGTTTTTATTAGGTTTGTTTTTTAATGGATATTAGAGTTTTCGTTGTCGAAAATTATCGACACCGAAAATATAACGATATTTTCAAAATGGATGGAAACCTAATAAAAACTATTCATAAAACAAAAAATTATTCATAAAACAATCGCAAACCCATTGAATAATGGTTAATACTGTGATTTCATTGGTCAAAAAGGTATTGAGTAATGATCATTCCTCCACACCTTTGAATAATGCTTAACTTTCTCAACAATTAACAGATACATAATGAGTGTGCTCTTCAACAGGAGTAGAAAGAAGTATTTTATAACAATGAAATTCTAAGGGTTTAAATTTTAAAGATCAGCGTTTCAACATTCTGCGTGTGTCCAGTTTCCACCGCTTTTCCAACGATACCATAACTATCTTTGCAAAAAAGCCTTCCATTCAATCTTTTTCAGATGAGAATCACATAGGTTCCCATTTCCCGAAATCTACCATTTTGTGAAATTTGGTCCTAGATTTCAATATTCCATTCATTTCTGATAATCATAACAAAAAATAGGCAAACTTAGCTTTATAATTAGTGATAATTAACCTTAGAATCATACGTACTCATCAAAATGACGAACGAACTTCTCTACCTGCTCCAATACTACAACTTGTCGTTGCCTGCTTGTTGTGAAACTTCTGTTATCTAATTAATTTGTTATTATAACACAGCAAATGTATAAATTTTGTTTATAGTTACAGTCGTTTTTTGTTTATATTGAAATAAGGTGCGTTAAGCGGACGACGATGTATGATTAACGTATGTTTTTTTTAAAGATTTTGTAGGTACTTCACATATAAAAGTTTTCCTAATTTTTCTAAAATTTATTAAAGGTATGGATGTTATAATTAATTTATTCAATGATTATGATAATGTGAAAGATGATTACAGCTGTTTGATATATAGAGACAACATAATACTGAAGTTTTAATATATTGAATCGAAAACCAAAGAATGCGTTTCAAGTGACTTAATAAAAGGATTAATAATCTATTTTGTGGAAAATATTTTAATTTTTATTATTTTTTGAGATCTTATTCGAAAAATTACTAACAAATTTTAGAAAATTTACAAATGTGCCTAATGAGGAAATAACTACATATCTACGGGAATATTTGTGACCGAGAAATTTCACATTCTGTAAAGTCACACATGTCCACCGACTCATAATAGTTCTTAAATTAATTATTTGAAAGACATGTCTTATGACACAATTGATGTATTTATTTATTTTTTAATTTTTATAATGAAAATATGCTTTGATAAAAAGATTAAAAAAATTAATAAATATTTATATTAAAAAAATTTTCCGAATGCAATTTTTTAAAAATTTTGTTCGCTTTTGTAGTATTGTTATCTAAAAAAAATGTTTTTTACAAATAGGCTCTAAAACTCTCGGTAAAAAGTCCATTCGTCAAAATGTCGCCGACTAAAACGTCTTAACAACTAAATGCGTGCAACTACCGGAAAATGCGCATGAGTGAGGTTTAGCCGACAAGTATTGAAGACGTTTAAGTTGCGTACTAGCCCGCTAGCTCTCATTACCCCTCGCTCTCCTAATAGTAACTAATTCACTGGTAAATCTGAGTAACTCCTTGATTTTGTCTCAACAACGAATTATTATAATTATAATTCGTACAATATAATATAAAGATAGTGAAAATGGATAAACAAACAAAAAGATTTCCCGTTTTTAATAACATATCTTCCCACCAACGTTTTCCCACGCACGAGACATACCTATTATTTGCTTCGTTTTTCACAAAAAATCTGTGCGTATACAAATGTAGGTAATGAATTTTGATATATATATATATATATATATATATATATATATATATATATATATATATATATATATATATATATATATATATAGCCCTACCACACATGAACCTGATACCACGTTATCCCTACCTACATGTGAAAATTAGACCACATTAAAGCAAAAACCACATTTCAGTTACTTCAATACGTATGTAAAATAATCTTATATAAAATAATAAAAGCATACACAGAACTATAGGTACCGTAAGACCGTCTAGACCCGGACACTTTGCATCAATCTTCAAGTTAAATAATTTCTACATTAACCTGCAACAATAAACATTTGTTCTTGACGTCATTAGGGAGAGAAAAACATCCTCTAAACAGCTGTACCAATAAAAACTACGGATTTTAACATTTACTATCTCATTTTACAGGATTACTGCCCTACAGTTTTTCAAAGAAATAAAATGTGTGTCTAACACAGCATGACATATAATTTTCGTCATAATTGTTATATTGTTTTAGTTTTGACATGTATGTGTTTAGAACTTTATCGCGCATCATTTAATGATGTTTGATGTTATATTCGATGTATTTATATAAGAAAATACATGCTATATATGTATATCCGTTTAGACCCGGACACATCAGTTTATTACACTATGGCCACGATTCGCAACAGTTGTAACTCCCACTGTCCATACGTTATATTCCCGCCAGAATTACGCGGTTTATGCCTCCTTCTGGTGTCATATCGTATGTTTACTTTATGGAGAGGCATAATATGCATTGCCCCCTCTCCCTTTCCACAAAATATTTTGAAGTCTTTGACAGATTCAAAGACATCAGACGATATAAAACATTGTCCTAAACCCGACAGGAGAGGTTAGTTTGTATGTTATTATATTATTTAAGTAAGTGTCCGGGTCAAGACGGATTTGGGGTGTAGACCCGGACACTTACTAATTATTTTTTATTTTTTTATTTTTACTTATAATAAAACAAATGGGTCAGGGATGTAACAAATAATATACGCTCTTTCTAATGGTAATACTTTTATTGGTGATATCTATGAAGGAAACATGTATAAACATAAAATTATACCAAAAAATTGAAAAAAGTGTCCGGTTCTAGACGGTTTTACGGTATACGAAATATGTGAAGACATACTATTCATAGGCTTGTGAAACTTAATGTATTTCACCTGAACTAATTATATAAATGGGATCACATTTTCGGATATCTTTTCTCGACATTTAAATTAAGATGAGTCAATGTTTGTTCATTTTAATACCCACATACCTACTAAAATTCTGTTGAGAAAATGAATTTTGTATTTTACTTATTTTAAATAATAAATCCCTAGCAACTGTCATGTCGTGAACTAATTCTCCTTAATTAGGAAATTGATTTACTATGTTTGATAATGTTTTAAATTTTTGTGGTCAACCGCCTATCAGATAGATTTCCAAAACAACTATCTTAATTTAATATTAAGTAGGGCTGTGCGAATAGTGTTCGAATCGAATCGAATCCAATCGAATAGTGATATTCGACTCGATTTCGAATCGAATAATTCGACTTTTTGAATAATTCGAAAAATCGAATTATTCGTTTATTTTCGAATAATTCGGAAAATCGAATTATTCGTTTCGTTTTTTCGGATAGCTCGAACTTTTTTTATTTTTTATTTTTAAGACTCAAACATACTAAGAACTTTAATAATTCAATTTGTGTATATTATATAGTTTTGCAGATTCATCTAAAAAATAATTAAGTATTTTTAACTTCACATTGTGTTCTTTTGTCACATTTTTATGTTTCAACGAATTTTCGAATCGAAAATTCAGTTATTACAGCCATTGTCATGGGGCAACTTAAGTCCGAGACAATGGCAGAAATTTGCTTTGAGGTCCTTGAAACTCGAAAATGATATCCACTAAAATTTATATAATATAATTACATATTGATCCATGGTTACATAACTACATAAGTTTTTGTAACAATAAACTTTTATTACTACTGATTAATTTATCCTGTTATTTAGGTATAATGTAACTTTTCATTTATGAAATTATTGTAACGCATCCAATCTTTTTTTTTGATATTTAAATTAAATGTTTAAAAATCTCTAAGAATGAAAAGAAAAAACAAAAATTCGAGCTATTCGAAAAAAACGAATAATTCGACTTTTCGTATTATTCGTTTTCTTTCAAATAATTCGATTTTTCGAATTATTCATTTTCTTTCGAATTATTCGCTTTTTTTCGAATAGTTCGATTTTTCTAATTATTCGAAAAATCGAATTATTCGATTCGAAATTCATATGTATACAGGTTCACTGGTCTGTGAGTATAACACACTAGAATATGTTGACTACGCATCACAGATGCAGAGATATTCTTGTCAAAACGTATACGTACTATCTTTCATCATTCATTTTAATATTTAACTAAGTTCAACATTGTACAAATACTGCTCAATATTACTCAACATTCATACAACCATCCACTCTGTAATATACCGATGCTTTAGCCTACACATTGAGCCAAATGGTAATAGATTTGGTTGGTACGCTTCACCGAGTCTTTCGCAATTTTACTCGTTCTGTTATATTTTACTTACTTACTCGCTCTTACCCGCGCGAGTAGATACAAACAATCGTCCGTCCCACGGAGTCGAACCTTACCCCGTTCTTTTCTATCCATAGAATAGAATAATAGATAATAGAAAAACTTGTCCGTAAGTCAATAGATAAAAACATAATGAGTATAACAGAGATGAACATGTTTTTGTTCCGGATGATCGACAAACATATGGACTGACTCATTTATGATTCTCTTTTATCATTCAAATGTTTTCCCTCGGACTGTTACCATACATAGCTTCGATGTCCTTGTTTATTCTTATTTTTCTTGGTATATACGAGAATTTTTTTCTTGAGTGTTCCGTACCAAAAATGGTAAAATTGAACACGTATTAAATCAGTTCGGCGTCCGTCCGCCTGTCGCAGGCGCAATTTTCTCTGAGAACATTCGACGCGAAAGTTTTGAATTTAGCAGAGAGATAGGAGAGTCATGGCTCAGTAATAGATGTAAAGTTTCATTTCGATTCTAGGGGTTAATTTCAGGGGCTAATCTGAAAGAGCATTGATTAAAGCATCAAAGAAAAGCTTATTGAAGCACAAATTCAATAATTTTTTGTCATTTTTTTTTAAGGGCGGGGTAAGTAATTCGGGTAAAGTATCAAAATATTTTTTTTGCTTTTTCTTATTTTTTTAGCTGAATGCATAATATCTCAAGAATATTGTCTCAAAATTTCAAGTTGATTGGAGCAAAATTGATGAAGTTATAAGCATTTTTGTTATTACGTGGCAGATGTTTCACTCTCTAGGTATATATCTCTCTCTCAGAGTTGTAGAAATTTCAATGCAACTACAAACGTGTTTATACCTGTACTGTATATTTTGTCAGTGTAGGGTACAAAATTTAGTTTAGCAGTAAGTATTCTATGTCAGTTTTATACAAGATTTTTAAGTGTCAAAACTTTAAAGCGTTTTCCCCACAGCTCACGTTTTGAAAGTTGGTGCCCCTCATAACTTCAAAACTACAGCACCGCACCGATCCTTTTGAAATTTTGAACACTATTTCTGTACATAATTTACGAGGTAACGCTGGAGAGATTTTGTTTCAAATTTGTTTATAATTTTTAATTTACAATAACAGATTAGCCGATTTTTTCGCAAAAAATCGTGTTTTTCCGTTCTAAGTGTTCCAAAAAAGTGAAAAATTGAAATTTCGAGAAACCCTCCCAGCGTTACCTGAGGAAAACTGTTATCTAACGAATGAACTTAAATTTTTTAATTTCCGATGATCCAACACCAAGATATGAGGAGCACCGTAATTCTACTTTTCTCCGAGACATGTCCGAATAATTGCTGCCATTACTGTATTTTTTAATATTTCTTCTTCGTGAAAATTTTATATAATATTCCTCGAATGCTATACTTTAATGTACCACTGGCTTTAATAAAGAGATTTTAACTGTGTCGTCACAAAAAAATGACAAAAACATGCCTTTTTTGTACGAATTAACCTTACCCGCTCCTTAAGAAAGGCTCTGTAAAATTGTTATCCCCGACCCTTATTATCAGAAGGATTGTTCAAAAAAATCTGAACGTTAAGAATGAGGTGTAGACTGAACGAAAATTGTGAGGACTGAATAAATTTACCTAATTTTCTAGGTACATAAAAAGAAAACTTAGTGGCACATTTTGTTAAGGAAATATCTTCTTTTTTGATAAGCGTAAATACGCCAAGATGAAGATATCACTGTTTTGAAATCTAGAATTATAGTTTATTTCAGGAATAAAATTTATTTGTCAGAAAAAATATAACGTCTACCTTCCTAGCTATTACATCAAATCTAGTTAACAACTAATAGTATGGAACACTGTTTGCGCGAGTACAACTTGCACCCGGCAACTTTTATTATCTAGGATATAGTTTGACGTACGCTATATTGACAATTGTTTCGTAATTTTTTATTTATTTTGTTGGTAATACTGTCGTTGTTATGACTTTGTACGTTGAAAGGCAAAAGAGGAAAAACTATTTATTGAGGAGAATAGTCAACCCTTATACATCATTTGTAGATTATATGAATATGTAAGTGATCTACTACCAAAGTCCAAAATTCGACTTGCATATCAGTTACAATCGTAGCCTCCTCTAGTGCTGCTGACTGTCAGAGCAGTTCTGTATCAAAAGTAGTAGAATTACAGCGATTCTGTGGTAAAAGTGGCAAAAGTAGTAAGGTCACTGCGATTCTGTACCAAAGGTAGTAAGGTTGCCCTGATTCTGTACCAAAAGTAGTGAGGTAACCGCGATTCTGCACCAAAGGTACTAAGACCACAGCGATTCTGTATCAAAAGTAGTAAGACCACAGCGATTCTGTTAGAAAAGTAGTAAGGTAATCGTGATTCTGCACCAAAGGTAGTAAGGTTTCCGCGATTCTGTACCAAGTGGTAATGTTACCGCATTTCTATATTAAAAGTGGTATAAAGTTGACTATGGGTATGTGTTACGTTGACTAAACCGTTACAGATATAAAAAAAAAATGTAAGAAAAACTGGTGTGGCTTAGCGAAACATGCAAGAAGCTTTAGACAACTCTGTATATATGGCTTAAGGGAGGAGTTCAAATAAAAAAGCAACTTTTTTTATTTATGATTATTTTGCTTGTCGAAATTTTTTTCAAATTAGGGATGGTTTCAAATAGAAAATTCTGTTTTTGAAACATTCATTACTCTTCCCTGTAGGGGGAGGGGGCCAATTTTCACAATTTTTTAAACGTTTACAAGGAACGCCATATCTCAAAAAGTAATGAATATTTTTTAAATATTTTTTTAATTATTTTATTCCTAAAGGACCTGTCCATAAAGCTGAGTATGGGTTTCAGGCAATTTTAAAAATTAACTATAAAATTGTAATCCCAAAGTTCTAAAAATTATAAAACCCAATTTTTTATTTAAAAAAAAATGTTTAAAAATAGTTACAATTTTACAAATGGAAAAAGCATACTCCACTTTATGCACAATATGTTTATGAACAAAATAAAAAAAAATTAAGCCACTATCTTTTCTAGAACTTGAGATATGATTTTCCTTGTCGGGAAAAACACAAGTTTCGGGAAACGGTAAAAAACAAAAATAATAACAAAAGAAGCGGTTTACTCACTGTTTATTAAAACGTCTACAAAGGCATACAAAATGAAAGAACATTATCTCAGTGCATAGTATAACTCGTGTACATACCAAAACTAAATATTACTAATCAAATCGCGAGGGGGGAAGGGGCGAGCGTTGTCTGCGAAGGAGCAGCAACTTGGCTGTGCAGCGGCTCACAAATAAATATTTTTATATATCACCGCGTTTGTAAAGAACCACAGAACGAAATAAAAAAAAAAACGAGATTCGAAAATAATTAGTTTATTGGCCGTTTCTGGCGTGAACTCCCCCCTTAAAACATACAAATAATTAAATTCAAAATTTCAGAACACGCACTTTGACGGAACACAGTATAGGACAGGCGATAAATCAAATTTAGCTTGGGTGAAGCCGTTGATAAAAACTAATTTCAAATATAATTACATTTTGACGAAAGATCGTTAGAATTTCTTTTAGAAATAAACTTTATAAAATTAGAAAAAGAAACCTTTTATATTATTTGATAATGGACCTTGTTACAAAGGCACGTAAATAAATACGTAAAAAGGAAAGATAGGAAAAGAAAAGACGCAACTCTAGGGCGTATCTGTTTACAGCAGTCAACCTACAACCATAAGTTACACAAAAAAAAAAAAAAATTATTGGATATCCAGAAGTCAAATTTAATTTGTATTTGAAGAAATGAAACAAAATCACGTATCGCTCTTTATAATCGAATTATATAACATTTCCTGTTGATTTCCTTTGCCTCCCCTCTAGTTCCTCTCTTTTTTTTAATTTCGCCCCGTTACGTAATATAAACATCAAGGAAATAAAAACCTTAAGTCGGAAGTGGTATCTGAAGGTACAGTTCTCCTGTATATGCACACATATAAAAAAAAAAAAAATAACTTGGCTTCACCAGCATCTACCAAAATGAAAGAAATCGTGTACTTTTTAAAAATAGATGAAACGTACATATTATATACTATGTGAGGTGTTTTTTTTTTACCGTGATAGAACTTTCATAACATTTAATTTGATAGACAATTTAGCTCATGTGCATCAAGTTCCATAAAAATATTGCAGTTTTTTCACTTTTACCATGGAAAAAAAGTTAGGACAGATTTTTACAGCGAAAAGGATGGTGCAAAACATTTTATTGTAGGTAAACACGATAAAAATGAAATAAAAATTGGTATTGGTCAATTTAGTTGATTTCAGAACCATAGTAACAATGTATTAAATAAATAATATGAATTATCCTAAACTTGTAATTTCATTATTTGACTTTATTTGGCGATAAACCTCAATATTAAGACCAGCAAAAAACCAAACAGATTTTTTTAACCAATCTTCAACATGTCGACCAGTTTCGGTGTCTCAAAACACCATTATCAATACAAGAATATAAAAATCAATAAAAATAAGAATAAAAAATGAAAAAATTTAAAAAATTTTTTCATAAACAAAAGAAACTAAAACCTTTTAATTTGGATCAAAACCAATCAAATCAAACAATGTCAAATGTAGCAACTCGTTGGTTGCGAAAAGGAAATACGTACAGTATCGCTAAAAATGATATACGATAACGGAAATGTGAAACAACACAAAAACATCTGAAGACCAAACCTGCAATAGAGAACAGAAAAAGTAAAAGAAGAAAGGAAAAATCATTTTTAGAAAAAACATCTGTAAAAGCCACAAATCTGAGCCACAAAGCAACAATATGAATAGGTGATTCATAAGGCGATTTGTGGCTCTTACAGTTGTTTTTTTCTAAAAATTATTTTTCCTTTCTTCTTTTACTTTTTCTGTTCTCTATTGCAAGTTCGTTCTTCAGATGTTTTGTTGTTTCACATTTCTGTTTTCGTATATCATTTTTAATGATGTACGTATTTCCTTTTTTGCAACCAACGAGTTGCTATATTTGACATTGTTTGATTTGATTGGTTTTGATCTAAACTAAAAGGTTTGTTTGGCTTTTTGCTGGTCTTAATATTGAGGTTGATCGCCTAATAAAGTCAAATAATGAAATTACAAGTTTAAAATTTTTTGGTGAAAATAGAGTTAACAATTTATTTATGAATTATCCTAATTTATTTTATTCCTTAAATTATATTACCGTATTACACTTGAGTTTTATATTTTTGCTGAATAAATTTGTGTTCTCGACAACTCAAATTTCTTGTCTAAAAGCAATTTAACGCGATAGCGTCTTTGTTAGTTGACATTTCTTCTCGTTAAATTGCTAGCCAACAAATTTTCGTTCGACAAATCCAAATTTATTCGAAAAACTACAAGTCTCTCGTGTAAAAATAAGTGATTATTCATAAAAAAATTAACATTGGAACAAAAATTTTATTCGAGACATGATTCGAGGGACTGACCTTTTAAATCCGTGATTTGACGCCAGTGTATGATGATTTTTTGGGTGTCTTTGGTTTGTGCGGATAAATAAGCAACAATTGATATTTTGAAAGGTAACATGACACCCGTATTATTGCCAAAGTAATAATGTAATTCGAAACAGCACGGGCAGAATATAATTGCGAAAGAAGATTTTTAGTATTTTATTTGAATTTAAAGTTCTATCACGATAAAAAGAACACCGTTTACAAACTACAAGGTACATTATATATCTGTAGGTACTGTTTGTGTTTTGAGCTGTTAGCTCTCAGTTGTTGGCTGTCTTGTGAGCTTCCATATTTGTGGTAGTCAGTCTTTCGTTTCGGCTAAAAAAAGAAGCATACAGCATAGTTATATTTTATGTTCCATTTCAACAAAACTGCTGGTATTTATTTGTTCCATACAACAATATTTTCTTCATACAGAAATGATGGTTATTCTAGTCTGTGTACAGTGTGATTAAAAATCGTCAGGTTGCGTAATCACTGACGTTCAGTCGGAAATTGAATCAGTAAAACCATAGAAGAATGTTTATAATAATGTTTTAAACTCAGTAGCCAAGTATGAAAATTGGATAAAATTCCCACCCAAGTTTTTTCAAATAAATTATGAAGTTTTCCCATCCCAATGAGCGTCACATAGTACTTTTTGAGGAAAGGAAAGAAGTAAAATATTATTTTTTGGTTAATTTCTCGGTTTTTTTCAGTTCGGTACAAAATTAAAGCTGATAAAGTTATCTGTAAGAAAGGTTTTATATTACTTGTATTCTGCCAGGTTAATATGCGTAATTTTTTCAAGATATAACCTTATAAAGTTACGTTTAATCACTACAAATATTCAATTTCTTTCGATCTGACCCTCGATTGCAATTAGGGTTGCCAACTCTACCAATGAATATTTCGGGATTTAATGGGAAAAAAATCAGGACGGGGCAAGTAAAACCAGGACTGTTAAAAAAAAAAAAACGTTTTTAATCATTAATAAACAAAAGGTAAAAATTTCCACTAGAAATTTAAACACTGTACAGAACTACTTATTAGGTACATACAATTCGTTCAGTTTTAAATTTAATATATTTACTTTAAGATTTGGCGCATTTCAAAAGATTTTTATTTTTAATTACGTAATCGTAAAATTTTTACAAAATCGTAAAATCAAGTTTTTTAATTTTTAGATGTTTAATTTTTTTTTTCTTATCAACTGTATTATTTTTGGAGAAAGACATTTTTCATAAAGTTGACCGTCTTTGGAATTGATTACTTTTAGGCTATTCGAACGCCGTTTACATATTTCATGTACATCAAATAATTTCTCCCATTTTTTTGGAGGGATTTTAATGTTGAAGGGATTTTAATGAGTTAATCTGGCAACACTGTAAGCTATAATTTATAAATCCATAGACAGAGTACACTTTACACATATTTACTTCCTTGGCCGTCATGACATGCAAGCGCGATAATTTAGAAACAACAATAGAGAGACTGGTGGGACTAATAAATATAAAAAAAATTGTAGATGTTAAAAATCGGGACAATTAGCGTCACGCCACTACTGTTGTCGGGACGCGGGACACATAGGCTTAAAATCGGGACATCCCGATTAAATCGAGACCGTTGGCAACCCTAATTGCAATACTCTTCGATTACGACTTTAGTAAAAAGCAACAAAGTAAATTATTTTTGCATAATTTACTTATTTTCACATTGTAATATGAATTACAGTTTTTTCTAACTGTAAGCCCATTTCATAGTCAGATAAAATGCGCATAACCTCATTAAATTAGGTTACGGATTTTTACTGTGACTTTTAGTTTTGGCGAAACCAAAGCTATGTAGGAGTAGTACACAAAAACAGAGTACCTAAACGAAAATAAAAGATCAAGGTTTGTCGTTTCAGATTTCTGTTTTTAACTCTAGGACGATTTATACAGATATAAAAATTACGGTTGAGCTTCAAGGTGTAGGACGAAAAAGGACGCAAAAAGAATTTTTTTGGTTCGTCAGCTATACATTTTCGGTGAAAAATGTACTTATCAGTCAAAATCATTTCAGGGCACAAAAATTGTAATTACACCTCTTCGACATACATCTATAGTGTCCAACTTTTTGAATAACATGGTATCCAGTTACCTTTTGTACGTGTAGTATACTTCCCGTATATACATATACAATTGACATAACTTTACATTTTAATATTCTTTTACGATGGCTTTGTTTGCATACAAATAAAATTAAGGTTTGCTTGGCACCAGTGTATTTTATAATAAATACCGCACGTGTTTATCCCGGTGTACAAGATACCTACAGCACAGCCAATATATGTATATACATCATGCGATATGCTTATTTTAATAATATAAGTCATATACAACCAGGGACGGATCGCTAGGATCAAATTAAGAGTGGGCACATTAAAAAAAACGGGTCTCACCTATTGTGTTCGTGGTGGGTTGTACATCACTAATTTCAGTAAAAATGGAAAGAGTAACTTCGAAAACCACTTGTAATTTAAAATATTTTTTTAAGCAACTATTACACTATCGAAAAAATTTTCAGCTTTCTAGTATAATTTATAACTCAACTAGTCGTATACCCGCCCAATAGTTTTTAACATCTCAGGATGTCGGTCAGTGTTAAAGATTTATTAAATAAGGTATTACCTATTTATTTTAATTGCCATAGTAACATATTTTTATAATCTCTAACTTCAAAAATGACGAATTTCCATACAAATTTTTATCCCCTATTTAACCCACTTAGGGAATGAATTTTCAAAAATCCTTTCTTCTAAACTCAACGGTGTAAGCTGTGCGTTGTCTGTCAGTGTTAGAAATGTATTAAGTAGATATTTACTAACGCTTTTAAAATACCGTCAAACGGGACTATTTGAAATAGGTTACGTTAATGCGCCTTTAATAAGGGATGTTCTTTAAGAGTTTAAACTCTTCTTTATAAGCTTAAATCTTTTTTTTGTTTCAAATAGCCCCACCGATTTCAAATAGCCCCGTTTGACGGTACAAATAGTTTTGAAAATCCAAGAGATCAGAGGCGCAACCTGTACCAAAACTCATAAAAAAAAATATTTTTAGAATCCTAAGACGTAGCTCTTTGAAATGGTATCTCAATCAATATGTTAATTAAATCTTCTTTTCCTCTGGACAAAACTGACCCCGTCCAATTTAATCTAAAATAATTCTTGTTTCTAATTGTTAACTGGCGATATACATATGTGCGTATCATTAAGATTTAACGTAATCTAAAATTTAAAATTCTTATAAAACACAGTTTTTGAGAAAAACTTCTGTGACAGACGTTTTTCCGTTTGAGTTACAAAACCCTAATAAAGTAAATCACATTACAAAAACTGTTTATGTACTTACTTTTAAAAACAGAAATCAACAAAAAAAATTATTTTATCGAATCTCAGTATTTGTTCATGTAACAGATTGTGGTAAATATACTTAGCATTATTACTACCGTGGTTTACTATTTAAACAATAAATTCATAATAAATGAATTAAAATACTTTATTTAAAACGAGCAGTGTTCGCAAATTCTATGTATAAATATATAGATAAAAGTATTTAAACATTTTTATGAATGTATTTGTACTAGACAGTAAGGTACTTTGGGGATTTCAGAAATGTAAATTGTACATTTGTAATCGATAAATAGAGAGATAGATTATGTTTACAATAAAGAAATGTTTACAGATGTTGAAAAAAAATTGAATAACGTAAATGGACAGTTGAAAATCCGAACGGCGGAGCGTCTATGTTGCGCAATAGTTGTAAAATCTGGTCGGGTGGTGTAGCTATAGTTTTACTATCTCATCTGTATAGAACTATAGATTTTAGTGAAGCTGTAGCTTGTAAGAAGTAAAAGTATGGTAACCAAATCAATTCGGGTATATATAGAGGGTTAAATAGAGTCTAAAAAAGATAATTTTTCGGATGTTACTAAATTTACATAACCCTTTTAAACAAACCATGTGGTAGAATTTTTTTGTCTCAAAATGTCGGACTTATTACTGCTAGTGATAAGTACAATAGATATGGTTACAAAGAAAGAAAAAGAAACAAATCAAAGATCCCAACATCAAAAAAATGAACCCTAGGAATTTACAAAATATAAATTATACTAAACAATGTTGATAAAATTGAACATCATTTGAACATATACCGTATTTCGGAAAATCTATCACAGATGACGGCACTTGTACCAGTGAATATATACATATCATAGCATTTTGAGCCGCCATATTGCAGCACGAGTTAACTCGTCTTAATCATTTAATGGATTAAAGTATGTAAGTGCGTATTTAGATGTCTAAATCAGTGAATATTTTTCATTGATATTTTCGATTCTACTTTTCATTTTTTGATTTCTGATTTTCGCAATCATGAAAAAAATATATTTTATCTAAATCAGTATTTTGATTAATATTATATCGTTAACGTTATGTCAAATTGTCTACTCAAAACAATTCTATTATATATAGAGCATTTAAATGAGCAAAATTTGGTCACATTTGATCCATTGGTTCTGGAATTATTCTAAGGGAACTTTTTTTATAAATTCTTCCATTTTTTTCAAAAACTTTTGTTTTTCATATTATTACTGATAATTTTTTAACAATTTAAACTTAACTTGAAAAGGTAATCGATTGTTTTTAAACTGGCCTTACAGGGGGTGGAGTACACAATTTCGAATTTAGAAATTTTAATTTGTAACAATTTTGTCCTCGACAACGTCCTTTAAAAATACTCCCATTTGCCCTCTAATAACGCTTAAATTTTTACTGCCTTTAACCAGGCAACGATATTGCAAGTTCTTTGGGAGTTCAGAAGAACAATCTTGAGCCCATATAATTTTGTTGTGTCTGTACCTACCCATGTTTTCAGAATTTCTAAGTCTTAGCAAAAAATTAGTGTTCAGTTTCTTGACACGCTTTCCTGTATTGGGAAGAAGTCATCCATAAAATGAGGGTGGTGTCAAAATGCGTGAATTTTGCGTGCTGTATTTTACGGTGGGCTCCAAAATAGGGGTGACAATTTTTTCCAAACTTAACTACTCTATTGCATGGAGTATCGTCAAAATGGGTTCATAATATGAAGTTCCTTTTACCATTTTTTGATTTTTAATTGACCCTCAAGAAACTGGAGCGCCAGAAACGATGTCGAATATACTTACTTTGATCAGTATTTATATAAGGATAACAAGCGCTAAAAATTATACTTGATAGTGGCTGTGAATTGCTGTATTAATGTTTTCTAGGTGATTATGTTTTGGATTTTCGAAGGTACAATTATTTGTGTCTCTTGATTTTATTTATTTATTGTGATAGAAAGACGCGTTTGATTCGATTCGCATTTATTTGACGCATCTAAATATTAAACAAAATTCAATACGACACAAAGTAATATGACAGAAAAATTTTTTCATATTGATCGATTACGATCGGAAATACTTGTATGTATTCAAAATTATCAACAACTGAGCTTTCCCGATTCAATGAATATTTAATTTTATATAAATATTAATTTTTGTCAGACAATTTTGATGGATTTTTGTTTCTTTTGAACAAGGAGAGAGGGATTAATAATAAATAAATAAAAAATAATAATTTTAAAAAAAATTAGAAATATTCCGGAATATTTTGCAAACTGATTTTAAGGCTAACAGTAGAAAAAAAAGTAGGGGAGAGGTATGTCAGTAGTAACAGAGGGTCAATTGTAACTTTAAAATTTATGAGACATCTATCAATCCTATTGAGGAGTATTACATATCATAAAGTGGCTTCTAAAGTTGTGCATTACTGACAAAACTTTCGGTTAATATCATCCGGCGGTTTTCTGTCAGCAATATCAAATGTGTTCACGTAAGCTAATCGTAAATTTTGAGTGCGTTAACAATTTTTTGATTTTTGCAGCAAATAGCCGATCGATTGGAAGAAAAGTGATTTTACTGGAAACACAAGCAATCAGATAGGTAGTTTCGCTTTTTTAATCATAGTTAATATTTCATGAATTTTTTTATAAAATGAAACAGCGCTGGAACAATTGTAACAAATTCAGTAGTGTCGATTGTAACATGTACAACTGACAAAAAATTTTAGTTGAACGAAATTAAACTTTATATTTTAGGTATGAATAGGAATAATAAAGGTAACGACTTCGGTTAATAATTTAAAAAAAGAAAAAAAAGAAAAAGAAAACAGAAACAAAAATCTTCCTATAATGGGATTAATAAAAAATGCTTATAATATGCAAAGCGACAAACTAGGATAGGAACTATATTTAGTGATGTATATATGAATTCCGTTAAAAGAGTAATAGAAAGAGAAAAAACTCACAACTGTTGCCTGAGACTGTGGTATTTGTCACCTTCCTCACTCAATATGTAAAGAAAAATTTTTAAAAATCGATTAATTATAATAACTAACGTGTAAATTCAACTAAATAATGAGTGTTACAATTGAACCTAAGCTCTGTAACAATTGATCCTCTGTTGGTGACGATTGAAACATTACGCTTTGGTCCACATAAATGCAGTGATTTTAATCATAGAGTATTTTTTATAGTTTTTTTTCAACATAGAATATTTTTGTATAGCTCATTCAAAACCTGAAAAATGCCCGTATCTTGTACCAAAAATTTAATTCTCTGTGACTAATAAATCCAAAATTACTAGTCTGTATATTTTTTTTTTTTTTGTTACTACTGACACAACTCTCCCCTACTTTAAAAATTTTTTATCCAAAAACAAAGCTACCTAGACTACTGAGTATTATTTAAACTTCTTTTTTTTCATTACTTTTGTAAGGATTTAATTACTTCGTTAGTCTTTTACCACGTGGTGTGAAATACTGAGCCTCTAAGTGGCGAGTAGCTTATTCCCCTCCGTAGTTTTTAAACTGTTAATTACGGTTACACCAGTGCTTCGATTGAGAGAAAGGAAAATGTGTATGTATTGGTCACACGGATATAAAAAAAATATTAAAATTTTTTTATGTAAACAAATCATTATACAGAGCGAACAGCTGAAAATCTCAGTTAATATTGACTTTATCGAAAAATAACCCGAACAAAAGTTTCATGGGAAGAAATGAGGAACTAGAATTTGACCTTGAACATGACCTTGACCAAAATTTGGAAGTCAACTTTGTTTTTTTAACTGGAAACTCCGATTTTTGACCTCGGATTCGGAAAGAGCGAATAATTCTACGTTCAAAACCATATTCATACTTCATATTCCAAAGTCGTGTGAAGGTCATAAAAACGAAAAAAATATGATACTGGTTGGTCAAGGTCATCTGCAAGGTCAAATTCAACGTCATTTTCTAGTTCCTCATTTCTTCCCATGAAACTTTTGTCCGGGTTATTTTTCGATAAAATCAATATTAACTGAGATTTTGCGGAACTTTTGCGGAGCTGTTCCGGAATTTTATGAATGTTTTGTAGCCATATGTATACAGGATGCAATAATAATAACTCTTATAGTTTTTGGTGAATTTCGATAAAATTTTACGATAATTTAGAACGGTATTGGTTGGAAACAACATAGCTATGTCTTAAGTTATGGTTTCCGACAAATTTCGTTCTAAATCGTCGTAAAATTTTATTGAAATTCATCAAAAGGTATAAGAGTTACTAAAATTCCACCCTGTATACATATATAATGATTTCTTTACCTAAAAAAATTTATAATGTTTTTTTTTTATATCCGTGTGACCAATACATATGTATTTTTCTTTCAATCAATCGAAGCACTAGTGTACTAGCATTTGCTTAAAAAAAAAGTTAAAGTTACTTCGGCTAAGTGGTGTCGGTAACTTTCGGAGATATAGGAAATGTAAATTTTCGAAAATTCAGTAAGTAATTTACATAAGAAAATGGTCTCCAATAAATGAATGTTTCAGTATTAGAAAACTTTCTTCAAAAATTTAAATTCAAATTGCTAAGAAAAATAAAATAACTAGGAATATTTCCATCTTTTCTATCGTGCAACGAGGGTATCGTTAGAAAGATCTTTATTTTTATTTATTTTTCGAAAAGAAGGTAAAAATGTATACTTGCTGTTAATAAATAAAACACCTTACTTTGCAGAAAACACCACTTTTATTTTGGAAATTCTTATGGCCTGTTTCGATCAATATGATCATTATCAAACAAGTACTGTTATGGAATACTCTAAAGTAACGTTCAAACCTATTATATTTATAAAAATCTACGTAATAGCCGTACATTTCATTCCGAAAGCTACAAAAAACTCTAGCTCCCGAGGAATCTTAACTTAATATGGGTTCAACACGCATTTGGCGAATCTTTTTATTTTAAATTCGGTGAAAATTTTAGAACATATTTGAAGACTGGATTGCAAAACCAGGCTAAGTGCCAAAAAAAAATTAAATTTGAGCATGGACTCTGCGGATTGTTGACAATGGCACTTATTGTTAGATTCCTTTTTTGGCTCTAACTCAATTTTTTTTTTTGGGAATCTTTCCTGTGTTTAAAGTTCAGCCGTCACGTCTGTAAATGGAACTTTACAATCGGATAATAATCTATCTTAACAAATCTACAAAATATGATTGAACGGTAACTTGAACGCAAAATTGTGTTTAAATAAGACTGAATCCTTTTTTTCACACTTATTTTATATGCTCTCCAGTTTACTTTTAAGCTCATAAATCATACTACTACAAACGTTACATAGTTTTCTAAAAGAAAAAAAAAAAACTTTTTTTATAAAAGTTTTTCTACTACTACTTACAGTAAGTATAATTTTGAAGACATAAGTGGATGAAGGTGTTTGGCATTTTGGAATATTCTATGCTAAAATATCATATATTACAATTTGGTTTCGTCACGCCTAATTGTTGTGTAGAAATTCAATAATAAACATAAGCTATTGCATGGGAAGTATATGTAAATAAAAACTTTCAACGCTTCTATTGTAAAATTAAAATACCCCTGTCGCAGCATCCTGCATAACATAGCGAATTTCCGTTTAAAAAATCCATTTTTCTGTGATTTTCCACCCTTTCGAGTGATTTTTCCTCCTCTTTCTAATGGTGTAAATAAGTGTCGTAAAAATTTTTTAACTTGACTAAAAATGACCAAAAAAAAAACCATGTTCCAAGCATCCGACATGGCTAAATAATGAACCTGTCCAACGGTGTGGGACTAAATGTAAATATAATATATAAGTGAATATAATTTTTGGTTTCTAGGGACCTCAAAACCAATTTCTATCATAGTCTCGGGAGATTTCTTTCGGAGCTCTAAAAAATAGGACTCTCTTCGGAACCCTAAATGTGCATATTATGTATACGACTAATATATTGCTTTAGGTAGTATGTATAAGTACCTATCTACGTTCATATTATAATTATGTAAACGTTTAGTAAAATACTTCTGACTCCAGTTTTCATTCAAAAAAATTAACTTTTCTCAGAAAACAGTTGACATAGAATAACCTTTCGTTCCGGAACCTTTTTTATGTGATTTTTCTCGTCTCTTTAATGGTGTAAAAAAAGTCGCAAAAACTTTTGAACTTGGGGAAATTTTAGCAGAAAACAGAAAAATTTATAAAATTTAGTTTTTCTTAAAAACTAGTTCATATAGAACAATGTTTCAAAAACCTTTTTTCTGTGACTTTTTTCTCCTCTTTCCAATGGTCGAAAAAACTTTTAAATTGTAGCAAATTTTTGCTAAAAACTCATTAGTTTTTACGAAAAATGCTCAAAAGACCATGTTCCTGGCATCCTGGATGTGTCTGGCTGAAAAACTTATCCAAGATTTTTGGACTTCCAATGTTTTTTTACCAAATCTCATAAAAGTAGAAGTTTTCGTTCGAAAGTTATCGTGCTGATACATATATACATTTTCGGGTTCTAGGAACCTCAAAACAAATTTCGGCCATAGTCCCGGCTTGAAGTTGCGACATGAAAATTCTTTCTGGAAATTCGCTAAAATGTTACATAACGCCTTCATCCACTCATGTCTTCATTTGTATGACCACCACAACTTATACGTACATAAGTTATTGTTTCGACAGTGTAGAAGTCAAAGAACTTCTATAGACGGAAATATGTGTCACTTATGTCGTACGTTCAAGTAAGGAAAATATTTCTTATATAATCCTTTTATGTGAGCATATAATATTATGTAGGTACGTATATCACACATGTGGTGAACAAAGATGTTCCAGGAATAACAAATAGGATATTATGTCCGTATATGTATAAGGAAATTTTATAAGATATTAAAAAGTGCACTAAGGTAGTTTAGTGCTGGATTGTGTATTGGTTCGTGACAACATCAATTTTGGATTTATTCGACAGAAACTTTTCTTTCTAGAATGGTTGGAACACCATTAGGCAGAGCACCTTTAAAAAGTTATAATTCTACCGTCTTAAGGTAGCTGGTCGATAAAACGATTTTTTCAAAGGAATTTAACGAAACTTCTCTAGATATTTATTTAATCCAATACCAATAATTCGAGCCCTTACCCCCCAAAAAAAATTGACCATCCCAATTTTCAGAAAAACTGTTTTAAAGTTTTGTAATTTTAACACGGGTTCTTATGGGAAAACTCAATTGTTTTTGAATAAAATGAAAACGTGTCAAAGAAATTTGATAAAAATTTAATATGTTATTTAATACAAAATTACAAACCAAATTTAATAAGGAATAAAAGTTATTGACCACGCCGTTTTTGAAATATAATTTAAAAACATCATTTTACAACGTTTTTTCAACAATTATTTTAAGTTGCTACAACATAAGCGCGCGGAAATTCAAAAAAACAAGTGGTATACAAATACAATAACTGAAGAATAGTAATATATTATTTAATTTTTGATAAAAGAAAATTTTTTTGCTGAGGTATACTTTTGTACCTGACTATCTCAGAGCAACTACGTTAAGACATATCCCTGAAAAATTTCCCTAACGTTTCGACTGAAATAAATCAGGGGGGATCATCTAAAAACCAACTCACCGAAAATTTGATCAACATACACAGACGGACGGGTAAATTAGACGGCACAGAGTCAAAATTGTTCAGGAAACTCTGAAAGGTAAAACGATAGTGGAAATTTCGTTTCTGAAAGATAAAAATTTTTCGCCGTTCGCCAGCTTTCGTAGACTTAAAAGTAAAATTTAAAAAAAAGTTAGAAGGAACGGTCAGAAGATTTACAATTGTCTAGGGATCTCGCTGCGGGTAAATCCGGCGCTGTTTTTGAACAGGATGACCGTTTTCCAGAAACCGGTTCATTAAATTAAAAAATTTAACTCTTATCAAGACAATCCTTATGAAATCGAACTGTACTGAGTTGATTGATTGAATTATGATAACTCGGAATTGTGGTTCAAGATGACGAAATTCCTTTTAGAAATATAACTGATTCGACTGAAGCCTTTTGCGTAACTTTGGTAAAACCACTGGATTTGACTTAATTTGGCGTCAATTTTTACATAGAATTTATTCACAAAGATAAGAGACATTGGCGAATTGGCACCTTTTGAAACGGCCCATCGTATTAAATTTCCAGACTGAGACAAGGCTATACTCATTTAATTGGGCTCACCCATTCAGACTTACCATTCCAAAAAACTTCTTTATTTATATATCTTTACGCTAACCTGTGGCTTCTCAAAGCAGTTAAAATATTTTTGAGCTTGTACTCAAACAGTTCGATTACTTCGACTTAGTCCCAAAAAAATAGCAATAAAGAGATTTCAAATTCAAAGGACCTCTTCGGATAAGATAGGTGGATCTGCCTAAGGTCCAACCCGGGTCGGGAGTGCCATGGTAGGGTTCACCCTTGCACATGTATTCCATAGCTGCAATATTATTAGGTCAAGGTTGCTTTGCGTTTTCCAGTTGTACCAAAATGTTCAATTTTGGACTTTTCCCGATTTTCCACTTTCCTTCCCCCCAAGTGCATAAGTATTATATATATGCATGTAGGGTTCTAAAAACTCCATAAGACAGTGCATGCAGCTCTCCAAAACACGGTGTTTAGAAGAAGATATTTGCAAAAATTTCTAAATGACCTACAAAAACACAGAAAAGGTGACCTTGGATTAAAATGAGGCATAGATTTTTGAAATCTACGCCTTTGAATTAGTAAATATATGTCTAAAAATATTTCGCAAAATTGGGCCAAGTAAGGCTAATTTAAGGATTCATACAAAAAGGGGCTCTAGTGACACTAGGTGTTGCAGCCGCCTTAGTTGCAGCCTATTTAACCATAAAATATGGGGACGCCTTCCTCTCACCCTTAAAAAAAGCAAGCATGTGCGACTAAGGCTCATTACCAGTGTTTTCATCAGTATGGAAAGGTTTCACAAAGTATCATAAATCATCATATGTATCTTATTGTTAGACAGGAAAAACTCGCCCAAGTCGGGTAAAAATAATTCGCACAGTGTAATCGAATTTTCGATTTTATCATCAAAATCGAAACATCTTGTATACTTAATCACTTACCCGCAGGCAAAGTTATTCTTTCATACATCTAAGTAAGTATACAATGTACAGGTAAGCAAGCATAAATTGAAAGAATTGAAAATCAGATTTGCATTTTGTTGAAATAGATTTTTATTTAATGTTGCAGAAAGAATATTTATATTTGATTTATTTCTCATTCCTCGCCAGTGCCTTCTCCCAATTTTTTTCTCTTGTTTGTTCGAACAGATTTTTTAGTATTCCGTACTCAAATTGGCAAAACGCGGAACACTTATGGAACCGGTGTTGGTCGGTCTGTTACAAGCGATTTTCTTTGAAACTGTCCGACGTAAGGGGTGTGGTGGCCTCAATTATATGTAGATGCAAAAATCGAATTTTGATTTTAAAGATTATTTATACCTAACGTGAAAAGTGAAAAAAATTTTCTCAGGAGGGAGTGTTGCAGAAACAATCAAAAAAGTTAGAGATCAGAAAGTTTGAGAAACACTAGTGTAGGACATCAAACGAAAGCTTATTGAAGCATGAATATTTGAAGTACGCGAGGGGAGACACTTAGAAATTACTGTCCTCAGTCATTGTCACCAGAAGAATCACTCAGAAAAATCTGAAAAATTCACGAATATTAAGAATGAGGTGTAGACTGAACGAAAAATTTCAGGAATTACCTTGAAATTTCTTGGTACATAAAAAGAAAACTTGATGACCAATCTCGTTTTGATGCTAATGCTATGTTAAACGGGAATCCTATGTTAAAATTGGATTTTCAAATAAAAAATATTAGTAAACCACTAAAAATTTTACTTTTTAATATAAATAAAATATAATAAATGGAAGGAAGTCCAGGTAATTTTAGTTTGAAAATTATAAAAGACGCGCCTGTCAAATAACAAAATATAAAGATGCCATGTTCACCGCTTTTATTTGACGGCTAACTCATAACTGACAAAATTCAGTAGCATACATTGATTGATCTATGACCTTGTGCGATCATAGTACTGACGAGGAAATATCGAGAGGCAGCTCTGTCGGGATTCGCCCCTACTATCCGAATCCGCTCCCAACTGATGGTACTGAAAGAGAAGCAGGCGTGTTTTGAAATCGTAAATTATCGTTTAATTTCGGAATAAAACTAATTCACCAAGAAAAATATTTTATCCACTTTCATAATAATATGCTGTTACATCAAATCTATAATTGTACGGAACACTGTTTGCGCAAGTACAATGTGCACCTGACAACTGATTTTTTTATTCTATAATATTGGAAAATAACGAAACAAATAACAAACTACGGAAATCACTACCGGGACGAGCACAACGGGGACGCCAGTCATAAGTAATATGATACATACGGTAGGTAGAAAAAAAAGGTAAATAAAAATTTATAATAAAGATCACATCACAACATAACAAGCATGCTCCCGAATCTAGTAGCGAAATCCAATTCAATAAAATAAAATAAAATACATATAAATTGTATTTTTATATTTTTTTTGTTGGTTCCTATCACTTTTTGTTTCGTTTGTTTACCACCCCCTCCCCTTTCCGCCCGCACTCTTGTATCCCCACCACTATCCCCACTCTTGTGTAGTAAATAAAACTCTCAATAAAATTGTGTATCACGTTTCGTTGCTGCACCGATAGAGTATGTGTATAGCAGTGAAGAAAAAAAAAAGGTAGTCAAGACTTGAATTTTATATTAAAAAGAACCATATGGACGATTAAACTTGTGACATTAGCAATATTGTGTAGGAATATGGATTGGTACGACATATCTGTGACGACAGGTTTATAAATATCGCCGAAGAATTATTGGAATAGAAAATTTTAATATTGCTGGGCACAATATGAGTCGAGAGAGAGGGCGAACGATTAATCAAATTTTTTTCTTTTTTGGTTCGGTTTGAATTCAATTATTTTTGTATCGAGACGAACGACAGTGGGTCTTAGAATGCGGCTTCTTTAGTAATGTAGTTTTTTTCTGATGTGTAAAAATGTTCTTGAAGGCTTTCGTTATTAATTGACGGAACCTTTTATGTTCGGAATTTAGATTTTGATATAGAAACGAATAAAAGTGCAGTGTTTTTCGTAGACCGGCGCTGGATCGCAAAAGTATCTCACCTGTTCGCAGAAAACGGCGGGGCTAACTTTATCTACCAAAAAGAGTTTTTGGCTGTAAAAAAAAAACATTTTTGGAATTTAGAGCTTTTGTTTGAAAAAAAAAATGGCGGGGAAATGATTGCAGGCTACAAGAATTTTATTTAAAATTAAAGAATTGTTTTAATTACATGTTAGACCAAGTGGTCAGAAAACGACATTTCATATTACACGACCTAATGTCAGTCCAATTATTGGGGGAAATGATTCCATGCCACAAGCATTCGGTTTACAGTTAAAGAGTTGCTTTTAAATAGTTCTCTAATGCTTAAAAAAAGTCGACATGTTTCTGAATTACACGATGAGGAAAGTGGCCGGAAAACGACATTTCATATTACACGACCTGATATTATTCCAACTAATAGCGGAAATAAATTCTAAACTGCAAGAATTTTGTTTAAAATTAAATAATTGCTTTTAAACATTTCCCTAATTCTTAAAAAAGTGTCGATATTTATCTGAATTACATGGAATACCAACTGGTCGGAAAACGACATTTCATATTACATGACCTAAATGACTCTCGTTCATCAGTCAGTATCTCAGTCAGTCACTATCTTATCGATACAGAAAAAATAAATTTATATTGACGAAATCTGGGTCACAGACAACGAAAATGTGTTAGATAATGATACGTATATACTAAGAGAGATGGAAAGGTGTATACTTAGGTGAATTAATCCTATCTGATAAAGGTAACAAATCAATATATGGACTCTATTTGCATATGTTCTTCCTCCAGTGAACATATTATTAAATTTGAAACTTGACATGAATAGTATTACCTGTATGAAGGTGAAAAAAAAAATGGAATTTGTAGGTAAAAGCCCGTACCAGTAACAGAGCAACACTAAAATGGGAAGTGAGCGATGTACTTACTTTTTGCGAGGTTTTACGAGGTCTGATGGGCTTTGTTATGCAGAAAGAAAATATTTTTAAAAGGCTTGTGGGACGTTTTAAAAATAAAGTGCAGACCCGACGAGAGGAAGGGGTAGCCGGGAGTGTAGCCCCGGGGCCCAGATTGGAAAAGGGGGACTGGAGTTATTATTTAGGGATTCAGTCAAAAAAGAGAGAGGTCTTTTTTTTTGGTCGTCACTTGTATTTTTGGAGAAAATTATATTGAAATTTCATTTGTACGCAGTGGGCAATTTACTTTTTTCTACGGCCTTGATAAATTGTTTTTCTATAGTGTCATTTTGTAAAAAAATACAAATTATTTTTTTTTCAATAATAATTAAAAAGAAAACTTAGCATTTACCTAGATGATTTTTGTTGTATGATTTTTTTTAAACTTTTTTCCAATACTTTACAAAAATTTTCAAAACTTTTTTGATGAATTTTTCAAAAAAGTAATTTTCTTAAAAAATAAAACAATGAGAAGATACAAAGCGAAATTTGCACTTGAAAATTTATTTGGATTGTTTTAAAACCTCGAAAATGTTGTCGATCTTTACCGAGCCGGTCGAAAATGATTCCATGCTACAAGCATTCGGTTTACAGTTAAAGAGCTGCTTTTAAATAGTTCTCTAGTGCTTAAAAAAAGTCGATATGCTTCTGAAATACACGATGAGGAAAGTGGTCGGAAAACGACATTTCATATTACACGACCTGTGCAGCTCTAAAATTAATCTGTGCAATTTGACGCATTAAAACATGAATTTTTGAGGCAAACGTCAGTAGTACTGATAAAATTTTAGAACTGTAGAAATATTTGTCAATTTTGTTTTCCAGGAGCTGGAAGCTTCCTGAGTCTTTCCAGTGGGAGTGGGATTTCGACCTCAAGTGGACTAAAATCTCTGAACTATTTTAAAACAGGTAGGTACTGATTTAGTATTTGATTTAATTTTATAACCATTGCAGGGAATGGTTTGGGCGCTCGTAACGATCAGATTGAGTATTAAGCGTGAATTTCTTTAATTAATATTTTAATTAGAGATGTGTGCGCATTTCAGTTGCTGAGGTATAATTACTCTTGCCTGAGTGTATTAAATAGTTGGTGCAACGTATATTAAACAAATTGAAAAGCATTAGATTGAGAGATAAAATCATTTGTCTAACATCAATAGTAAAACCTGTTTAGAAATTATCTTACTGTAATAATCACTAAATGAAAATCACGATTGAAAGTTCGATCCAAATCGAATCAAAACTTAAAAGATGGAATGATTTTTGCAATTTACAAGTAGAGAAGTTTGAGAAATTCTTTGCTTATCTTAAAAAAAAAAGAAACCTAGACACAAACATATGAAATCTTTACCACTTTCCGAAACAAATTTGTTTGTAATATTACAACAATATTAGGCGGCGATTATACAAGCTGGTCCAGAATTATGTACCGTAATTGGTAGAGCTGGTAGTACGTTCAAAATGGTACCTTTTCATGTACACTGTTTTTCAAAACTCAATAATAAGGGGGATATAACTCTGTAAAGGGGTGAAACGAAAACCATTAGGTATTTCTTAAATATTTTCCAAACGCTTTTGAGTAACGGATTGATAATTTAGGGGTACTTATTTTGCGTTAAAAGGATTAAATTTATGTCGACACTTATTCCACCACTCATGACTAAGGGGTGGTTTTGGGTGGTAGGTGTGAGTTATCACGTCTTTTCTTTTTTAATTTGCAATTATTTAAACGAAATCCCTGATAATATAATTCCTCAGACGATTTCACGCAAAAAAGGTATACTTGTTACATTTCGATAAATATTACCGTTTTCGAGTAATTTAAAGTAAAAGTATCTATTTCCAAATTATCCCCTAATCATAAGTGATCTAATAATCGATACCATAAATTTAATTATCTTAATGTTCATACGCGCCCCTAGAATATGAATCCAGTAATTAGAAGCGTCTAAAAAATTTAAAAAAAAGGAGTTAGTTTCGTTCCACCCCTCTACATTTTACCCCACTGCTTTAACTCCCTTATTATTTAGTTTTGGAAAAAAGTGTAGATGAAAAGGTACCATTATTTTTTAACATACTATCAGCTCCAGCAATTACGGTACATAATTCTGGACCACCCTGTATATAAGAATATATAAGAGTGTTTTCAAACTGGAATTTTTCAAGCTCGTTTACAAGCTCTCAACAAGAAATTCATTGCCAGAAATGCACACCTCATTTATTTCCGTAAACGATACGGAACCATAACTGTGGTTTTCCATGCCAATAAATTTTTTTCTGAAACGAAAACCAACCAAACAGCAAATATGGCTTCTATTTATTTAAATTTAATCTACTATAGGTTTCCATATTTTCACAATATTTGTAAGTAGTGTAAATAACTAATGTGCATCTAAACATACCTAAGCTATACGTATAAACTCTTACCTTATTATCATTAGGGTTCCGAAGAAAGGTGACGAAGTCCTTATAATTTTGTTTTTAGTACATTTTTATATTACAGATCTGAATTAATTACAGTAAGAATTGTTTTTAAAAATTTTTCTGTGATACTTTTCCGCTTTGAAAAGAGGGTGAAGGACGAGGGAGCGAAGGGCGGGCGAAAATTTTTCTAACGTACCACATCGCGTAGAATATTGCTAGAATGGACTCTAAAATTTGACGTACTCTATTACTCTCATTTAATATTGATCAACAACATATAGGCATAAAAAGCTAATAATTGTCTAACAAACTTTTCCGCCATTACAAAAAATATGGCCGCGTACCCCCTCCATCTGATTAACGTACCTTCAAGGGCAATGGAATAACTACATAAGTATACTATTCTTGTGCTCTAGAGCGATTTTAATTCAAGCGTAAAACTCAAAAGTCCATTTTCTCCAATAATTTGTGCCCTCTCTTGCATTTTTCCGTTTTGCACACTATTCTTTGTCATTCACGCTGAATCGACTGCTCCACCTGCTCCATTGTATTTACGCCCCTGCTCAAGGAAACAGTGCCCTACAATAACATAAATGTGCGGGCCACTCGTTGAAAAATAGTAACAATAACGGTAGTAACGTAAAAGCCCCTATACCGGAGCACTATTTTTAGGTGTGTAATTAAACTGGCTTATAAAAATTGATAAATAAATTAAACACCCATTTTTTTTTCTTAATAAGAATGAAACAAAATTTTCTTAATTCAATGAATAAGTTTTTAAAAAAATATAACCCAAAAATATTTTATTTATTACTGTTTTTCTTTTATAAAATGTCGACATCTATATCCAAACAAAGAAATATTAATGACACTCGGAGTTGGGAACCGATATACAAACAGACGTGTAATATGAGCAATATGACACATAGAGTGACATCTAGATGTCAATGTAGGAAACATTGAATGGTTTAAGTATCAGACGCTTCTTTAATTAAGTAAGGAAACATTAAATGCAAGGTAAATTTAAATTGAAAAATAATCATTCTGTTAATAATAATTTTTGTTATCAGAGGCTTCTTTCAGAAATAACTTCATTAATATATAAATGTCAAGACTCTTCCAGGTATAGGGGCTTTTACCCTAACTAGTAATATATAAAATACTAATTTCTATGCTTAAAAGCTACTGAAAAACCCTGACTCTGCGCGCGTCGCACTCGCACTTGGCATTGTTTTTTTTTATTTGTTGGTTTCGAAGGTACATGTGTTGAGGTACATGAGAGAGGAAAAAACGTATTAAACTAGAAAATACAATTAGAAATGGAAAGAAAATGCATTTACCATTACATATAATCGGTTACGGGAAAATTCTATTTCAAAGCGCATACATAGTAGAAAACCTGGAATTGTCGAGGTAAATGGATGGGTGGCTATCTAGAATAGAAACACATATGGTTCAGTTTAATGTGATTAGCTTGTATGTCTGGCTCTACGAGTACTACTCGGGGTTGTGTAGAGTTGAATTGAACGTATATGTATGTATATAGCTTTACAATTTTTTCACATTTATTTATAATATAAGCAGATGTGGAGATCGACAAGAGTTAAGGGGCGATGGGGAGGGTAAGAGGGGGAGCGGATAATGAAGATTTTCAAACGTATTGTAACGTACATGAGCAAAAATTGTAACAGAAAGTTGGTAATGGCTTTTTGATTTAATGATCAAATAAGTTTTTGCTATAGTAGTGGAGTCTTTTTCGAAAAATCGTACGTAAGTTTACAAAATTAAATAACCAACTTTTCTTTTTTATTTTTTAAATCCCGACTTTTATTGAAGATGTTACGAAATTGTTGTATTCCGTGGTTTAGTAATTCAATAATATATGTTGATTGACAAGTATGTTTTAGGTTTTTAATACAAGTTGAAAAACAGTGGCGTAGCTGGGTGTGAGCGATGTGGGCCGCATGCCCACGGCTGCCTCGCCACTTAAAGGGGCTTCGCGAGTGACTATTTTTCGTTTTTTTTCTTTCGTTTTGATTATCGCCTAATTTTTAAAATAGAAATTTCAAAAATTAAAGGGGGCCTTTAATGCGAACCTCGAAAAAAAGAAAAATTTTTAGAAATAATTTTTAGGGACGCGAAAGTCACGTAGGTACCTATAAAGCTCAAAAAAGTGGGTGGATAACATTCAAAAAATTTGTAAATAATAAACAAATACTTTGCTTTGCAAAATACCACTTTTATTTTTGAAATTGTGACAATATTGTTTCAAATTCAAACAGAATTCTGTTTGAAAATGAACTAACGGTTCGAAACAATATTGTCACAGTTTCAAAAATAAAAGTGGTATTTTGCAAAGTAAAGTATTTGTTTATTATTTACAAATATGGAATGCCATAAAGTAACGCTCAAACCTATTAGTATTCAAAAAAATTTTTTGAACGATATTCTCAGGTAATTTTCTTGCAAAATTCTGTACTTTCATACAAAAATCAGCGCTATTTAATTATCGAACAGTCTTCGGTCCCGATTAGTTCAGAGAATCGATTCTTACTGTATAGGCAGCCGACTTCACATTAAATTCGAAGTGAAATAAAAAAAATATCATTACGAAATTTGGTGGAGAGGTTGAAAATCCTACACCCTTGGATGAGTTCGTGAGCCAGACACGTCCTTTTTTAGAAACAAAAATGTTTCACTATTTTTGGTGATTTCTGTCAAACTGTCTTTGAAGTCAAACTATATTATTTAAACTGCAAACTTTTCAATATCTTGCATCTCATTATGATGAGCCTCTACTGTACTTTGAACGTTTTTAATTACTAAAAATTTTCCCCCAAGACGGAATTTGTAATGTAATTTTCATTTTATAACCTATTAATTTCATTCTCCTGAAGACATTCTACTGAAATTATAAAATATCCCAAATTGATAATTATGCTACGGGTTTATTACCTATAAAATATTGTCTGTGATTCTATGTGAACCACAGATGGGCCATCTATTTCAGCTAATAATTGTATTATTATGGTATTTTATTTAATTTACTAGAATATCACGTCATAACCCGTATATCATAATGGGTATATAATTTTATTTCATTGTAAATCATAATCAAATAGAAATGGATATTTAATTCGCCCTGTGGATATATAAATAATAATACGGATCAAGGTTCTCATTGCATATCCCTTCATAAAATGAAAGTACAATGTGTCTCATCTGACATGGTACATTGTTGTTCGGGTATATATTCGAATATCCATAACCGTTGGTAAACACAAACATTTGTCAATATTCCGATCAAAGTCGGTACATTAAGGCGATTTGGTTGTTTCACACATCTAATGGAGATGATAAATACAAATAATAATAACACACCCACACAAAAATAGTTAGTATTTTGACCCGCCTCAAATTGACCGCCATATTTGAGTGACCACATCTCAGCTATGTAGAAAATCCCAAATCTCGTTAAAATAAACGCATTTTCCTCAGAATTAAGACGTGCTGACGGCAGACGACCGAACATCAATTGTCGGAACATTTTTTGAGCTGACGAGCAAAATAGAACTTTTTAATGCGCTTCTTTCATTTTGAATTTCCTGTCACCTTGAGACACCAATGCTAAACTATTTCCCCAAAAATACCCTTGACGAACAAAAAAAAAAAAAAAAGATTTCCAACTACTCACAGCCAAACGAATGACTGTGATTGGCTCTTTTGAATGAAATCTTTTAAATTTGTTAATTGACCGAACATGTACGGTTGTACGGTGCTGTACGGTCACACATGCAGGACCGGACTCGGACAAATCACGTCATAGCCGAACGGATTGCAACCCTGCTTGAGGGGTCAAATACTATACAATATAAGGCAATCATACACTGAGAAAAAAATACGGTAATTTTTACGGAAATTTCTAGTAAAAAATTACGGAGCTCTCTGGTAATGCGGGCATAAGTGACAGGCAAAGGAGAAAGTACGATGAGTATAGTAAAAATTACTCTATGGCTCTGTAAAATTTGACTGCACAGTAAAAATTACACTGTGACACAAATATAACAATTCGTTGTTTTAAATGTAAAGTCCATGAAATAGTTTATTATAAAAAAATAAAAAAATAAAAAAAAAAAAAACAGAAAAAAATGATAACACATAACACAGTACAAGGCACACACAACAATAAGTAGTCTGTTTTCAGTAGAAGCTGTATACAAAATGACCTTGGTTTGGTACGGACGCGGACCTCGGTTTACGCCTGCCAGAGCAATTAGAAGCAGACAAGCACATAGTCTTCCAGCGTTACGTTGGTGCGATGTTTGTGTAAGAGAGATGCCGGAAGACAGGTTTCAAGTAGAAAATAGAGATAACAAATAACGTGTACCCTCTATTTTTCCTATCAGCTTAGTAAAAATTACACTATGCCTCCGTAAAAATTCTTCTATCTCTAGTAAAATTTAACAAAAATTAAGTAAATTTTCCTGGTATCCACTTGAAATTTTACTAGCCCATCGAATTTTACGGAGCAGTATAGGAAAAATTTTTAAGCTGTACAGGAAAAATTTTCAAACGAATCGTAAAAAATAATATTTGAAAGGCATTTTTTATATTTTTGCTTGATAATTTCCTACCGACTGGTCACTTGAGCCTGGTTTACCGGAGGCAGCTCCGTAATTTTTACTGTAATTTTTTCTCAGTGTAAAATTAACAGAATTTTTCAAATTAATCTACGGAAAATATGGCAAGTCACACATAAATTTTACTACCTATAAAAAAATGATATATTTTGAAACTCAGGAAAAAGAAGACTTTTGTAAAAATTTCCCCTAGTAAAAATGTGAAGCATTATTGTTAATCTAACTTCGGTAGAATTACAGTCTTTGTAAATAATTTTCATTTAAGAGAAAATGTTCAAAAATAATAACAAACATTTACAAGCAATTAGTTAAATATCTCGATTTATTTAAATTGTAAGCTATTGAGAAAATTCGAATTTCGAATAAAATTTTTGTGGAGCTTTTTTTCAAAACGCTGTATCTACATTAAGACAAAAATTTCATAAGCATCAGCATTTTGAAAAAAATATGGTTAAATAATAATCTTTACAGCGTTCTGAAAACTAATGGATACAAGTAAATATTAGATGAGAAGATAGGGAGAAGCGTATACATTAACATTAACATTAACATTAACATTAACATTAACATTAACATTAACATTAACATTAACATTAACATTAACATTAACATTAACATTAACATTAACATTAACATTAACATTACCATTAACATTAACATTAACATTAACATTAACATTAACATTAACATTAACATTAACATTAACATTAACATTAACATTAACATTAACATTAACATTAACATTAACATTAACATTAACATTAACATTAACATTAACATTAACATTAACATTAACATTAACATTAACATTAACATTAACATTAACATTAACATTAACATTAACATTAACATTAACATACAGCATTTTGAAAAAAAGCATCAAATATATTTAAAGAAAGTAATTGTGAAATACAACGTTTTGCTTAATATTACTTTATCAAACTATAGAAATTTAATTCAAGTATGTGGAGACCCCTTTTACTGAAAATAATTTTTTTTGCATATACAGCGTTTTGAAAAAAAGCTCCACTTTTGTAGTACCTATCCGCATTTTTCAATTTCCACTATCAACTTGCATTCCGTTGACCAATGAAAATATTTAACCTGTAAACACGATGTTCCTAGTCGAATCAGACACACTGTCTATACATATATATGTCATATTTATAAATAGAAAGCTTTTTAATAATTTAAACAAATATTATCAATAATCCTTTCACCTGTATAATACTGGCATTCCAGCATCCTCCATTCCACATCATCGCTCTGGATGGGATCGTTAACGAATGTTTATTTTAACGACGTGATTGAATTTTTAATTTTAATGTGTTTATTTCCTTTTTTTGATAAAAATAATCACAATTGAAAAATCTCAAACTATATAGACTAAATGGCACCGATATATTTAAAAAGAAAGAAGTTACGAGAAGACAGTCGGATGTTTGCAAAAAACGTGGAAAAGTAATTTTATTTTCCGGACACGTTAAAGAAATATTTCATAAGAATTATTGAACATTAGTTAATAGAAAAATCGTTCCTTATTACTTACATATAATTAATTATTACACTAAATAAATCATAATTTATATTCGCTTTATATACTCAAATATCATAATTTTCGTAGCGTTCCCAGTTAATGCAATAAGGAAATAATTGAAAACAAATGAGTTTTTTTTTAGGAATTCCACTGCGTTAAGCATTTGTAAAGTTATTGCTTGTAAAGTAGTTGGCAGTGGAACGACTGAAAATATGCACTATATACTTTTTTTATAATAATAATTATTACGAAAAAATTTATGTCAGTAATTATCGTCTAGTGACTGCATTATTATATTTATCGTCCGTGATTTCAACTAATCTCAAAATGAAAATATTTCCTATATAAACATAAAACTAACAATGCATTTTTGCACCATTCGTGACAAGCGTAAATGTACATTTTCAAAGAAGATGCCCAAAGGATCATTATTTGAATATTATTAAATTTTAATTAAATTTATTTTTAATTAATAATAATAATAATATCATCATTAAGGATTAGGAGAGACCATAAAGGCTAAATTAATTAGATTTAAGGTGTTAAAAATATGATTAAAAAAAAATGAAAAGCCACAAAGTTATGGGCATTTTAATGCACACGCTTTACTATAAATTCATTGACGTTATAAAACTTCAAATACGTTTTTCTGGAAACGACGTTTTTCAACATGGTTCCTCGGGTATCTTAAAAAGTATTGGAGGTATCGACATAAATCAAAGTACATATTATTCTTCGATACCGCCGTTTTGGCTGGAACTAGGATCTTTTGGTTCCGTAATATATTTTCAAAATGGAGGCTGTTTATAGTCAAGAAAAACCAGTAATTTTTGACGATTTATTTTCAAAATGCGATTTCTCGCTGGTTTTTATTTTTTTTCTTTGATCTTAGTTAGTGCTATAACTGTATATTTATGTATATTTTCAGAAAATTCTTGATTTTTGGATTTTAGTCTACTGGGGATTTTAGAACGCCCACTCAACGTCATTTACAGTCAACTCATTTCTGAATTTTAAAAAAAAAATTGTAGTCTCAAGACATGTAGAAATAATGTTGTATGTTTAGTTTTTTAACAAAATAAATATTTGTATAAAAAAAATAATAAAAAGGGTCGATTTTTGATGTTTTTTTGGCTCCCCTTAAGAAACAGACGTTAAGCCCCATTAATTTTATTAATTCAATACTTTTATCCGGACTTCAAGCCGAAATATTTGTTTTATTCTAGTTCAACGCTGAAAGAAATAGCGATTTTGGTTTCGGTAAAGAGTTATTGAGAAACTTAGTCGAATTTACTGGTTATTTATAGCTTTCATTGTTACACAAAAGTAATTTTAAAGCTTTGCACATAATTTTAGATTGAACTGCGCACCTTAGAGACAATATTATGCTCTCAATCTATACGATATTATTTGTATACATGTAAAAACGGCCATAACAATATGTTTTTCTATAATTTTTATGTTTATAATTATAATTTTTAATATACATAAACGAGCACTTAGCTACAACTACGTCGTTATAATATCAAGAACTCTGTTTGGTATTTCATATTTTTTTCTAAATTTAAAATTATAATAATACTTCAACTGTTATTACTAGTCTCTACCGTTTCTACCCTTATGCATGCCAACGTCATTTTACTACAATGTAGCGTGTAAAAATGTCACGTGATTTATACGGGAGTAACATTAATTATTTATGTTACGTGAGCTGAATGTTTTGAAAGAATTAATTTATTTTTTGTCAAAGCTCATATAAAATATTATTTATTGGATGTAGTACCTACCACTGTTAAGATATGGTACGTGTACAGTAAAAGGCCCGTAATCTTGGCAAGCATGTCCAGGACCATTCTCTCTAGTCTTGACATTTCCACTATTTACTACTCCTATGCGCACTGAATGCGCAACATACGCAGTGTAAGTCTAAAAGTAGAGATAGGTAGAGAAGGAAACCAAACTTATGTTTATGTGCTAATAATGTAATATAACTTGTTCATAATATACTTAACCTAAAAATTATTTAATATCAGAGAAAAATTGTTTTATAATGTCCAATTCTTTAAATAATTTAAAGTTATAAGAATTAATTTATCTAAAATGTAAAATTAATTTCGTTTAGATAACATTAAATTTAACCGCCTTATTAATGAGAATGTGCTTAAAACCATTTTAACTAAAAAAATGTTAATTTGATTTTTTCGTATCGTATTAATAAAACCATTTTAAGATGATTTTAGTTAAAATTGTTTTAACAAGATTTTAAAAAGATTGCGTTCAGTAAGGTTGCATGATGTTGCATTTTGAAAAAAAAATCTATATAAATTAACATATTTCTAATATTTAGACACATACGTAGAAATAGTTAAAAATGTTTCTCAATAAATATCCAATTTTTGGTGAATATAAGTGATGTAAAATTTAAAAAAAATACAAGCAGTAATATGACATATAATTTTTTTATTTTTTCAATGCATTTTTGACTTATAAAACAGTAAAATTTGAATACTACGTAAAGCGTCAATATAAATAAAATATACTGTAAAAACTAGAAATTATGAATCAAAGGCATTTGTCGCCAAGGTTTATTGTTTACTATTTTTGTGAGTTGCTAGGACTACAAAAAATATTATTGTAATTTTTTATTTTATTTTAATATTTATGGATTAATTATTTTAAAATGACAACTAACGGGCAATGGGCGATTTCATAGAACCCCATTTTTATTCCCTGTAATACGTTTCGTTGAGGAAATTGAATAAATTATGATCGTAACCGAGCGAATAATCGTCTACATCTTGGTCATATGAACCTTTTGCTAAATATCTTATCGCAACCATTATTTGAGTATATTCATCAACTCTTTCTCCGGGGTTATTATTAATTTGAGAGACAACAAGTTTATGGAGAGCAAGTTTAGGGAGCTTCTATTGTATATTGGTAGCTTTTGCAATGAACCAGTGTTTTATTATGGTGAAGTTAAATGAGCTATGCACGATTTGACGCTTATAATGTATGTGATAAAATAACACTGTGTAGAGGTCGTTAGTGGTGGAACATGATAAAAATAAAAATAGAAATGGTAAATCGATTCTTTGCAGTATCGGTTTTTACACTCCTAATTGTGAATATGGTAACAGTGTAGTTAATGCCTTGAATTTCAGTTTTAATGTTTCAAATTTTCGGTATTCGGAATTTCAAAATAATTTCTTAAGGTACCATCACAGTGTGATCGATCGAAAAATAGTAAAATTTCACAATTTTTTTTCGGATGGATAGGATGGGGGAATGGGGATGAATTCATTTATACCTATTCGTCCTATTCTTCCCATTTTCTTAAACGAAAAAAAAAAAAAACTGTAAGAAATTTTGTACTACTTTTTATTCAAACGGCCGCTATTTTTTCAGATTTAAAAAAAAGCTCCAATAGGAACATAGCGGCTTACCTACAAATTGAATCTATTTGATTTTTCTTTTCAAATAAAAACTGCGGTCGTAATCATGGGCACCAAATATCGCCCTTTTTTAAAGACACTTTTTTCAAAAAATTATAATAATTATAAAAAACTAATAAATTTGAATAAAAAAAATATTTTTGCATTTCTAAATAGTGGTATTAACCGAAGAAAAAATTCATCCTGATTCCCCCATACTATCCATTCGAAAAAATTTCGAAAATTTACTATTTTTCGGCCGATCACACTGTGATGGTACTTTAAGGACTATCTAATCTAATTTTTTAATTACTTAAATAACTTTTTAGGAATTTTTTAATAAAATGTAATCAAATACGAGATACATTTTTCGATTTGGCTATCAAAATCTCGAAATTCGATTCGAAGCACCGTCAGTGTATTATAGCTTTATATTCGCCAAAAATAAAAAAGTTACTGCGATAATTAGCAACAAAAATTAAGTGTCTGTCGCGTAAATGAAAAATTTTATAGCGAAAAATATGCTTATTAAAGTGATTTTCGATTAGATATAATTAACATTTAAAAGATTTACTCTGTAGAAATCCATTGTTTTGCATTTACTTTAATAAGGAAACACGCTCTTGAGCTATACCTACTTGTAAAATTTCGGGTTTTCCGAGAATCTTTAAAAAGTTACAAAGAAGAAATTTTCGCTTTTTCTGACTTTTTATTTGTTTGGTTTTTAATCAGTTTTGATTCTATTTAAAACAAAAGAAGTGATAGCAAAATCTCCCAGCTAAAAGTAAACTTTAAGCCTATGTTAACTAAATCAGGCATGTTACGAGCATAATCTAAAAACTTTTTAAAGCTTAAATCCTATAAATCAATTCATATTGCGTTGACTCTCAATTAAAAGTTTCTTAATTAAAACTATTGTAAAAATAATTAACAAATTACTTGTTCAATTAAAAATATAAATATTTATTGAAAGTCAATAAAGGAAAAACATGCCAAAGGAAGAAAGAACTTAGCCCATTGTCTGTGCGTTATCAAACTTTTTAAATTACATAATTAAAACATTCAATATTGAAACAATGGTAACAAAATATCCATCAGTACACTTCAACAACGAATAATTGTACCTTGGAAATTGAAGACGCAGTGACCATTTTCGAAAAAATCGAAAGAAAAAGTTCCGAGGTTATCAATGTTTGTCATTGGGACTGAAAGAAGTATTTTCTATTATATTTAAGAAGAAGAAGAATTGTAGGTTTTCGAAATCACTTTTTTTTTAAAATGTTTACTAAGTTACACAGTGAAAAAATTTGTGTTAAAATAAACACATTTCACATGTCCAAAACGGTCCACTCAATTTTTAGTGTTATTTTAACACAAAGCATATGTGTCAAATCTACACACAAGATTTGTGTCAATGATTTAACACACAAGAGGACACATATTTTGTGTTAATTTTTCAGATTTATCACAGTTAGTTGTTGAACTTCTTTATTCAATATTTGACTTCCACTTAAGATATTTGAAATTCCTTAAAAATTATAACGATTTTGTTCATATATTATTATAAATGAGATCCAAAGAACGCAAAGGAAGTCAGTCCTTTGTAAAAATTCTTATTTGTTTTCATATATATGTACCAAAATATATATAATAAAAAAGTTGAGAGTAGTTATTATTAAACAAAACTGAAAAATTATAAATTTTTTCAGTTATTGACGAATATAGTTGCGCTAAAGTCAGAAAAATTACATTTTTCAAATTTGCTGCACTTACAACTCGAAGACAAATCATCCGATTGAGTTGATTCCTATTGCAGTTTCTTTTATATATGTTTCTTCGTGCTATGAAATTCCAGTTTTCCGATCGATTGTAGGCCAAAAATCATCAATTTTTGCGCAAATTTTGAAAATTTTTTAAGAAACTCTGCCATTTTGTTAAATTTCAACTTTTTTTCGATTGAGGTTCACGGCACCGGCAATACCTTCTAGTTTAATAGGCTTCTTGGTCTTTTTGATTTCAGGCACTGTGAAGGTAGCTATCACTGCAGCAGTGGGGGGAGTTTTCTTCTGGAGCATTGGGAGATCGCGAATAAATCACCGAATTTTCAATTTTTTGGTCCAAAAATTTTATCATGAATTGATTATATATCAACGAATATATCCTTAAAATATTAAAATATTTCATACAGTAGTTTTCTTTAAAAAATTTTTAAAAAATCACCTTTTTTTACTCTAGTGGTCCCCCTTAAGTCCTGCATACAGGATCGAGATTTTTATTTCCCAAGTTACAAAATAAATCTGCGCAACTTATAGGACACAAACTTATCCGTGTCAAATTGGACATAATCTGTAGGTACATATTGATTGTTTTGTTTTCAACTCCAATCATTCGACACAATTGATACAAACACTGTTTACGAAGGAGTACTTATAACAACAACACCCAAGCGATTCAAGTGTAGACACTTTCATTCTTATACAAAGATAATAATAATTGCTGATTTTCGAAGTATTTTAATTAAGTTGAACGTGTAGAACGTGTAGAACCGTAGAGTGACTGTTGAAGTAATAATACTTTTATTTGTAGACAGCATAACAGAAGAGACTAATTAGTAATTAATTATTAGTACTATTTGAACTTATTATCAAATTTCAAATAATTTAATCAGTTTCGAGTGGTTTTTTGGGCGTCTGTGATTTGAATATCATTGCATTTACCACATTCGTTTCAGTTTATTAATAATTAATTATGCTAATTTAGTTTGTTTTATCAACAGTATACATAAATATTAGACAAATTATTTGAATAATGGATAAAATTTGGAGGTAGTTATTGTAAATATTAATAATTCAGTGCTGTTTATTTATCGACGAATGTATTGATATACAATAAAATGAACGTAGGTAATGAATAAAACAGTTTAGATAACTCCAAATTATTCGAGTGGTGAATATTCTAGAAAAATTTGTGAGTGAGTCAAAGTTATGCGGTTGAAGTAAAACTTTTTTGTGGATTGTGTAAATCAAGGGTTCGAAAAATGTGCCTCGCAAGGTGTGATTGCCTGCAATCTGGAATTCGTAAAGACTATTTTCGTACACCCTCAAAACGATTTCTTGGAACAATTTTATATGGAATACAACTTATTCTTACATATATTAGTGGTGTTCAGTCTTTGTTTCCATGCGAGTTACTTTTCTATTATAACTTATTCGGTGACCTATTTCTACATAAATTAGGTTCTTAGGTCAAAATAATCAAATTCGTTCAGGAAATGTTACTTAATTTCCGCATTTGACTTTTTTTTTTATTGTCTTTAAATTCCGATTTTGCCGAAAACAAACAAGTAGTTGTCAGAAAACCTGTATGCGCAGCTTTAAATTTTATGTTCCTAGCATCAAAATTACGTTTTTTGGAACTTTTAATATGCGTCATGACGTCATAAGGTTAATTTTTTTATTTTTAAATTAGTAACTACAAAAATGTTATAAGTCAGAAGTGTTGGTGAAATTTACGTAATCGAAAGGCTAAATTTCCATTATTCCGGAGAAAATGGCCAAGTTTGTTACGATTTATTTTTCGGATATGATTTTTCTGTTAGAATGTGTCCTTATTTTCAATTTGTAAAATTAAAAATTTGGAGATCGATCAAAAGTCTAGAACGCTCGTGGTCACTTTTAAAAAAAAAATTAGGGTTAAGTAGCCAGCCTATAACATTTTGTGTATTAAATTTCAACAAGAACGTTTCAAAAATCCCTCCTGAATCTTTGAAGATTTTTCATACTTCAACCACCTTAAGGGGGACCACTAGTGTGAAATTTTGAAAAAATTGGAAAATATTTTTTTGCATGTTTCGATAGTCTATACCTTTAAAAATAACATACTAAAATTTCAAGTGTATATCTCAAATAGTTTTTGAGTTACAGCCATCCGAAGAGCGGATTCTGATTTTCATTGCTAACTTTGAGGTATTAAGAAATGTATGAAAGTTGATAGTTCGGGAGTATCTGGACGTGGTTGCCAGTCCCATGTTGTGGAGAAGCTAGACTCTGGCACATTTAAACGACTCATTGAGTTTTACTATGACCGTTATAGTGAGTACATCGTAAATAATTTTATTAAAAATTCTCAGTGATTAAAATTAAAAGGTAACTAAAATAACGGAAAACTACATTTTTCAAATGTGCTGCAGTTATAACTCGAAGACAAATCATCCGATAGATTTAATTCTTACTGCAGCTTCTTTTCTGTATGTTTCTTCGTGCTATGAATCTCCAGTTTTCAGATCGAATAAAAAATGTTATTTTTGCAGACCAAAAATTATCAAATTTTCGCGCAAAATTTGAAACTTTTTTTTAAAAACTCCGCCATTTTCTTAAATTTCAACTTTCAATTTTCGATTGAGGTTCATGGCACCGGCAATACCTTCTAGTTTAATAGGCTTTTTGGTTTTTTTGATTCCAGGTACTGTGAAGGTCGCTATCACTGCAGCAGTGGGGGAACTTTTTTTGGAGCCTTGGGAGATTGCGAATAACTTTTCAATTTTTTGGTCCAAAAATTTTATTATGAATTTATTATACATATATCAACGAATATATCCTTAAAATATTAAAACATTCCATACAGTAGTTTTCTTTAAAAAAAACTCCCAAAAATCATCTTTTTTCAAGCGGTTACACTAGTGGTCCCCCTTAAAAGAAAAGCTATTACAGATTTTGTTACTATATTACTGTTGTCGTTACATGCCTAACCTTTACAGATTTTGTGATGCCGACAAGCCTCGCTTACGCTCACCTTAAAAATATAAGAATTTCTACTTCCGAATCGCGAGCTAAGACTCTGTACCTATTAGACAAACTATCGAAATAAAAACTAACCATTTCCGCAGGTTACATGTCGTATATGAATGCACACATGCAGTAGCCTCTACAGAACTACTTCTTCTTGTGGCAATTTTCTAAGTTACCACAGCAATATATCTTTACGTCAATGAGAATAACGAATCATTCGTTAGAATGTTACGTGCGGTCCTCCATTTCCCCACCAACACTGCATCGTACTTGCGGAGAACATGGTGATGCAACCGACAACCATTCATCCATATATATGTAGCGCAGGCAGACAAAAGTAGTTAAGTCCATTCTTTATTATTTTTTTTTTTAAATTTTATAACAAGGACTAACAATAAGAGAGCCTATGTCATATATTTCCAAAAGGGGAAAAGTCAATTCCACTCCTAACATCATTTTTTATGCTATTGTTATAAAAAAATTCTTTTCAGAAGCTAACTAAAGAAGTTAAGGTTTTAAAATTCTTAATAAAATAATAAATAAGTAACGTAAAAGCCCCTATTTTTAGGTGTGTAATTAAACTGGCTTATAAAAATTGACAAATAAATTAAACACCCATTTTTTTTTTCTTAGTAAACATGAAAGAAAGTTTTTTTAATCCAATGAATATGTTTTTAAAAAAATACAACCCAAAAATTTTTATTTAATAATGTTTTTCTTTTACAAAATGTCGACATCTATATCCAAACAAAGAAATATTAATGACACTAGGAGTTGGGAACCGATATACAAACAGCCATGTAATATGAGTAATATGGCCACGTAGAGAGACATCTAGACGTCAAAGTAGGAAACATAGAATGGTTTAAGTATCAGACGTAAATAAAGGATTAAAATACTGTATTCAACAAAAATTGTTTAATATATAAGATAAGTATTTAAGTCTTAAAAAATTTTAAAGTTTATTTTTTTATGATTTATTGTGTTACATGTTAAGAAAGTAATTGATTAAAAAAAATTTACAAAATGTCATGTAAACTTGAAGATAATTCAAGTAAACTGATATTGCCTGCGTTTTATTTTAATTTTTACTCTCTACTGTAAAAGTTGATATTTTGAACTTAACTACTTTTGTCTGCCTACGCTAGATATACAAGACCAGCAAGAACAACCACCAACCATACCAATATATCCTGCTAACAATGTCTAGCAATGTGTGTAAAACTTAAAGTGACACTGAACACTTGTTATGCTACCGGATGATTCAATTCTATTGTTTCAGACAATGCAGTCTATTTTCATTTGTTTTTAAATTAAAGTAGAAAATGTTAAAGAACATTGAAACAAAAGAGGTTCAAAGAAGTTTATTTGTTTTTATCTTTATAAGGTACAAACAGTTTGACTCATCCGATACAGTTTCCATCCAGCACACGTGAATACAAGATGAAAAGACGTTAAATAGTTTCGAACTTGTGTACTTGGCGGCGCAGCGAATGCACTGCTTACGTTGGTAGAAGTTCATATAATATGGTGAACAAAAATAGAATAACAAATTCCCCGGCACGTCTCGGTTCTAACGTCTCACCACGAGTGGCAGAAAAAAAAAAACTAGTACACAAAATACAATAACTGTGGAAAAATCATTATTTTAAACCGTACGAACTCGGCTGAGACACAATCGTCATCATATAGATATCCTATATCTATGTATGTTATACTGGATAGGGTCGTAGAAGATATCTATGGTTAGAACGTTTTTATTGTACAACTGTGAATTGGAATTTGAACATTGAATGTGATGTGAAATGAAAAGATTATTATGTCCCGAAATTGTATGTTTGCGTGGGTGATGGTTGTATATGGTATAAATACCGGATGTTTTAGAAATTTACCATTATTGATACAGTCCAGAAATTTCAAAAAATCGATTTTTTTGTTTTTGCATCACTGACTTCATTCCAACTTTGCATATTGTTAAAACAATGTTATAGTCTACTTTTTACTCGGAGAAAACATTTTATTCCTGTGGGAAAATGAAAGTACTTTTTATACTTTTGAACTAGATTTCAAAAGCCAAGAATGGAAGAGCTGAGTGGGTTCCAGCACACACTACGCCGTTACAAGTATGGGTACACCTTGAATCAACGTATGTCTACACTTTTGACGCAGTGCTGTATTTAATGTTTTGGTACATTGCCGTGTCAAAAGTATGAGCACCCGTTGGGTTAAAATGTGGCCATACTTTTGACGACGTAGAGTGTACTAAAACCAGCTTAGCCTTCTATTGCAACGCGGGTGAAGCCGCGGGTAAATGCTCGTATTATATATAAGATTAAACGTTGATATTAAATTCTAGATTAAATAAACTTTTTAAGGAAATTAAAATTTACTTATTACAGTAAAATTATTATGTTTGCGATTCTTGGAATTTTTTACTCCAATCTTTTGCAGACGTTTGCGCAAGTCTACATTTTATCTCTGCTACAACTTTTCTTTTCAATTTAAATTTTATTAAAAATCCTTAACTACAAAATGAAATATTAAATGACGAGACCATTTTCCAGTTTTTTAATGAAATATCTCAAGTAAAAAATATACTTCTTATAAGCGCATTACGCTCGTTGGCAAACATTAATAATTTTATAAATATGGCATGCATCGTTCAAATATTAACATTATACAGAGAACGCTTTTAGCAAATTTCCATTCTGGAAATTCAGCTATTACAGCAGCTCTTATGGTAAGACCTAAGCCCGGGATTAGGATAGAAATTTGTTTTATATATGTATTTATGTGTGTGCACGATAACTCTCGAATGAAACGTTTAATGCTTATGAAATTTGGTATACGAGCTGGAATCCGGATTGGCTCGGGTAAGTTCGTTAGCCAGACACGTCGGATGTCCAGAAGTACGTTTTTCGGCCATTTTTAACGATTTTTTGCAACATTTGGTCAGAATTCAAAAATTTTTTAAATTTTTTTTTACACCATCGGAAAGAGCGTAAAAAATTACATAAGATAAGCTGTTAAAACATTGTTCTAAGTGAACTAACTTTTGAGAAAATTAAGAAATTTGTTGAATTTTTTTTTTACAATAAATGCTTCATCGTTTTAGCAATTCTTTTCTAGATAAAACAAGTGCTAGTCAGTTATTCAATATATATGTATGTGTTATAATAACAATAGCTCTGTTTCATCCTTTTAAATTAAAATTAGCCAGATTTTTTAAGAGTACGTTATGGAAAGAAAATTTTTGTATGATGTCCTCCTTTAGAGAGAAAATATAATTTATATATATATTTGCATACCTAGAAAAAAAATCGAAAACTCTAGTTATGTAATCTAATAATATATTATAAAATGGATATATGCTACACTATATGAAATCGGTTAGGGTCCAGAGGACCCAAAAGCGCCAAAAATTAACTACAAAACTGATTTTGAAAATTGTTTCACTGTTAGAAAGCTAAACTATTTTAAATGGATACAGGTCCTAGATGAGATCCACCAGTGTCCAATATTTGGAAATTCGCTATGTTATGCAGATGCTACGGCCGGGGTATTTATTAATAAAATTATTATTAAATTAGATACAAGAAACTATACCTACTTGGTAAATATAATATAAACTTGATTATAATATAAAGTAACGACTAATTTTCTCTTCTTAAAGTATCATCTTAATAAGGGTAGGGATAATTTCGATTAAAGAAACTAGGTAGCTATTTTATTGAATCTTGTAATGAAGTTAGTAAAATTTGTTAACGAGCACATCAAACTCGAAAATAGATGTAATTTTTCGAGTGTGTGTTTTATTTCCGGATAAAATAGAGTGCTTTCTGTAATTTAAGGAGGTTGGAACTGTTCCGAAAAATATGATGAAAAACAATAAAAATTAACAACATTGTTGCGAACAATACATTATAATATATTATAATTCCAGGCTACAAGGGCTCTATTTAAAATTGTACTATTGCTTTTAAACATTTCTCCAATGCTTAAGAAAATGGCGATATTTATCTGACAATAAATTTTTTAAAATTAAAAAAATTGCTTTTGAGCACTTCTCTAATGCTTCAAAAAGTGTCGATATTTGTCTGAATCACATGGCGAATCAAGTGGTCGGAAAACGACATTTCATATTACACGACCAAATATTATTTCAACGAACGGTGGAAATGATTCCAGGCTACAATAATTCTTTTTAAAATTAAAGAATTCTCTTTAAACACTTCTCTAACACTTCAAAAAGTGTCGATATTTATCTGAATTACTTTACACAACCTAATGTTATTTCAACAGACGGTAGAGATTAGTCCAAACTATAAGAATTCAGGAATTTGGTCTAATATTAAAGAACTGCTTTTAAACATTTTTCTAGTGGTTACGAAAGTGTTGATATTTGTCTGAATTTCATGGCGAATCAAGTGGTCGGAAAACGACATTTCATATTACACGACTTAATACTGTCATACGTAATAGTGTTTCACAAGCACTCGATAATATTTGAAATTGAAAAGTTGTAACTGCTTTTCGCATTATAAAGAGTACATACACATAGGTGATTGAATTTTGTCTGGATCTGGCGCTTGTCGAGCAAAGGATCGATGGTGTAATGGATAGCACACCTGGCTAGTTACCAGGAGATCCTGGGTTCGATTCCCGACCGATCCGGATAGTTTTTTCAATCACTTTGTGATTTTTAATTTACACACGACTTAATTTTTATTCCAGCAAGCGGTGGAAATGATTCTAGGGTACAAGAACTCTCTTTAAAATTGAATAATTGTTAAGAAAGTGACGATATTCATCTGAATTACATAGCGACTTAAGTGGTCCGAAAAAGATACTTCAATTTACCGAACTTGATTGATAACATGCACCATAGATCGTTCCGGTGGAACCAGACCCTTATCAAAAACACAACTATTTAGAGACGTATTTCATAATTTTTGTTTTTTTTTTTTTTCTTTGAAATGCCGGCTTTGATGCTAACAACTTTCATCTCGTAGCTGCTTGAATAGATTCCCCATCGCCAGTTATAAGAAGGTGAATTCTTTTTACAAAAAAAAAAAGAAAATTTGTTCGATACCTATACCGGGGCTGTGCACAATCAATTTTAAGTAGCAATCACGATAAAACGTGCATGCTATGTAATCAACGGCCACCATAATACCCACACATGCACATGGGTATCAAAGTAACAAAGAGGAAATTCATTTGAGGTCGCACAACGAATAAAAGGACATCGTCGCTCGTACAAGAAATGTTCGGGCTTCGGTCCGTCCGGTCCGTCGTGTAAATGTCTAAAAGGCACGCATATCCGCATTTAATCTTCTATCAGAAAGGAAAACTTAACCGGTTTCCGTGTATTATACATATTTAACGTTCGAACATCACTACAGCTAACGTAAAAAGAGCTTTTTTTACCCAGCACATTTCAATGTGGATTTCTGAACAGCAAATACTTTTTCTTTGAAGAACCTGATGATGATGTCGGCGACCAAGGAGAGGGGAACGGGAAGTACGGGGTTCGAGGAGACACATCGTTGTATACGTGGGTAAATGTGAAAAAGAAATTAAGATGAAATTATTATTATGTCGATCGTACGTAGAGGGTGATGAGGGGGGGCGGGGGGGGGGGCAAGGGTGAAGTGTGGGATGAATAAAGAGAAATTAATAGGACGTGAGGACGTGTAAAAGTATAATATACAGGATAACGAAAATTTGTTAAAAGAGATCCATTATACACCGATACCTCACTTTGCGTTGTTTCGTTTTGCGTTTTTTCGATGTTGCTGCTGAATTAGTACTAATTTTCACTGTGCGTCGTTAGATTTTTGAAGCTGCGTTGTTTCGGGTTCGCGTCTTTAATTTTTTTTCGAAATTTTTTGAAATTTTCTATTTTTTTTTTTCTAAAAGATTGCACCGACTTTGTTGTAATATCTAATCTATACATATAATAAAATTGTAACGAGACCATTTCTGTACATGGAATATTTTTTGAAAATTGTACTGGTACTGTAAATAGTTATCGATGCAGATACCAAAATAGCGATTTTTAGAATTTTTATCTGTCTGTCTGTTTACGCATCACGCAAAAACTATTAGACGGATTTTAATGAAATTTGGTGTGATGATAACTTATTACCTGGGTCAACATCTAAGATACTTTTTACTTCAGGAAAATTTCTCATTCTCACGGGAAAATGGAAAAACCATTTTGAGCATGTGCACACATTAGGCAAAAACTATTGGACGGATTTTAATAAAATTTGGTGTGGTGATAACTTATTACCTAGGGCAACATCTAACAATAAGATACTTTTTACTCCGGGAAAATGTCTAATTCCCACCGAAAAATAGAAAAGACATTTTGTGCATGTGCACGTATTACGCGAAACTGTTGGACGGATTTTGATGAAATTTGGTGTGGTGATAACCTATTACTCGGGTTAACATTTAAGATACTTTTTACTCCGGGGAAATTCCTCATTCCCCCTCATTCCCCAAAATTATTATTCTTTGCAAGTTCTGTATAATTATTACACTTACATACTTCTCACTGAGTTTATAACAATGCTTTGCGCAAACGACGTCGCGGGTACGGCTAGTAAAAAATAAAATGTTTACTTTGTTTAATTTTCTTTTTAAAAAGTAGTATTTTCGTAACCCTGAAACCTATGTTCGATCTTTACATGGTTTGCTATAGAAAATCAGAATTTACTTTGTGTCGTTTCAATTCGCATCGTGTTTTTTTGGAACTTAACCACGACGCAAATTGAGGTATTGGTGTAGTTGAGTTCATATAACATGGTATGGTCTATTCGATGATAAAAAATACCTCTGTCGCAGCATCCGGCATAACATCGCGGATTTTCATTTTCAAAAATCAATTTTTCTGGAAAATCCGTTTACCTATGACCATGGCTCAAAAACGTGTCTTATGTGATTTTTTCTATTCTTTGTCATAGTGTAAAAAATTTTTAAAAATCTTTCGAATTTTAGTATATTTTTACAAAGAACATATTTTTTGACGTTTCTGGCATCGGACGTGTTTGGCTGAAGAACTCATCCAAGGTTTTTGGACTTTCCACGTATGCACCAAATTTTGTAAAAATAGGATGTTATTATTATTTTAATGAACGTAATTTTCGGTTTCTAGGAACCATTCATAGTTCCGGATAGAAGTCGCGCCATGATAGTGGCTGTAATAGTTGAATTTTCGATTCGAAAATTCGCTAATAATTTGGTCATTTTTTTGAAAATTTCACAATGACAAATTAGATTTGGATATTTTTAGTTGTTCCGAAACGAAAATTAACTTGAAATTAATAATAATTAATAGGTATAATATTTTAGAATTTTATGGTCTATGGATTAATTATTATTGAGGACAATCTTTGGTTCTAGGCTTAACTGTAATCCACGAGAAAAATTTCAAAAAATAAATATTTTAAAAATAAAAATATTTGCACGGTAGAATTAATAGGAATTTTGAAGAGCCATGATTTCTGGACGAAATGTAAAATTTTTTCGGTCTTCATCGTACAAGAGTTTATCGCTCCTTCAATCTAAATTATATCTAGGTGTAGAGTTAGACCGTAAATTGTAGGATTTTCAAAAATTGTTGGTTGATACATAGCAAGCCCCCGTGATGCACGCTCTTATTTAACCGATACGTCATCACACAAGATATTTATAATGGCATTCCTCCGTGTTTCAAAACAAATATGTTTGAGTGTGTTAGTATATTGTTTACAATTTAACTCTTGTGGGTTCTCTTCATTTTTTTTACCTGCTGTTATCTTGTGTTAAAAAACAAACAATTATAAAAAAGTTTTGTCGTCTAAGTAATAGTTTGTAACAGTAAATTATGCAAATATATATAAATCAGGAACATTGACGCCCATGACCTTTGACTTTCCCATTTAACAATTTCTCCTCCAACGGGCCCAGTGAATTGTTTAATGAGAGCTTCCTATGTACACTACTGCTTCGATTGAGAGAAAGAAAAATGTGAATGTATTGGTTACACGGATATAAAAAAAAATATTAAATTTTTTTTATATAAACAAATCATTATATATTTATACAGCGTGAAATTTTAATAACTCTTTTACCTTTTGGTGAATTTCGATGAAATTTTAGAATGACGAAATTCACCAAATGGTATAAAAGTTATTAAAATTTCACCCTGTATAAATATATAAGGATTTGTTTACATAAAAAATTTTAATGTTTTTTTTTTATATCCGTCTGACCAATACATTCGCATTTTTCTTTCTCTCAATCGAAGCAGTCAAATATCGTACTTTCTAATGATTTGTTTACATAAAAAAATTTTAATGTTTCTTTTATAACCGTGTGGCCAATACATACGCATTTTTTCTTTCTCTCAATTGAAGCAATAGTGTACTTGGAAATTTTATGTAAACACATTCTAATTCTGATAAAAACTAACCAGAAAGACATATTAAAAATTTGAATCCATAGTAATTTAACTCTGTAAATATTTCATAACTTTATAAAATTTACGATAATGTAAGCACTAATACGCAAACAAATATTACAACAGAACACAATTAAAATACATTTTCGAAAATAATATAAAAACTTTTTTGTCAAATCATCAAATATTTATTATAGATATATGTACATCATAATAATATTCATTCTAAATTATACATATAGAAAATAGTGTAAGAACTTTGTCATTTGTTATTTAACTTTGCTCATTTAATAGTTACCATTGCTAGCGCACCATCCCCTCCCTAAACTATAACCCATTACTATTATTACTGCAAGTAGTAGTAGGTGTTGTACAGTGCTGCTATCTACAACTTTCTAATTCAATAATTCTATTAAAATGTTCTTATAAAATATATGGTTGCAAAGTATAGAACTATGCACTATTACACTAACTTAAAAGTACTTTGTACCGAACTGTGAAGTTATATATGTATGTAGCAGTGATGTAGTAAAAAATAAAAAATGTCTTTTAATATAATTTCTTTAGTTTTTAACTGTATGTATGTATATGGTAAAATGCAAAATAATAGGAAAAAAAAATAGATGGTAACAATTAACTAACACACAACTATAACAAATGTTTTATTAAATTTTGCAAAAGTTTTTTATTATAATTTCTTTATCTAATTTAAGAATTTTTAATAACATTTTATTTAATAGCCATTAACAAAAGTTTTCTATTATTAAATCTTAGAATTTATATTCAAGAGTTCCTTGTAGAAAACTTTGCCATCACGTTTATCAAACAATTTTTTTGAAATGCTTTAACTGCTTAAATGCTTAAAATTGTATAAAAATAATCAAAAACTTCATATAAATAGATACAAAAAGAATATAGTTCGCTTCAAATTGTCGAGGAAAGACTTTTTTATTACTCATGCGGGAGAAGTACTAACTTGATGCACACATTTCTGTACGCAAAATAGCTGTTTGCCCACTGTACACTTCCCGCATACGTTTTTGCGTGTGGAAAGTAACTTTCCACACGCAAAGCCGCCTCTTAATTTTTCATTTAATAAATATTTCATTATTATTTCTATAGAAACCACCAACAAAGTAATTTAAACGATAATTAATTCAGAAAAAGAAAGACGAACACTTAAAAATATTATTTTAAAAAGTAATAAAAATGTCAAAAATAGTGATAATAATAGAAAAAAGTATGTGAAATTCGTAATAAAAAATAGTATGTGCAACTCGTGCGGGATTGTCGATTGCCCCACAACGTAGTGAGAAAACTTCGCTTTCGTGGGCAACCGACAATTTCCCGCACTTATTGCACAATATACTATTTTGTGTTGTGAATTGGAAATGATATCTCAAAACGCTCAAGACCTCACAATTTCCTTAAAAGCTGCTTTTCTTAACAAGATAAAGCATTAATTTACACATGAAAACATTTCATTTCATTTTTATAGTATTATAAACACTGTGATAAATACATCTATAAAGAAATTTAATAATGCAATAACTTATATTCTTATGTAATTCAATTTATCAGAGAAAATTATTATAATTAGTGTTTAAATTTCTTATATTCTGTTGCTTTTTAGTCACATTATGTATTTTAATGGGCATTTTTTTTAATAAAGCATAAAAAAGTTGCACAAAAAAGACTGTATAAAAGAAAGGTTCACCCCGAGTTGGTCTAGTGGTTAGCAACTCCGCTCTTGTTTGGTATAGATCGTGAGTTCCAAACCAGCTGAGGGAGATATGTCATCAACATTACCACACCGCTTATTTATCAATAATCATTTCTACACCAAAATCAATAGTATATTTCAACGGTGCATATGACGTTAGCTGTTGCGCACCTAAACAATAGAAAAAAAAGAATGGTTCAGTTGTATTATCTAAAGCGAAATTGACGATATCTTGAAAGAAATGATTTATATTCCGTGTTACAGAGACCAAAATATCGAGTTATATCTTTGTGAAGTATTTATTATATAATATTTAATTATTTTTGCATTAATAAAATTAATGTAGAATTTCTTTCCATCTAATAAAGTAGTATTATGTTTTCTTAATTAATACTTCATCTTTGATATTTTATTATTAAAAGAGTTAAATATTAATTATTAAGAGATTTCAAAAGAAATTATATCTTAGAATATTATACCTATACTTATTGAAAAGAGAGTTATAGAAATTAGGTAGACGAAAATATTTTGCCGTTTAATTGGAAAAATCATTTTTTCAATTCCTGATATCACACAAAATTTTTCTTGGTATTTGTAATGTTTATTGAATTTACGCCCAATTTTCTTTAGAATATCCCATCTCTAAACATAATTTTAATTAAGAATTTTTGTCATTTTTATCCTATTTATGAGAGTATTTCAATTATATTGAAAGATATAAATAAATACTCTACCTGACAGTGACATTTCAATTTCAGTAACCTTATAAAGGTGGTAATAAGATACGCTTATAAAAAAAAGATTCTCTATTGTACAAAATTCATTTTTTTCATATATGTATTTCGATACACTTAATAGAAAATTGTAAGCTTCAGCTATTCATATCATTTTTGCTTAAACCAGAAATCAATATTTTGAAAGAAAGTAAACTCCCTTTAATACTTGGTAAGTAGGTATATCTTTTTTTTTTAAATAACGATTTTTAGGGATTCAAATATTGTAGTTTTTAGTTTTATGATTCAATAAATGTAACATTAAATTAACTATTATAGAGTTAGTTTAGAATTAAATATTAAAATTTGTTTGTTTTAATTATATTAACATAATTTCTTATGTAAATAATAGTGAATTTTTAATTTTAGTTAAAAGCTAACTGGAGTAGTTCTGAGATAAAATTTGAAATTTTAAGTAAATTTTGAAAAATAACATGCACAAGAACGGAAGAACCATTTAAAAACTCCTAGATCTAGGGGGCTACTTTCAATTTTCGGAACGTTTCTTTGGAATTAAATTTTTTGAATTATCATTTTTAAATTCTACGTATTGAAATCTATTGGAATCTGACAAAAAAGTGCGGCTCTCGAATACGAATTTTGAATGTTAAAAAAAGTCGTATATACCTACTGAATGACGTCACTACGTTTAATCTTTTCTCGTTTGAATTAAAAAAAATACTTTTTGATTCAACGAAAATCAAGAAATTTTTAATCATTGAATAAAGAAATCGTTTTGATAGAAATCATTCAAATAGCAAGATTTATTTAATAAATAAAATCTTTAAACTTCAAACTGAAACATTTTTTGTTCTATATATCAAAAAAAAAACTTGATGATTTCAACTTGACTTGATTTAATTTCCAATCAGATTGTGCATTGTTGAAAAACAAATTGATTTAAAAAAACACCACAAAAAAAAACCACTAAAAAAAATAAATTTTTAACAAAAGAGCCAAGCAATAATTACGTTAAAAAGATGTGAATGCTCAATAATTTACACAATTGAACGGTTAATTGACAACATTCAAAATAAAAAATAAAAAATAAAAAATACTAACTGACAGTATATCAACGCTTCAAAAGGGCGGGGAAAGGGGGTAGAATCAGAGACAGAGCAGATAGTTCATAGAGAATAATTAGCGCTACAATTCACCTATATATATTTCATGTATTTTTTAATACCTTTTTATTTTTTATTTTGTATATTTCAAAAATAGAAAAAATATTAAAGCTGACAGAATATTGTACTATATTGTGAGTATTTTATGAAATATGCCGATATACAATGGATTAATTAGTCATTTGTATATACGAATGATGTTCGAACATACAAGTTTGAACGAGTTACCTATTAGTGATGAAAATAAAAACTGGTAACAAAGGTGAGCGAAAAGAATGAAAAATTTATATATCGCATTTTTGGAGCAACACTCACGTAACTGCAAGCCCATCAGTCGTTTCAGATCAGACCATGGGAAGCAGTTTTGTTGGTACATGCAAATAGACGAAGTTGTGAACCTATGTTACTAACATACGTATTATCGAGTGGATATTGTTTGTACGTCCATTTTTGATAGCTTCATGTATGCATGATAGGTAGGTACCGGGTTTCTTCGGACAGGTCAGGACCGTACTTATTTCAATAAAATTTTGCAACTAAATTACATGAAATTATGCACATTTGAATGAATATAATTGGTGAAAAATTACATTTTTCACCATTTAGAATACTAACAGCATTTTTTATTTGACGAAAGCAAGAAAATTCAAAAAATCGGAAAAATTTTTGTAAAATATATTGAAAAGTTGTTGAATATTTAGATGGTCCACTATAATAGCTAATACGTACGTATTTACTAAGATTTTTTTTATTATGAAAAAACAAATTTTTAACAAGCAACTATACTTCTATCTCTCAAAATTGAAAACAATAAAAAAAGATTCATTTAATTTAAATGACATGTCACATAAATCACATACGTAATATAAACAAAAATACTTTTGATAGTCAATTAAAATTACAGTGGCACTTTTCAATCGTGCAGGTAATAAATTATATTGCCTCATTCCCACGGGAAAATAGAAAAACCATTTTGTGCATGTGTACGCATTACGCAAAAACTATTGGACGAATTTTTATGAAATTTGGTGTGGTGATAACCTATTACTTGAGTCAACATTTAAGATACTTTTTACTCCGGGAAAATTCCTCATTCCCACGGGAAAATAGAAAAACCATTTTGAGCATGTGCATGCATTACACAAAAATTATTATTCTAGTCAGAAATAAAATTGTCACAGTAGTAAGTAAGGTCATAGCAATTCTGCTGAATTTTTTGTAACTGAATTTTTTTTATTCTTGTTGTATATTTCCAGATAATTATTTTAGTCTAAGAGGATTCAACTTATCACAGGCACAATATGCACAACTCAAAGTTAATGAGTAACCTCAATTAAAAGTAGCAGTACAGTTGTTGTCTTTATTTTTCAAAAAATTTAAATTTCTAATTGCCTATTACATTCTGTTTCGTTCTCTCTAATTAGCATGACAGAACATACTGCCCTGTAGCATCATATCTGCTTCCAACGCGCTACTGCTGTCAAACGTATTGCAGAATGACGTATTTGAAACAAAACAATAAAAAAGGCGGACATTTTAAAATTTATTATGGACATTAACAAAAAAAATTTCTTTTATTTCATCATCTACGTATGTATGTATATGAGTCTGGAATTATTTTGTAAAATATAAAAATAAATTTGGCTAGGCGTAAATAGAAATTTTATAAAATTAGGTCATATATTCAACTATTTCCATTGACGCCGCCATCATTTCCCCACCGACGTCAGCAATCATGCATTGGATGTATGGATTACATACAATACACAAATATAACCAGTAAATATATCTATATAAAAAATAATGTGAAACAATTTCAATTGTTGGTACCACTGGACGTCATCTATGTTATCTATTTTGTTTCTCTGTATTGGATAAATGTGGTGAATTGAATACAGCTAAACCTTTTTTTATGCGGTCCTTTTTTGTACGATTTTTTTTTTGTGCGGTTCTTAGAAAAAATGGCCATTAAAATGCTTAATGCGTGAATCAAAATCAAGAGACAGTATAAGAAACTTAAACATTCACTATAATAACTTTCTTTGATAAAAATACTTTTTAGTGGTTTTTAATAAGCATTTAATCAGTTATTGCATCATTTAATTTCTTTATAGATGTATCTTTCACAATTTTCATAATACAGTCTTGGCCAAAAGTATTGAGCACCCCCATAAAACACGCGTAACTCTAAAATTAACTTAAAAATGACTTTTCTGTTTAATAATAGAATTAAAGGCAATACTAAGAGTTAATTTTAAACAATTGATAAAGGATTTTAATGTACCCTAAAACCTGGGCCACAAAATGTGAAATTTGAAGTTTGTAACTTATTTGTTAGCCTGTTATTAACTTTCAGGATAACAAGAAGCTGCTGAGTGTTGTTTATTCGTATAGTAAACACAGTTTGTAATACGAAATGCCGAAACAACCAGAACTTAACACAAAAATACGAATAAAAATCCAGATTTTATATGAAGAAGGCAAGCCTCAAATAGAGATGGCTAAATTAATAAAAGTTTGACGATGTGCAGTGCAATTTACAATTAAAAGGTTCGTGGAGACTGGCTCTAACACAAACAAAATGAGAAGGGGCAGCAAACGCGCTACTACTGACCGCCAGATTAGAAAACTTATCCGTGACTCACTTAAGGACCGCAAAAAAACTTCTTCTGAGCTCACTGCAGCTTTATCGCGAGACATTGGGAAACCAATTAGTTCTCAAACTGTAAGAAGAAGACCCACAGAAGCAGGTTTAAAAAGCCGCAAAGCTAGGAAGATGCCTTGGCTCTCCGACAGCATCAAGAAAAATCGTTTAGAATGGGCTTTAAGACACCAGCATTCTTCTGAAGAAGATAGGTCCAATGTGGTACAAATATACAATATACAATACCGTACAATTTTTTTTTTACAATCTTTCATGTTATTTTTGAATATATTTGTTTTGTGGATAGGGACGGCATAAAAAAAGGTTCAACTGTACTTTGTATTGTCCTATTTACCACAAAAATCATATTACACTTTAGTTACATAGATAATATTTGATGGTTAACAAAAAAAAAAGAAATATGGTGCGATTGTGTTTTATTGTTGTGGTTCTGCAATTGTTTTGGTCATTTTGGTACGCTAATAATAATTGACGAGAGACTTGTAAAAAAGATATGGGAAACAAAAGAATACTTATATGTTAATAAAAGAATAGATATTAAAATTGGCCCTAAAAAAATCTAAGCGAAAATCTGAAGAGTCTTTTTGTTTTCTATATGGCTAAATTTTTTCTCAAGTGTCTCATTGAGATTAGAAATTGCTCCATCAGAAATTGAATTGTGTCATCGTCAAATATTATTATCCGATCATTTTGATTAGTACACTTGGTGACGTCATCAACGAATTTTTGTGTTAGTGATTTGAATTAGGAAAATCAGTTGAATGGGTATAATTTACGTCTGAACATTTTATTTTTGTTATTACAATAACAATTTTTTTTTAAATGTAACCGATTTTTAGAATTCTATAAATTTTTTTCTGGTTATATGCCTAATTTTGGTAAAAATCAAAAGAGCGACTTCAAAAACCTGTAAGTTTTGTAGAAATAGGGTTGATTCACCATAAGTCTCTTTTCATAGTGGGCCCTACATGGCTAGTTTTGGTACAAATTAAAATAAAACATTTTAGTAAAGGTTAAAAATTAGCAAGGAAAATAAAAAGTGTAGCCTAAAACGTAATCTGATTTTTTAAAATATGTCTGTCGTAGCATCCTGCGTAACATAGCGAATTTTCGTTTTCAAAGATCAGTTCTCTTCTTGAAAACCCGTTTACATAAGACAATAGTTCAAACACATATCCTAGGTGATTTTTTTCGTTCTTTGTCACAGTGTAAAAAAAATTGCAGTGCAAAAAGTATTTTTATTGAGGTTCCTGGCATCGGACGTGTTTGGGTGAAGAACTCATCCAAGATTTTTAAACTTCCAACTTTTTCATCAATTTTCCTAAAAATAGAATGATTCGTTCGCGAGTTATCGCGCGGACACATAAATACATGCATATATACATACATATATACATCCATATGTACATCAAGTCGCGTCATGAGAGTGGCTGTAATAGCTGAATTTTCGATTTGAAAATTCGTTTAAACGAAAACGCAAACTAACCCGATATTTCCATATTTTTCATAATTTATATTTTGTGTTTTTCTTAAACAAAACGGTTCGGTGACAAACACAGATCTTAAAGTTATTATTATTTTTTTTTTTTTTAATTTAAAATATTATATTCTGTCTTTACATGAAAGACTTATGCAATGCAAAAAGTATATTCAAATTACTAATAATATTGTAAAAGACATTTTATATTCAAAACAGAAATAATTTTATCCTTTGTCTTTGTAAATAACTGCAAAAACTTCTTTTCATAAAATGTCTCTTGAATTTCATTTCAATGTTTCGTATTATAATCATATTTTAATATTAAAAATTCGTCCAAGTGCGAGTCGGACTTGCACAGTTAGAGTTCCATACTACAGTGAGTAATGAACAGACCAATTTTTTTAAATATTTATTTGTATTTAAATCTTATCCAAAATTTTTTCTGAGCTTTCGATAACTGAAAAATGCATTAAACTGAAAGATTCGTAAATACCTACTTTGTTTCTTTAACTATTACACTGCCAAAAAACGCGTAGTTTTCCGGTAATCCATAATTCAATATCTAGTAATCCTATGAAAATCAAAGTTTTAGCTTTAGAAACCAAAGATCAGGGTGAGGGGAAGGATCATTCCTAGTAAATTTTTAGCGGTATGATTAAGACCATACAGGACTAAAAATTATAGAAGGAAACCTACACTGTTAAAAAATTTTACATTTAATGTTGGCATTTAATTGCCAACATTAAATATTGTAAAATTACATTTCGAAATGTTTAGAACACTTTTCTATGTAAAATTATATTGTAGAATGTTTTACCGTATATTTCGGGTGTAATTTCACTCCGCTCAATGTAAATTAATTACGTACGACATGCAAAATTACACTGTAAACTTAACTGACGCCGTCAATTGCGCAAAATCAATCACGTGGTACCGGTAATTTACATCCAAAAGATCAGTAATTTACACACAAATACAATAAATTTTCGTTTCGAAATGTAATTTTACTATATTTTAGCATATCAAATACCACTTTTATATGTAATTTTAGTATCACAGTATTTAAAATAACAGTGAATATTTATTTTTACACACAATTTCATATTTTACAACTAAATTATTTAAATTTACTAACACATTGTAATTTTCAAGACACATAAAAAAAAACCATATTTCTTATTGTAATAATACATATTTTTTTTAACAGCGTACTTAAAAAATCTTTAACACTGATTGACTGAAAGACAACGCACAGCTTAAACTGTTGGGCTTAGAAGCATGAAATTTCGCGTAGGAGTTCCTTATATAACGTAGGTGAGCACTAAAAAAGGATTTTTGGAAATTTGTTTCCTCCTAAATGGGTTAAATAGGGGATGAAAATTTTGGGTATGGTAATTTGTCATTTTTATGTTCCGAACTAACTTCGTGTAAGTTCGGAACATTATAAGATTGGTGAGTGACCGAAAATTTGAGAGAAGTGGTGAATCAGAGAACAAATGGTAAATAATAATAGAGTTTTACATTCGTATATTGAATATACGCAAGAGGACTATGTATTGTATGTATTTCATGTACCTGTGAACTCTATGGTTTGGTGGCCAATGCACAATCAAGTTTACTTGATTGTACACAAAATTGCAATAAAAAAAAAATTTCTCTTTCTATTTCTATTTTATAAAAGCGTGTATATATTTATCTCTTTCTTTCGCTGTTTTTTCCTAAAATTATTAATAATGGGACAGATTCTAAAAATTGTTATCTTTGTCTAATAACTTATTTTAATACACAGAGAGCCATCTTTACGTATTTGTGATAATCACATACTTGCCGACCAGTCCACATAATTCATAGAAAAAATTATATACATATAGAATCCTATCAAAAATAGGGCCATATTGCTCATCATTGTATTTCTCCCCAACTGTAAGATGGCTCTCAGTGTCCGTTTTTTCGCTTATTTTATACCTATTCGTTTCGTCATAGTTCGTCCGTTTCCGTTCGTTCGTCCGTAAAGATTTGATATGATGAAAAAAAAATGTGCACGTAGGTGGACAAAATAACGTGTCAGGACTTTATTCTTTATTTATTCGTACATCTACATCAAGAAAATCTTCCAATTACGATAAACTCATTAGAAATAACTTTTGTGATATAATAAATACGTTGTCTTTGTAATTTTGTGTTTCTAATAAAAAAATCGTAGTTAACATTTTTTAAACCTTTATTTATTTCTAATTTTTATTATATACAGTCAGCCACACCCGTATTCGTACAGCAGCATATTTACTCATATAACTAAATTTTAACCAAATGGATTCCCATAATTTCCCACAAATTTGAACTTTTTTGTTTATAATATTAATATCTGGATCTTCTACTTCCTATATAAGTTAAAAAAATTTCATTAATAGTTTTAAAAAAAAAAAAAATTTCTAAGAAAAATGTTATGCATGCAATTTGTATCAACATGTCCAAGGCCACATTCGTATTCGTACACCTTAAAATTTGATAAATATTTTTATATGTTTCAAAAATTAATTACTTGATTTTCAAATTTAGAAGTATATTTACGTAGGTATGTACCTTTATTTTAAATAAACATAAAATATAATAATCCTCAAGGTCGATTTTTCCATATATTTACTGAAAAATTAAAGGAATTTCAATAGAGACCAAAAAATCGATTATGGATCTATGCTACCAAAATAAATTTTTCAGAAAGGACTTAAATTGTAAGTAGGCGACTATTTAACACTTAATATGTCATAAAGGACCACAAACAGGATCATAAATTAGAAAATAACTCTTGAAATATGGATAAAAAATACTACATCTTGTTCTAAATTGTCATTTTTGAATGAATAAATTAACAAAAATCCACCAAAGAGCCCTAAAATGGTCAGGATAAGGTGAAAGGATTACATAGCAAAGAAATTTCGCACCGAAAGAATTTCTCACGTTATTAAAACACGTGATATATACCGTGGGAAAAAATGCATGTAAATAACATATATAAACAAGGATAAATAGACTGTTCCAGAAACTACATAAATAAGGATTCTGAATCTCGATGTAACAAAATATTCCCAGATAAATTTAAAATTAAGATTTTCATCATTGACCATGTCCTTAAATCCTTATTTTCCTACATTTTAGAGCAATATAAGTTTTATTATTTATTTATGTTACTTATCACGTACATTCCCACGGTATATATCACGTCTTTCAATAACGCGAGAAATTCTTCCAGGACAAAAATACTTTGCTAAGTAACCTTTTCACTTAATCCTGACCATTCTATCATTCTTTTACGGATTTTTGTTAATTTTTTCATTAAAAAATGACAATTTAGTGTAAGATGTAATATTCTTTATCCATATTTCAAGAGTTATTTTCTAATTTATTATCCTGTTGGTTACCCTTTATGACAAATTAAATGTGAAATAGTTGTTCACTTATTATTTAAGAGGTTTAAGGACTTTCTGTAGGAATTTATTTTATTAGCATACATCAATAACAATTGCTTGAACTCCATTAAAATTTTTCTATTTTTTCGGCAAATTAATCAAAAATTTGACCTTAAGGATTATTAAATTTTATGTTTATTTAAAATAAAGGTACATACCTACGTAAATATACTTCTAAATTTGAAAATCAAGTAATTAATTTTTCAAACATATAAAAATATTTATCAAATTTTATGGTGTACGAATACGAATGTGGCGTTGGACATGTTGATACAAATTGCATGCATAACATTTTTCTTGAGAATTTTTTTTTTAAAAACTATTAATGAAATTTTTTTAGCTTGTATAGGAAGTAGAAGATCCAAATATTAATATTATAAACAAAAAATTTCAAATTTGTTGGAAATTATGAAAATTCACTTGGTTTAAATTTTGTCATATGAGAAAATATGCTGCTGTACGAATACGAGTGTGGCTGACTGTACATAATTAGCTTTAATAAAAACAAGTCGTCAAGTGCAAGTTGTACTTGCGCTAACAGTGTTCCGTACAATCAGTTGTTTCATCAGTGTTCCGTACAATCAGGAATTTTTTATAACGGGATATGAAGGTGGATAAAATATTTTTCCTAATAAATAAATCTTATTCCTAAAGTATAACCTATTTTTTGATTTCAGAACGATCGTGTTCGTATGTGTCACATCGTGAACGTATGTGTCCGGACTGTTATATTTTAACCCTAGAATCATACGTTGGTCTACGAGAAACGTTAATCATACATCGACATCGTTTTGACGGATGGACTTTTTACGGAGAGTTTTAGAGTTTATTTGCAAAAAACATTTTTTTGACATAAAAATACTACAAAAGGGAACAAAATATTTAAAAAAATTGGATTTGGAAAAATTTCTTAATGTAAATATTTATTAATTTTTTTAATCTTTTTATCAAAGCATATTTTCATTATAAAAATTAAAAAATAGATAAATACATCAATTGTAATAATTAATTTATGAACTATTATGAGTCAGTGGACATGTGTGACTTTACAGAATGTGAAATTTCTGTCATAAATATTCCTATAGATATGTAGTTATTTCCCCATTAGGCACATTTGTAAATTTTCTAAAATTTGTTAGTAATTTTTCGAATAAGATCTCAAAAAATAATAAAAATTAAAATATTTTCCACAAAATAAATTGTTAATCTTTTATTAAGTCATTCGAAATACATTCTTTAGTTTTCGATTCAATATATTAAAACTTCAGTATTATGTCGTCTCTATAAGTCAAACAGCTGTAATCATCTTTCACATTATTATAATCATTGAATAAAATAATTATAACATCCATATCTTTAATAAGTTTTAAAAAAATTAGGAAAACTTTTATACGTAGTGTACAAAATCTTCAAAAAAAGCATACGTTAATCATACATCGACGTCCTTTTGACGGACACTATTTCAATACAAACAGAACGACAATGACTATAAACAAAATAAATATATGTGGTGTGTTATAATAACAAATAAGTTAGATAACAGAAATCTCACTGCAAACAAGTAACAACAAGTCGTAGTATTGGAGCAGGTAGAGAAGTTCGTACGTCGTTTTGACGTGTACGTATGATTCTAGGGTTAAGAAGTTTTAGTTATGACCACTGATTGTGAGGAACATTACTTAGTGCGTGTCAAACACGAAATTGACGAATTTTTTAAGTTAGAGATATATGTAATAACTTATTTCATAAATCTATAACACTGATTGACATCCTGAGATCCTGAGTATTTTTAGAATTTTTAGAAGTAGCTCTTTCACACGAAGCTTTTTTGCAACCAAAATTACCCCTTCTCTTCTCCTCAACTTTAACCAAAAAAAAAAAAAATTAATTTTTTATTTAGTTTTCGGGAAAAACCTCTGTGAACGATGGGCGAACGAACACAAGAGTAAAATAAGGGTTCCGTTTGTCCATTTTACGCTACGGAACCCCAGAATAAAGCTAAAAACTAAAATACAATATAAATATTATGATTATACTATTTTAGAATTACTAACGAAAACGAAAAACGACTAATATTTTTTATTAAATAGTGATATCTATAGTTCGTTGACTATTATAACGATAACTACTACACAACTCATCTTAGTGAAAATAGTGTAATGCTCGCTGTAGTGCGCTCTGGTAATGTCGTTTACACAAACAATAGCGACAGTTTGTTCGTGGAATAATAATTTTTGGGGGGGCAAACACACATGGGGGCGATATTGTTTATTGCTGAAATATAGGTACTGTAGATTATACTACTAGAGAAAAACTGGTAGGACGTCCTGTAGCTCCTGTAGTATTCCAAGACGATCGTTTAAAGTGATGCTGGTCGGCGATACGCTTTAAGAACACTAATAATTGTACTTCTACTTTATTCGAAAGAATGTTTAAAAAATCGTTTTTCCATTAGTATAGAGGTTTTGGGGCCATGGACATCCAGTTTTGGTCTATGGTATTTAAATTGGTAAACACAAAAATCCCGATTTGTGTATAAAAGCTTACCAACTCTTTGTAGAAAAAATAAAGAGGTGTTAAACTAAAATAAAGTTAAAATTCTAAAAATTGTAGGTCTGGTGCACTTTTGTTGCACAAAGGTGCACTTATGGGTGGAGGGGAGTGATAAATATTGAGCAAGTACAAACTGAGTTCCACCCGTTTTCAAAAGATGGTGTTATATTACAGCCGGTTATAAGTTAATTATTAATACGCATATATACAGTTGTTTTTACTCAGTAAAGTCATCACGTTCTTAATAGGGTAAGTCCGGGAGAGATGCCGCAGTAGCCATAGCTCGTCCGTTGATTGATAGATAGCGTCATTAATGGATTATATGTTTAAAACAAGTTATTTATTTGAGTTGTATATGGTAACATTTATGATAAGTCCGTCAGTTTAGTAATTATCCAACTGATTATTATTGAAAAGTAAGATTTTTAACATAATACTTTGTCAGGAATTTAATTTATTATAATTTAAGAATGTATATTTCATTGTTTTAATGAAAATGAGTTTTGCTATTAATTTAGGTATATTTTAAAAGTACTGAATAAAATTTTAGGTTAGATTTCCGCACTATGCTTGCTATAGCAACATGCGGCATTTATCCCAACAAAAAGGAGAGATGCCGCATTTAAAGTTGGTATAGATGCCGCATCATATTACATGTTAAAAACATGGAATTATACCTTAATTATGCAATTTTTTTTTGTACTGTAAATTATGCCACGTAAATACAAAAAATCCATTAATGGATCAGGAAGAGCTCTCATATTAGTGAAGATAACGAAAATAATGATGATTGTTCGTGTATTGAATGTTTTGAAAAGTACTCAGAAATAAAAAAAGTTGACTATTTAAGATGTATAAAATGCCAAAAATGGTTACATATGGCATGCATCATGTATGGAGATGTGTGTAAAATGCAAAATTTTTAATATGAACTATGCGGCGTCTCACTTTCTTTGATGCGGCATCTCTCACATAGGTGTGGGAGAAACGCCGCTTTGCAGGCTCTACAAAAATGTTTATTATGAATCCTTTATGACTCAAAATTAAAATTATTTATAAATAATTTTAAAGAACAATGTTTACATTTATTGTGTATTAGAGCTACCACAATTGAAATTATATGTTCTTAAAAAAAAAAAAAACAAAGACCCCCCCCCCCCCACAAAGTGTTAATCTTTACAGCCGAATTCTGGAAATATGCATATTTTCAGAAAGTTGACAATGATTTTTTGTCTTTTTTTTTTCAAGGAACCTCTACACGAAAAATGCCTACAGGGATATCTCAAATATAAATTCGATCCTAAATTTCGTACTTAATACATCTTTGTAACTGTCACTTTGTACTTACTGTTCATCTGCGCAACTAAAACACAAAATTATTCATGTCAACTACATGGTGACTCTATTCCGTCTAGTTATACACGGAGTAACGTAATGTACGATTATTACTACTATTATTATTCGTTTGAACAATACTCGAGACTTCTTAAACGTGCTAAATAATGTAGCTCATTCATACTGGAAAAACTATTAAGTTACTGTGTATAGAGCTCCATCACTATATATAGTTATGTAACGATGTGCTTATGTATGATTTTATGAATTCTTTTCAGTTATTTTCTGGTAGTTATTTCGTTGTAGCGTAATTTATTTGAGGAATGAAACAACTAAACCATCTTGTTTCATATATACAAAATGATATCATAATATTCAGTTATTTTTTTGTTGTTTTTATTTTAAAAATTCTTTTGTTATTCGCAATTGGATTATTTACGATGTTTTAATGTTATTTTTATTATAATACCACGCGCTGTTCCCGATGTTCGTTTGTCTTGCTTATACACTATAGTTTGTTTGGAGCAAGAAAAAAAAAAAAAACAAAATACGAAATGTCGTTTTTCTAACGAGAATCATTATTATATGATTTTGTTGAGATATTATTAATAAATAATGCTACAGAAATATTATTATTTCTGTTGCAATATTTTTGTTTGTTTTGGTAAAAAATATTATATTAAATATTTGAAAATGTATATACTGGGTGTCCCGGCCCGATGTATACATATGATTTACATGTTAATTTTTAATATTGGATTCCCATAAGGAAAAAGTTATGTCACAAGAGTGCTTTGGATAAGCATATTACTATTTTTGGTAATTTTATTTTTAAAATAATTTTTTTCCACCAAATTATCTGCACTGTTTCTTCAACAGAATATTTTTTTGGTATTTTTATTATTTTAATATTTATTTTCAAGAAAATAAAAAAATGCCTTTTTGAATTCGAATTTGCAGCAGATGACACAAATATTTATTATGTAAAATGTGAATTGCTTGAAAATTGCGACATTCATTTCTTTATTTTACTGCATTATTATTGTTAAAGCTATAGTAACAGTAGTTATAATATTAAATTAGTATTATTAGTTTGTTCAAAGCACTCTTGTGACATAACTTTTTCCTTATGGGAATCCAATGTTAAAAATTAACATGTAAATCGTATGTATACTTCCAAATGGGACTCCCCGTATATAGACAGTTATTGTATAACTGTCATTATTGTATAAATGTCCCAGTATAATATGTATCTTTTTTCTTTTTTCTAAAATATTACATAAAATGGAGATTTCATATTTTTGAAATTAGTGTTTAATTTTTGTAATAACAGATTTTGTCTTTTCAAAAGTATAACAATGAATTTGGTAGCTTAATGACTTTTTTAAAAAGGTAAATTTCAATGAAAATAACGAGGTTATCATCTTTTCCTTTTTTGGACTAAATGCCGCCAGCCAATCCTAAAACTGTGGCTCACAATCTTGGAAAAGTTTGTTTTGGAACTATTTTTTTTTTTATGATTTTGCATTTTTCTACTTTTACATTGCACAAATTCGTACAGTCAAGAGTAGAATGACCTATATGAAAATTATGGCATAATATTGTTTCGTTTTAACATGATTATTCTTTTTTCTGTCTAGTAAAATTACAACTTTAATTAAAAAAACCCATATTCACATGTAATTTTTATTTCGTTTTCGCAAATCTTTTGATGTCACTGTAACTATTACTGCTACTTGTGGTGTAGAATTGTTGACATAGAATTTCTGTGATCCTACTACTTTTGATACAGAAGCACTCTAACCTTACTACTTTTGGTATAGAATTGCTATGACCTTACTATCTATTAAGTGTGGTTCTACCAGTTTCCCGAATCCCGATTTCAGAGTTTAAATAGAAAAATATTCCGTATTAATAAATGATGTAATAGTATTAGCACAATAGTATTCTACATAACGTAAGCTCTCAATACATCGCTACATAATTCTCGCTTATACGTAATTAATTTGTTGTACGGTTAACATGTCGTGTAGAAAAGATCATATCCGGCACTGTTTGCTTTATGAGGTTAACAAAGGTCATAGTTCTGTCAAAGCTTGTCGTAATATTGTTGTAGTGTATGGAGAAGGTGCTATAGACGAAAGTACCTGTCGTCGTTGGTTTCGAAAATTCCGTAACGGAGATAAAGGTTGCGCTGATAAATCGTGATCTGGCCGCCCTTCGAAGTTGTAGCTTCAAATAACTGTTGAAGAATTAGCAGAGAGGTTTTCTATAGACAGATCTACAGAAGAAAGACAAATACATAAACTTAGATTTATTATTTTATTTTTTTATACGCTAGAAACGGGTAGAACTTTTGCACACACCTAATATCTTTGGTATATAACCGCTGTAACCTTACTAGTTTTGGTACAGGATTGCTGTAACCTTACTACTTTTGACATATAACTGCCGTACCTTTACTACTGTTGATACAGAATTGCTACGATCTTACTACTTTTGGTACAGAGGCACTGTAACCTTACTACTTTCGGTAGAGAACTGCTGTAACCTTACTACTTTTGGTACAGAACTGCTGTAACCTTACTACTTTTGGTACAGAACTGCGGTAACCTTACTACTTTTGGCACACAACTGCCGTACCCTTACTATTGTTGATACAGAATTGTTGCGATCCTAATACTTTTGGTACAGAGTCACTGTAACCCTACTACTTTCGGTAGAGAACTGCTGTAACCTTACTACTTTTGGTACAGAACTGCTGTAACCTTACTACTTTTGGTACAGAACTGCTGTAACCTTCTTTTGGTACAGAACTGCGGTAACCTTACTACTTTTGGCGCACAACTGCCGTACCATTACTACTGTTGATACAGAATTGCTACGATCCTACTACTTTTGGTACAGAGTCACTGTAACCTTACTACTTTCGGAAGAGAACTGTTGTAACCTTACTACTCTTAGTACAGAACTGCTGTAACCTTACTACTTTTGGTACAGAACTGTTGTAACCTTACTACTTTTGGTACAAAACTGCTGTAACCTTACTACTTTTGGTACAGAACTGCTGTAACCTTACTACTTTTGGCACACAACTGCCGTACCCTTACTACTGTTGATACAGAATTGCTGCGATCCTACTACTTTTTGTACAGAGTCACTGTAACCTTACTATTTTCGGTAGAGAACTGCTGTAACCTTACTATTTTTGCTACAGAACTGCTGTGACCGTACTACTTTTGGTATAGAAAACTGAAGAAGTAAATGAATCTCGGCTAGCAGTAAATTCCAATAATATTTTATTACATCCAATCTTCAAAAGATCTTTCTATAGATACAATCGTAATAGTTATTGATAAAGTTAATACAGTTTTCAGAATAGTAGTAAAATTTGGATAAAGTTTATAGTATATTGTGCAATAAGTGCGGGAAATTGTCGATTGCCCACGAAAGCGAAGTTGAGCGCACGAACGTAGTAAGTGAGCGCAACTTCGCTTGAGTTGCACAATCCCGCACGAGTTGCACATACTATTTTTTATTACGAATTTCACATACTTTTTTCTATTATTATCACTATTCTTGACATTTTTTTTACTTTTTAAAATAATATTTTTAAGTGTTCGTCTTTTTTTCTGAATTAATTATCGTTTAAATTACTTTGTTGGTGGTTTCTATAGAAATAATTATGAAATATTTATTAAATGAAAAATTAAGAGGCGGCTTTGCGTGTTTTGATTAAATTTTGCGTGTTTTATTGTCAATTTGCGTGTGGAAAGTTACTTTCCACACGCAAAAAAGTATGCGGGAAGAGTACAGTGGGCAAACAGCTATTTTACGTACAGAAATGTGTGCGCCAAGTTAGTACTCCTCTCGGATGAGTAATAAAAAATTAATTACATATTTTTAAATAAATATTGTGACATTATTAATTTGCAAAATTGTGGTTCATTCTATATATTGTCTCTCAAAGTTTACGTTTTTAGTTTTTGGTTTTACAGAATCAGTCAGCGCCGTGGATCCGTCAGGAACGCGGTGTATAGTGCAATGCACCGTTCGCACCGTGAGCCTTCGGACCGACCGTGTCTTTATGTGGACCCACAATATACTCATTACCCAATTATATTATTATTATTATTATTTAAGTGGAAAAATCTTTTAAGTAGTTAAAATATTTTTGAAAAAAATTACTTCATTTGTGGAATTTAAAAAGATTATTTTATATTATCGAATGGATCACTCTAGAATCTATTGCAATACCATCAAAAAAGTTATAGCAATATTTCATTTCTTAATAAATATATGACGTTTGCATTCATAATATATTGGCGGGTGTATTTCAGCGTTAACACTGGTGTATACATATAGGCATATCGGAAAACAAGATTAAAACTTTTCACATCACACGTAACGTGTACAACAACAAAGTTGAAAATCCGCATTAATTTCCATTCGGATAAGTTTTACGAATAAAAATATCATAAATGACAATACTTGTGTATGTAGCCACATATATATATATATATATATATATATATATATATATATATATATATATATATATATATATATATATATATATATATATATATATATATGTACATGCTGGTGCTACCACTTGAGTGGAGTAGGGCTTTTTGAAGTGTTTTTTTTTTTTTATAAAATTTTTATTTTATATATATGGGCCACACATAAATTTTAAAAATATATTTTTATTTATATTTTACTATTATGTAAGGTTCATTTAACAACTGGAACGAATTATACTGGATGTCCAAAAAAAATTGTGTTCCGCAGTTTAGGAAAAAATTCTTAACGAAAACCGCCAAAGAGTGGCGTTTGAGTAGTCGAAAAATAATCCAATGCCTAAGGTGGCCAAATTTAAAAAAAAAAGTCTTTCCAAAAATGCAGTTGACGAGAAAAAAACCGAAAATTTAAGAAAAAATAACTAAAAAAGTCGTAACGAAGGGACCAAACTAGAATGTCTATCAAACTGTTCCACTTGTCGCCAGTGGGTGACGTAAAATCTCCCCACTATGTGCGTACGTACACACTGTTTGCAATGGTGTTGGTTTGGTGTTTTGTAGTAGTGTGCGTATTCATACACACTACTAGAAAACACCTATTATGGATGGGACAGACCAACCTGTCCAATTCAAGTAACAATGTTTAACAATGTATTACAATGCAATGTGTGTTCGGCGACGGACACCGACTGACTACATGTCTTAAGCCGTGTCGGGCACACTCTAGGCTCACCACTAGTTACAATTTTCTACACTTACGCTGAGGACTTGGTTGTAACCTTTAACCTTTTTATTTTAACCATTGGGAAAATTATTTTGTCTCAATTCAATGCCGGACTTTTTACTGCCAATGACATGTACGATAGACAAGGTTACAAAGATAGAAAAAAAATTCCCAACATTAAAAAAGTGAACCTAAGGAATTTGTAAAACATAAATTATACTAAACTATGTTGGTAAAATTGAATTATAGCGTATTTTGAAAAATCTGTCATAGATTGCAGCACCTGTACCGGTGAATATATACATACATATCAAAGCATTTTGAACCTCCATATTGCATGACGAGTTAACTCGTCTTAATCATTTAAAGAGTTAAAATTCAACCCTCAATTGAAAATTAAGTTACATAATCATCTGGCAACCCTAGTCACTAATAAGTGATTCGTGAAAAAATTCAGGAGCAAAGGCTAGAAAACAATGATACATGCTTTCGTGTATTTAACTTAATTTAAAAGAAATTTTTAATAGAAACAAAACAGATATACAAATTAGGTTGGAAGTCAATTTTTCTTTTAATTGGAAGACGCATTGTTGAATTTTTTAAAATTAATTTCGGATATTCTATTTGTCTAATTTTGAACCACAGTATCAAGCAATTGGGGTTTTATTTCGGCAATAACATGAATAATGAATTGTATTGATTTCCAAAGTATGTTGGTTGTTGGCAGTTTATCAACAAAAGGCAGAAATTTTACGTTTCCCTCAAAAAAATAACGCACCGGTGTCAAATCGTACATTGTGGGACAAATTCATTGGATAATTTATATTATTCAAAATAATATTTTACATTTTTTTTCACTTATTGTTAAACGAGAGGTTTGTATTTTTTCGAATAAATTTGTCACAGTAAACAAGAAACTGCAGGGTTTCCCGACCTCACTCTACTGCTAGAACCTTGAACTAAATTATGGTGTATGTGTCCAGTCGATAATGTCACTGAGTAATTTAAAAACGTAGTTCAAAGTTTACCTGGGGTCGATTTCTACCTCAGTTTGTCGTTCTAGGATTAAATTTACCAATAAGAATTTTTGTTTCGTTTTTATCGTGTTTTCCTACGGTGAAATAACCAATGAAATGTTTTGTAACATTTTTTTTCGATGTAAAAATCTAATTTGTTTTCCATGATAAAAGTGAAAAAACTACAATATTCTCTTATGGGACTTGATACACATGAGCTAAATTGTCACAATAATTTTTTTAAAAATTTTCACAATTTGTAAACGTTCTAGCAGCGGTGTTAATGTTTCCGTAATAACTTCCCCATCGATGTCACAGATAATCCTATCAAAAGTTCTATAAAAATATTGAACTAGAGAATGCTTCTGAATAGGATTCGCTAGTGTTCACAATTGAAGAGGTGGATTCCAAAAGGCGCTAAGTCACCTTTTGAAATTTTTCAGGAAATGTAAAAAACTATCTAGGTAGGCAAATGTAGTAATTTGTTTAAATTATTTTCAAGTTCTTAGATAATAATTATTATTGATGTTATTTATTTGTTCTTATTTATACATATAATTTTCAATAGATTATATTGAAAAAAAACTTTAAAAAGTTGGCTTGAGTTGGTTAAAATAAACTTAGTTTGTTTAAATACAGATATATTTTATTCAAGAAACATTTTAAACAGTGCATTATTAGCTATTTCATTTGTTTGACATAACAGAAAATCTGTCTACAAGCAAATTTGAAAACAAATACCAGCTATTATTGAAAAAAAAAAATGCAATGGTTTACGAGTAAATTTGACTTAGAGCGTTTTGAAATAAAACTGTCACTGACTTAGTACTTTTTTGGAAAACATTCCATTTTTCATCATTCATTTTACAGTAGACTAAGCTCATTTTGCAGGATGGCAATATGAAAATCGTGTAGAGCTGGACTTGAACATTCTGTATCAACTAAAATCTCACATTAGACAAAAAATGACTCAGCGCCTTTTGGAATCCACCTCTTCAATTTGTTACTTAATACATCAGAAGAAAAACATTTGAAAAATGAAGCAATTTTTCCTTTGTACGCACCAAAAAGGCCCTAAAATAATATGTGACGAATGTCTGGGCTATACAGTTTTATAGGCACATTGTATATTTGTTTGTATTGCAAAAGATCCATATAGAGATATCTCGCTTCTTATATGGATCGCTTTTTTATGTGATAGAATAACCAATGTAATTTATGAGGGTAAATATCGCCTTTTATCATCTTAACACTGTTTATTGATGGTGAATCTCAAAGAAAATTTTTATTTTATTTTTATATTTTCTATTACAACACTTTATGTGCTTCATTTTCCAGAATAGAATCCAAAAAGAATTCAGCACCGTGTAATGAGTTCGATACTGCAACTTTATTACAAAGTTTTTTTTTCCGATATCAAGTTTTTTTTTGTTTTCGCTTGAACGTCGTAAATATGATAACACGCGTAAGTAGGTATTCCTTGAGTGAGTGAAGTGTTGTAAATTTTTTTTTATCTGGTTTCTTTTTTCGTAAAGGAAAAAAGGAAAAAGTAATAGAAGAAGAAAGTTTTAAAAATATGTGCATATCTTATAAAAAATAAATTTTGCATCAACTTTCTAAATGGGAAATAAGTTTTAAATTATCGTTAGGCATCATTTGTTGAATGACTGGTGATTGGTTTAGTACATAAATGTCAAAGGTACGCAATAATTTACTCTAATTGTTATCAGAAATTACAAAAAAAGTTTATTTTAAAAGAAAAAAAATATCAAACTTTGGATTTGTATCTACGTTTTTTGCAAATTTTGTAATTTTTTTACGGTTGCTACGAAAAAAATGTTCGAATTAGTTCTTTCAGCGAATAAAAATAGTATAATACGTTTCATTTGTCGTTTAATTGTAGAAAAACATCATAAAAATAAAAGAAAATTTTCCATTAGTAAATTTAACTGGCTTCAAAACCATAGTAACGAAATATTAGATGTTATAAAAGATGCTATAGTATATGTATAAAAATTATTTTATTCGTTAAATTGTCTTACCGTATTACATTCGAGTTGTATAATTTTTCTGAATAAATTTGAGTTTTATTCAATTCAAATTTGTTGCCCAAAAGCAATTTTATTCGGAGCACTGTCAACTCAAAAACAGTTCAGTTTTAGTGTCGTATTTTTACTAGTTAACAATTCTTTTCGTTAATTTCCAAGGCATAAATTTTCGTAATAATAAACGCAAATTTACTCAAGAAAATAAAAAGAAAGAAAAATACAGACCTCTCGTGTAATAGTAAGTGAATACCGTCAAATGGGACTACTTTGAACATATTTCGGAAATTTTCTTGTTGGTTGCCCTTTTTTAATATCCAAAATTTCAATTTTTTAGCTCCAGTATAGAAAAATGTGTACTTTGGTTATCAAATGTATAACCAAATCCAAGTACCCCCCCCCTAACAATTATACATATGTATATTTGGAAAAAAAGTGTCAAAGTAACCCTGAGTGTAATAATTTTCTTTGAAAATCTATTGAAATACAACATATCAAAAATCTAAAGCGTGGTGGTTACTTCGACATAATTTTTATAAAAAAAAAGTTAAGGACGGTTAAGAGGCGATCTGTTAAAGTAGTTTCAAAAATTGCCAAAGTTACCCTTAATGTCAATATAACTCGTTTTAACGGTATAAAATATTCAATTATTTTGGTTAATAAATATTAATAAAACCGTTTAACTGTATTACCTTCTTAAAAAATTGCTTTATGAATAACTAAATGATTAAAAAATTTTACAAGTCTGTACAAATTGCCCGATTCTAAAAATTTTACGTATTATTAGATTTACATACGGTGTATGTATTTAAATGGAAGTATTTAAGGAGGGAGTTCACGCCAGAAACGGCTAATAAACAAAAATTTTTTCGAATCTCGTTTTTTGTTTTTATTTTGTTCTGTGGTTCTTTACAAACACGGTGATATATAAAACATGGCCAAAAAAATTTTTTTCAAGTAGAAAAATATTTATTTGTGAGCCGCCGCACAGCCAAGTTGCTGCTACTTTGCAGATAACGGTCGCTCCCCCCTCGCGATTTGTTCAGTAATATTTAATTTTGGTGTGTACATAAGTTATAGTATGCACTAAGATAATGTTCTTTTATTTGTATGCCTTTGTTGACGTTTTAATAAACAGTGAGTAAACCGCTTTTTTTGTTATTATTCTTGTTTTTTACTGTTTCCCAAAAGTTGTGTTTTTCCCGACAAAGAAAATCATATCTCAAGTTCTAGAAAAGATAGAGACTTAATTTTTTTAAAATCTTGTTTATAAACATATTGCGCATAAAGTGGAGTATGCTTTTTCCATTTGAACAATTGTAACTATATGTTTAAACATTTTTCTTAAAATAAAAATTGAGTTTTATAATTTTTAGAAGTTTGGGATTACAATTTTATAGTTAATTTTTAAAATTACCTAAAACCCATACTCAGCTTTATGGACAGGTCCTTTAGGAATAAAATAATGAAAAAATATTTAAAAAATATTCATTACTTTTTGAGATATGGCGTTCCTTGTAAACGTTTAAAAACTTGTGAAAGAAGGCCCCCTCCCCCCACAGGGAAGAGTAATGAATGTTTCAAAAACAAAATTTTCTATTTGAAACCCTCCCTAATTTGAAACAAAAATTTGAAAAAGCAAAATAATCATAAATAAAAAAGTTGCTTTTTTATTTGAACTCCCTCCTTAATCGTATTTACGAAAAAAATAATTTCAACATCTAATTTGTTTACTTTGTTTGAAATATAAACACCATATTTCTTTCTCTGCTTTGCACATTTCTTCTATTCTACACAACAGAGAACGAAATATGGTGCTCATATTATTCCAAACAAAATAAACAAACTATACAAAAGAATATCGCTGTTGAAACAAAAGAGAAACTGAATGTGAACAAGGATAGACAGACTGTTATCTCTTAATTGCAAACAATTTGAAGTGTAAATCGAACGTGACTATTCGATTCACTAATCCGTTCGTATCAGACGCGGATATCGGTTTACAAAATATAACAAAATTATTACCTCTATAGCACGCCTATATTTGTAAAATAGACAAAACTAATTTCTGTGTCACGGTTAATTGTACGATCTGATGTTATAGTATAGGTATGTATGTAATTTTTCACTCACCGGTAATCAGTCTCCTCGCCCAGTTGTCGTACGGTGATTGGAAATTCACTGGGGCCGTGCGCTTTCAACAACTCCTGTAGACGAACCAGACCCTCATTATTTTCGTAGATAATTGTGAACGATTTCCAATTCCATGCTTTCACCAAATCGACAAATGCCTGCAAATAAAAACGGAGAGGTTTGTTTGAAAAAAAAAAAGAAAAAATAGAAAAAAACAAATCACTGTTACCGGGTAATCAGACAAACAAGATATCTGAAAAAAAAAAATGGTAGGGTTGACCGGGGTAATTGTGAATGAATTTTCATGAGTTGAGATAAAAGCGCTGTTTTAAGTATTTTTTATTTTATACATCACATTATGATTGATTTATTTTTTATTCTACATTATTCAGGATGCACCACACAAATTTTGAGCAAATTCGTATGAAAAACAAAAATTTTATAAGACATTCACATTTCCCCGGTGCGGCTTTGCAAATCTTATGAATTTCGGGGTAAATGTGAATGCCATCAGAAAAATTATTTAGAATGGACTACAAGAGAAGTGTGGTACGTCAGGGTAAAGCCCAGCTCAAATTCTTCACATTTACTCCACTTTCAAATGTTTCATCATACTTTAGCGGCTACAATTTCTCTTTATTTAATGCAAGTTACGCATACCTCAAATTTCTACAATAAATCAAGCTTAAAGAAAAATAACAAAAATTGTAGGAACAAATTTATTACAAGCTAAAAATGATATTTTGATGATATTTTGTCATTTTATCATATAAAAAATCAAAAAATTATACATGTATTCACACAAAAACAAGGAAAATAAGACTTTTTCAAGGAAATACATTTAGTTTACATGAATGGGATAAAACAATTTTTTTTTTTTGTATTGTTTGTACAATGGAAACTTATACAATAAGGTCATCAGCACCTTCATCAACATTTTCAACTCTGAAAAGGACACTACTGAAATTTTTGACCGAATGTGGACATTTGTGAATGACGTTCACAATTACCCCACAATTTTAAAATCATGGGGTAATTGTGAATTAGTGATAAATTGTCCAATTTCTTTAGCAATTGATAAGGAACCCTCTCAGGGCTTAGACCACTTCTTTGAAAGTACTTTTAATCATTTTACCTGTTAAAAAAAGAGAATGTATTTAAAAAAAATTTTTTTTGAAGATTGGTCGAAGTAAGATACATAACATTTTGCAAGGGTTTTTTCAAAATAAAAAAAAAAGATACTAATACTTGGAGAATTGTTATGAAATTTTAATAGCATATTAAGAAAGGACAAAAACATATTAAGAGTTGATTTTTAACAATATTAATGTTATTTTAGAAATTATAGGCGCCGTTCACAATTACCCCAATTCACAATTACCCCGGTCAACCCTAAGTACGTTTTATTGAAGAATAAAATTGTTGTAATCAAACTTTTCTATACACACAAGTTGATAAGTATAATTTTATGCTTGTGTTGCGCAAATGAACATAGACAAACTAACAATGGAGAATGTGGAGTAGTCACTTTAAGGAGTACACGGCAAGAAAGGGTGCAACAAGAAAATATTTGTGGAGTCAAGAATAAATTTTAAAATAGGAAAGAATACAAAATAGAAAAATGCGTTTGTTTATTTAAAGGGGATCTTCTAGTGTAGAGAGAACAAAAATTTTGGTTTTCCCAAGAACGGATAAAAAAAATTAATATTTTTACCGCCCATTTTTTTACCACTTATTTATTGATGTTTTAAGAACAAAACTTTTCATATAAATTCAGGGACTTATAGCGATTTAAATGTAGCGAAACAAAAAAGGGATGTGATGGTTGACATGATTTGGAATTTGTAGATTTGGGATTTTGAAACAAAAAGAGAAGCAAATTCTAGTTTAGAACGGCTGTAGTTCTGGCAGAAACTACAATGAAAAAAAAATTATTAATCTAAAAATGGCGGCATTTTGAAAATTTTTTTGACGTTCTCCTCAAAGTTTTTTATTTTTCAAAAATAGTAAAAATTAAAATTTCGCTATGTTCGCAGTCTCATATTATAATTCATTTAAAGTTTTGAAGTATGCCTATAGCACCTGATACCTGAACCTACTGTATTAAAATGGCTGTAAATTTATAAATTTTCATAATTTTTTAATTTTCTTTTGAGGACACGTTTTTAAAGGTTTGTAGGTATTTTCAGAATTCTATTGTTTCAGACAACAACAATTAGTCAAAATTCATACATAATCTATGGTTTAACGCACAATCTAACAATAAGAGTAAGATACAGTTGAAGCTTCAAGTCAATCGGATAAAAATCATTCGATTTCTATAACCAATCCAAGCCATTGGAGGGTAAGTTATACCTTAAAATTTAGCTTTTATCATAGACCCTAGGATATTACCTATCCACTATCTACCAGTTAAAGAAATTTTGAAATCGGTTCCATAGATCTCAAGATCAGCTCAAACTAACAATCTAACAAATTCATACTGTCTTAACATACATAAATTAAATTTAACTATAAATAAAATAAAGTAAAAAAAAATGTTTTTTAAGAAAAAGCTTTTATTTAAAATGGGTTAAAAAAAATGAAATAACTACTGAGTGAAGTTTGCAGCAATATGCAACATAATTTACAAAAGCTTGAGGCGTTATCATTAATTATTTCTGTTTTGGATATAAGTGTAGCTATTTTACTTTTCAGTACTTACCAAACTTAATTAAACGTCTCAAGCCGTTATAAATTATGTTGCATATTGCTTCAAACTTCACTCAGTAGTTATTTCATTTTTTTTGTCCCATTTTTAAATAAAAGCTTTTTCTTAAAAAAAACATTTTTTACTTTAATTTATTTTCTACTCTTTAGTCTAATTACAATTAATTTTAAAAAAAAAATAAAGAAGTAATTTTTTTACCTATATTTTAATCGGTTAATTTACCCTAATCAGACATAACTATGGAAACAAAAAATTGCAATGTAAAATCAATGGACAATATTTGACAATTCGAAATGTCAAAAAGTTGCATAGGACTAAAAATCAACAATTTTGGTTTGGGGCAATTTAGGGAAAAACTAATTATACAATATTGCATTGTCATCAAGGTTAGACACGTATGCAAAATTTGAAACCTCTAGCTGAAACCTCTAGGCTCTAAATTAGAACCTGTTTAAATTTTGATTCCAAGATTTGATCTAAACCAACATACTAACATAGCAAGTTAAATAAAAGCCTTTAAAAACTTATGAATTAATCAAATACATACCTACATATTATTTATTGGTAATTGCGCATTTTACATAGAGAGGTATAATTATTCTTGTCAAACGTTACGTCACACACACACACACACACACACACACACACACACACACACACACACACACATACAGCGGGTATACGTACGTTTTAGTAATATTGTAAAGTAGAATTATTCGATGTTGCTTACTCGAAAATACTCGTCCTCATCTTTTAAACATCATTCTTCAATTATAATTTTTACACTTCAATTGTTCGTTATATCAAATTTACGGTTTCTGGGTAATTTTATTTTATTTTATTTTTACTGTGTATATTACATAATATATTATTTACCGGATTGTATTTATAAAAAAAAATTTTTACATATAGGATAAAAGCCCCGTTTGTGGAACGCGATCCAATAGAAAAACAATTTTGACATTTATATCTTAATGAAGTTATTTCTGAAAGAAACGTCTGATAGCAAAAATTATTATTAATAGAATGATTGTTTTTCAATTTAAATTCATCTCACATTTAATGTTTCTTTACTTAATTAAAGAAATACATATATATATATATATATATATATATATATATATATATATATATATATATATATATATATATATATATATATATATATATATATATATTAAACAGTTTTTGCTGAATGTGTCTCTTCTGCGTTTGATCAATGCTTATTTATAGAAACTCATGCCTTATAAATTTCAACATTTTCCAGTTAATTTTCGAAGTTAGCGCAATAAAACTATACAAATAATTTTTATTAGTCCAGTTAAGAGATTATAAGAGCTAAATCATCTTTTTATTCGGTTTAAATGTAATTTATATATATGTGTATTTCTTTCAGTATACATATAACCTCTGTATTTAACTAAAATCATGTACGTAAAATAACTAAAAATTTATATTATAAATAGTTTTAATTTCTTTTTGAGTCTAAAATATTTACTTACTGCTTTAAAATCGTAAAATTTTTAACATTTTTTTTATTTTGGAGCGTATCGTCAATTGATAAATAAAAAAATATTGATTTAAAGTTGCAAAATTTTATTAATAATGAAAAATTGTCGCCATTTTGATAAGTTAGTTTAGAATTGATTAGAACTTTACCAAAATACATAGATGGCGAAACAAAATATAGTATTTTGGTATATTCTGTGATTTTGGTCGTTTGACATTCTATTTACTACTAGATGTCACTCTATGTCATAGAGTGAAAAGATGGCAAAAGATGTATGTGATGTATCTCATGTTCGTACATACGTGTTCTTTTTTAGGTGTCAATGTGCTGATTTTTTAAAGGGTGTTAATATATTCTGTCCGTTTTTTTTATAGATGTCAACAAATTATAAAACAAAACATTAATAAATCAAAATTTTTGGCTCATATTTTCTTAAAAACATATTCATTGGATTAAAAAAAACGCCGTGAGCAGCGGGGCCCCATCACGGTAGTCGAATTTTCCCCTTCATCTTCGGTATTGAATGTCTACAAGCGAAATGTCATTGATTGAAAGTCTACAACCGAATTGTCATTTTGTTGGTTTCAAAACTGGTGATGAGTGTTCGGCTGATCGAGGCTTTAAAAAAAGGTTTTAAGTATTTAAGGGCTGTATCTCAGTAAATTTCAATTTTGTGCCGAAAACAGGTAGCAGAAAAAAAGCCAACACAATTCGTACGAGGACATTCCTGCCCATGTTTATCCGCTAATTGCCTTTATGTTTTAGTTTTAAAAATTAAAAAAGGACCTTAAATAGTAAACTGGAAGGCCTTTATAAAGATATTTTTTCTTTCCAAAAAAATCCAAAATTTCTATTTTATAAATACTAAAAATCCAAAATTCCTAATTTATAAATAAACAGTGACTTTAATAACATTTTTAAATTACTTAATATGTATGTATTTCATTTGTCATAAAAGTAAGTTCACTTTTTAGTCGAATTTTCTCCGAAAAATTAGACTTATACAGTCTATACGATAAGAGCTGCGAGAGGCGAGACCAGGGGCGCTATCCGTTTTCGGACCCGTAGAACACGATTATGTAAAAAAAAAAGATGTCTGATATATATATATATATATATATATTTTCCCGCAACCTTTTAATATGTGTAGGGCCCCCCTATGGAAGTTAAGAGATGAAATTTGGTAAGTGGGGCTTATTCCGATGCACAACAATACTATCAAAGTGGGGTCAAATTTTGGGCAAATTTTTTTTCGGACCCAACCTTTAAGGGGGTGGTGGGGGGCGGAAAAGCAATAAAACTTTTCCAAACCGGTTTTAAATAATGTTTCGGTCAATTATCTACAACATATCCAAAATTCAGCTTCCTAGGATGATATGGTGGGAGTAGAGGGGGGAAAAAACGATTTTCGCTGGATCTAACAGGCCCCCAGCCCCCCAGAATTAACGTAGAGGGTTGAAATTTGGTGTGTTGATAAAGTTCGTACCTAGGTTGTGCTTTTTGGAGGTTTTAATATTTTACCCCCACCCCCCTCATTTTTAAGCTACAATTTCATGCATTTTCGACGTTTTCGAAGTTTGTACCACTCGCACAGGTCACCCGAATAAACCTAGAGAGCTGAAATTTTGTATTCGGATTGAGTTAGTATCAAGGGGGTGCCTTTTGGGGGTCTCGACTTTTAACCCCTACCCCCACCATTTTTATACCCAAAAGAACATGATTTTTCTTGTTTTTTAACAGTTTCGTTCGGGTCAAAATCTCCCCAAATAAACCTAGAGGGCTGAAATTTGGTGTACAGGTTAAGCTAATAGCCAGACACTGTTTTTTGGAGGTTTCAACTTTTAACCCTTACCCCCACGATTTTTACGCCAATATTTCCTTAATTTTTTTGCTTGTTTTCTAACATGTCTAGAGACTCCATAAGGAAACCTAGAGGGCTGAAATTTTGTACGTGTATTTAGTTAGTATCCAGCTAGTACCTTGTAGGGAGTCCACATCACTTTTCCCCCCACTTCTCCCATTTTTACATCGGAATTGAATGCTATTGTTAAATGTGTTTTAAAAGCATTATGTTTATTCTAAATACAAGTAGGCGAATAGTAATTTTAAAAAATTTAAAAAAAAGTGAACTTACTTTTATGACAAATGAAATACATACATATTAAGTAATTTGAAAATGTTATTAAAGTCACTGTTTATTTATAAATTAGGAATTTTGGATTTTTAGTATTTATAAAATAGAAATTTTGGATTTTTTTGGAAAGAAAAAATATCTTTATAAAGGCCTTCCAGTTTACTATTTAAGGTCCTTTTTTAATTTTTAAAACTAAAACATAAAGGCAATTAGCGGATAAACATGGGCAGGAATGTCCTCGTACGAATTGTGTTGGCTTTTTTTCTGCTACCTGTTTTCGGCACAAAATTGAAATTTACTGAGATACAGCCCTTAAATACTTAAAACCTTTTTTTAAAGCCTCGATCAGCCGAACACTCATCACCAGTTTTGAAACCAACAAAATGACAATTCGGTTGTAGACTTTCAATCACATTTCGCTTGTAGATATTCAATACCGAAGATGAAGGGGAAAATTCGACTACCGTGATGGGGCCCCGCTGCTCACGGCGTTTTTTTATTATTTGTGGGAAAAAATATATAAATTCTTTATTTGACATAGGTATTACATGATAAAAATTTTTAACAATAAGCACATTAAAATAATTTGTATAAAAACATATTTCAATTAACATATCAAAACTATACAAAAATTCATGAAACAACAATTTTTTGTTTTAAAAATTTATTATAAAAAAAAAACACTATATAAACATCCAGTCACGTTGGTTATTGAACAACTAAATGAACCAGTCCTGGTTAGTTGCAGTCTGAAGTCGTGTTGGTCGTGTTATTGCGCATGCTCGGTGCTATTGCGCATGCTTGTTTTATTTATTTTCAGTTTATGTGATGCTTGGCTATGCAGTGGTGTGTGACTGCATAGCCAAGCATCACATCAAATGAATCGTAAAAAATAATGTTTGAAACGCATTTTTTATATTTTTGCTTAATAATTTCCTACGGACTAGTCACTTAAGACTCGTTTACCGGAGGCAGCTCAGTAATTTTTACTGGAATTTTTTCTCTGTGTATTATGAAAAAAAGTTTTTTTTATTAATTTGTAGATCGTTTTTATTTCTTTTTTTATTAATTTGTTGATCGTTTCCATGTTTAATATTTTGAAAGTGATTATCATTGACAAATGAATATCATTATTTTCTCACATAGTTTTAGCTACTTTCACGCACAGTTGTACTTTCGCGCACAGTTACTGTCGTTTGTTTTCAATGATATGAAAACTGCTCTTTACGCCCACTACACAACGCTCGAAATTGAACTTTAGAGGCGGGTGTTATAAAAAGATATTGTATTGTTCAGTTCGACTGATTTATCCAAAATATACTTGATGGAATATTTTTATATACATACCATTTGAATGACATTTAAGTAACTTTTTAGTCGAATTTTCTCCGAAAAATTAGACTTATACAGTCTATACGATAAGAGCTGCGAGAGGCGAGAGTAGGGGCGCTATCCGTTTTCGGACCCGTAGAACACAAATATGTAGAAAAAAAAATGTCTGATATATATATATATATATATATATATATATATATATATATATATATATATATATATATATTTTCCCGCCACCTTTTAATTTGTGTAGGGCCGCCCTATGGAAGTTAAGAGATGAAATTTGGTAAATTAGGCTCATTTTCGAGGCACCTCATACTATCAAAGTGGGGTCAAATTTTGGGCACATTTTTTTTCTGACCCGACCTTTAAGGGGGTGGTGGGGGGCGGAAAAGCAATAAAACTTTTCCAAACCGGTTTTAAATAATGTTTCGGTCAATTATCTACAACATATCCAAAATTCAGCTTCCTAGGATGATATGGTGGGAGTAGAGGGGGGAAAAACGATTTTCGCTGGATCTAACAGGCCCCCAGCCCCCCAGAATTAACGTAGAGGGTTGAAATTTGGTGTGTTGATAAAGTTCGTACCTAGGTTGTGCTTTTTGGAGGTTTTAATATTTTACCCCCACCCCCCTCATTTTTATGCTACAATTTCATGCATTTTCGACGTTTTCGAAGTTTGTACCACTCGCACAGGTCACCCGAATAAACCTAGGGGGCTGAAATTTTGTATTCGGATTGAGTTAGTATCAAGGAGGTGCCTTTTGGGAGTCTCGACTTTTAGCCCCTACCCCCACCATTTTTATACCCAAAAGAACATGATTTTTCTTGTTTTTTAACAGTTTCGTTCAGGTCAAAATCTCCCCAAATAAACCTAGAGGGCTGAAATTTGGTGTACAGGTTAAGCTAATAGCCAGACACTGTTTTTTGGAGGTTTCAACTTTTAACCCTTACCCCCACGATTTTTACGCCAATATTTCCTTAATTTTTTTGCTTGTTTTCTAACACGTCTAGAGACTCCATAAGGAAACCTAGAGGGCTGAAATTTTGTACGTGTATTCAGTTAGTATCCAGCTAGTACCTTGTAGGGAGTCCACATCACTTTTCCCCCCACTTCTCCCATTTTTACATCGGAATTGAATGCTATTGTTAAATGTGTTTTAAAAGCATTATGTTTATTCTAAATACAAGTAGGCGAATAGTAATTTTAAAAAATTTAAAAAAAAGTGAACTTACTTTTATGACAAATGAAATACATACATATTAAGTAATTTAAAAATGTTATTAAAGTCACTGTTTATTTATAAATTAGGAATTTTGGATTTTTAGTATTTATAAAATAGAAATTTTGGAATTTTTTTGGAAAGAAAAAATATCTTTATAAAGGCCTTCCAGTTTACTATTTAAGGTCCTTTTTTAATTTTTAAAACTAAAACATAAAGGCAATTAGCGGATAAACATGGGCAGGAATGCCCTCGTACGAATTGTGTTGGCTTTTGTCCTGTTAACTTCTATCGGCACAAAATTGAAATTTACTGAGATTCAGCCCTTAAAAACTTAAAATCTTTTTATAAAGCCCCGATCAACCGGACACTCATTATCAGTTTTGAAACCACCAAAATTACAAATCGCTTGTGGACTTTCAATTATATTTCGCTTGTAGACACTCAGTACCGAAGAAATAATTTTTTATTTTTTTTATTTTTTATTTATTTATTTTTTTTTGAAAGAAAAAATATCTTTATAAAGGCCTTCCAGTTTACTATTTAAGGTCCTTTTTTAATATTTAAAACTAAAACATAAAGGCAATTAGCGGATAAACATGGGCAGGAATGCCCTCGTACGAATTGTGTTGGTTTTTTTTCTGCTACCTGTTTTCGGCACAAAATTGAAATTTACTGAGATACAGCCCTTAAATACTTAAAACCTTTTTTTAAAGCCTCGATCAGCCGAACACTCATCACCAGTTTTGAAACCAACAAAATGACAATTCGGTTGTAGACTTTCAATCACATTTCGCTTGTAAACATTCAATACCGAAGATGAAAGGGAAAATTCGACTACCGTGATGGGGCCCCGCTGCTCACGGCGTTTTTTTAAATTTTTTAAAATTACTATTCGCCTACTTGTATTTAGAATAAACATAATGCTTTTAAAACACATTTAACAATAGCATTCAATTCCGATGTAAAAATGGGAGAAGTGGGGGGAAAAGTGATGCGGACTCCCTACAAGGTACTAGCTGGATACTAACTGAATACACGTACAAAATTTCAGCCCTCTAGGTTTCCTTATGGAGTCTCTAGACGTGTTAGAAAACAAGCAAAAAAATTAAGGAAATATTGGCGTAAAAATCGTGGGGGTAAGGGTTAAAAGTTGAAACCTCCAAAAAACAGTGTCTGGCTATTAGCTTAACCTGTACACCAAATTTCAGCCCTCTAGGTTTATTTGGGGAGATTTTGACCCGAACGAAACTGTTAAAAAACAAGAAAAATCATGTTCTTTTGGGTATAAAAATGGTGGGGGTGGGGGTTAAAAGTCGAGACCCCCAAAAGGCACCCCTTTGATACTAACTCAATCCGAATACAAAATTTCAGCCCTCTAGGTTTATTCGGGTGACCTGTGCGAGTGGTACAAACTTCGAAAACGTCAAAAATGCATGAAATTGTAGCTTAAAAATGAGGTGGGTGGAGGTAAAATATTAAAACCTCCAAAAAGCACAACCTAGGTACGAACTTTATCAACACACCAAATTTCAACCCTCTACGTTAATTCTGGGGGGCTGGGGGCCTGTTAGATCCAGCGAAAATCGTTTTTTCCCCCCTCTACTCCCACCATATCATCCTAGGAAGCTGAATTTTGGATATGTTGTAGATAATTGACCGAAACATTATTTAAAACCGGCTTGGAAAAGTTTTATTGCTTTTCCGCCCCCCACCACCCCCTTAAAGGTCGGGTCAGAAAAAAAATTTGCCCAAAATTTGACCCCACTTTGATAGTATGAGGTGCCTCGAAAATGAGCCCCATTTACCAAATTTCATCTCTTAACTTCCATAGGGGGGCCCTACACAAATTAAAAGGTGGCGGGAAAATATATATATATATATATATATATATATATATATATATATATATATATATATATATATATATATATATATATATATATATATATATATATATATATATATATATCAGACATTTTTTTTTTCTACATATTCGTGTTCTATGGGTCCGAAAACGGATAGCGCCCCTACTCTCGCCTCTCGCAGCTCTTATCGTATAGACTGTATAAGTCTAATTTTTCGGAGAAAATTCGACTAAAAAACTTGGTTTCATGCTTATTAAGAAAAAAAAATGGGTGTTTAATTCATTTATTAATTTTTGTAAGCAAGTTTGATGAAATACCTAAAAATAGTGTTCCACAATCGGGGCTTTTACCCTACATAAAATGTTGGGATGTTTTATTCTGATTTTATATTATTTTTACATATTTTTACTTTTTTTACATTCAATTTTACATTCAAAGGAATATTATAGGTATGTATAATTAGAATTGTAAATTTTTTTATGTAACAATAATATGAGGGAAAATTTTTTGTAAATTTGATATTCGATGAAAATTTTTGTTTATTTAGGAGAAATTTTAATAAAAGAAAATAATTATAATGAAAGTTACGTCATATGAAAAGGGTTAGAAAAATATATAGAAATAATTTTTAAATTTCAAGTCTAAAAGAATGAGAATAATAATATGTAGGTACTGTAATCTACATACTCTTAAAGGAATTCAACAAGAGCGTGTTGAGCACGCGTTAAGTTAGGGTTGCGTCGTCAGTAACTGGACCTTTTCAAAATTTTCAGGGTAAACTACAGGAACAGGAATTTATTACCTGATATTTTAGTTCCTTACATTTCCTAAAGTTATCGATTCAAGATATCCGAAGTAATTCTAGTTTAAATTTCTTAGCAAGTTATACTATCTGTAATTCTTCTTATTTTGGATCCACAATTGAAAAATTATTTTAAGTTCAATATTTTGGTAAACGAGGTTTAAAAATGAAAAGTGGTTGAAAGAACCTTAACTTCATTTTAAATTCTTTGTTAAACGAAATCTGATAAGCATATCGAGTTTTTTCTGGAATTCTTGCCCTAACGATTTAGACTTGAATTTTTTGGGGGCAAATTTTAATACCGAACCATATAGGTACTTTGATGCAAAATTTCACTTACTGAAGACAAAAATTTGGTTGGCTTTATTCTGGAAAGTTACTGCTAAAACTCAAAATAATTTAGTTGCCTTTTCTTACCAAGTTCTAACATTTATGTTTTTTAAAATTTTTCAGATCCACGGTTGCCAAGTTACAGGTGACGATAGATAAAAAGGTCTTTTCGAAACTTAGTATTTCACAAACGGAGTTTAAACATCAAGAAGTGGCAAAAGGAATTTTAAATTCATTTTTCGAACCCTTTCTAGCGATATTTCACAAAAAAAGGACCGCTGTTGATTTCTTATGGCTGCAAAAATTCTTTTTAATATATATTGAAAAGTGGCTGGTCTTTCGAAAGCCACATCCACCTACGACCTTCTTCTACCCAGCCCCACCATATTATAACTATTATGTAGTAACCATATAAATTCCGAAATATTCTGAAAATAAAATTACAATGTATGCATCTGTGCGAATAAATTTTCATGAAAAATCAAAAATCTGTCGTGCGGAAAATATAATTGTCCCATTTTTCATAAATCGAATAACAATAGCCGTTTTATATTATATTGTAGTACCTATAGGTAATTCAAGTTTTATAAATGGACTGCTAGATTGACTTGAATGTTTGTTTGGTGAATTTAGAGAGTTGAACAATAGTACACTTCACACGTAGGTACTCATAATATATATTGCCAACTCGGTAATATATATTTTGGTACGAATAATTATGCTTGTGAAAATACGATGCGTACTGACCATCAGGTGTTAACAATTTTTATATGTTTAATTAACACTTGTATAAATATTCATTTTTTCATTCAACTTTTAGGTCGTTTGCACACCAGGCGCATCGTTAAAGACGCATACTATAGTCGCCCGAAGATATGTACATGAAGCGATTTTCAGGCGCACAACAACCATACTCTCAGTATAGTTACAAAGATCTCTAATAGTGATAAAGAGGCATCTACCGACCAAGAGAAAAAGATGGTATTGAAAATTGAAAATTGTTTTATGTGGTATTATGTCATAAATATACTTATTTGTGTATTTCCAACACCAAAAGACTGGTTTCGCGCGCATCTATTGTTTTAGTTATAAGAGCGGGGGTAGTGGTAACTGATACCATCGGTAGCATCATTGAGAATTGGACATTGTGCGACGTGCGTTCAATAGAAACATATCTATGTATAGAAACAGACGGAATATTTCAAAATCAAAAGCGTATTCCTAAGGTTAAATTGGTTAAATTCAATAGAAACATATCTATGTATAGAAACAGACGGAATATTTCCATATCAAAAGCGTATTCCTAAGGTTAAATTGGTTTTAATTATTTAGATATTAAATATTGGAAGGGGAGGGGCAGAGAAAACGGGGCACTTAAGAAACCGTTATGATTTTAAGTACTGAAATATGCTGAATCTTATTATTTTCAGTCGTAATTAAAGTAAAATAATCAAATTTCGAGCTGCCGTAAGAAAAAATTTCTTTTTTTTGTGGGTACCCCTTAATAATGTAAGATTATAAATATATTCATAAGAAAACGAAGCTTCTAAATAATAATATTTTTTTAGGAGTAATTTACGTAAAACGAATCACCACCATTTGTATTAGTAGTGGATGCAGAGGCGAAAAATAATTATTATTTTTTTAATAATTCTTACTACATAAAGTTTTATTATGAATATTTTTTGTAAATATTGATATATTATAATATATTTATAATATATTATAATATATTTATTTGGTTTTCAATATTATCAAATTTGAAAATATAAAAATTTTTACCAAAATTTTGAGGTACCCCATTTTGCCCCCCCCCCCCCTAAGTTAATTAAAAATATTATAGATTGAATTTTTTTCTTTGTTTGCAGAATTTACTTCAATTAATTAAAAAATTATCGAATATTTGGCGTTCCAGAACACATTCAAAGGGCAAAGAAGATCAGGTAAAGAAGGAAGAGTAGTCGTTCCATTTTGCCTTCCACGTTCAGTTTGACAACGATCTTCACAATTTTTGGGTATTGCTTCAACATTATTTTCATCAGAGCACAATTTTGTAGAAATATTAAATAAAAAAGTTTAAGTACTGAAAAATTATTTTTTGCTATTTCCTTTTATTTATATAATAAATAAATAAATAAAATACTAACTTAAAAAAAATAATATACCAACACATTTATCGAGTAAACTTCTACCTTCTAAATCAGTTAGTTTTACACATAATTGTGGTAAAATTATAACTAAGTAATTGTGTAAAATTAACACAAAATGGATGTTCTTTTGTGTCTTAAATCATTGACACAAACCTTGTGTAAATATTTGACACATATGCTTTGTGTTAAAATAACACAAAAAATTGAGTGGACCGTTCTGGACATGTGAAATGTGTTAATTTTAATACAAAATTTTTCCACTGTGTAAAACACACTAATAGACAACTTATTTACTAATGTTTCGGTATCAATGTGGGACAAATTCATACATTTTTCAGTTATCACAAGCAAATTTAAAGTAGATTTAAACATACGTACAAAAATATGTAGATTTAAATATGTACAATTCTTCTTCTGCTCAACATTGTGGTAGAATTATCCATCTCAGCATATTATTATATTGGTTCTAGTTTCAATGTAGAATATTCGCTAGCGATTCGATTGTAATTGAATCAGTGGCGTGTACGTGTCCGAGTATTTTGTTTCACAAGAAAAATATACTTAAATAGGAAATACCGTGAAAATTGATACTTGTACTATGTGTTTAGTTTCGTCCAATGTACTTATTTAATATTATACTATCGTTCGGAAAATGTTTCGTTCAAGAAAAAGGTATCATGTATCGAAAAAAAACTCTTGACAAAATTTGATATAAATCTTAATAATAAAAAATAAAAATAAAATCTTTGGTAGTTATTTCTAAATTGGAGTGCCACCTATTTTTTGGCTATAAAAACAAAACTAGTGGTCCGATTTTAATGTTTTTTTTTTCTATGTGTTTGGCAGTACGGCGGATTAGTAAGGCTGTGCGAATTATTCGAAATATCGAATAATTCGCAACGAATCGAATAATAAAACTCGATTCGAATTTCGAATCGAATAATTCGATTTTTCGGATAATTCGAAAAATTGAACTATTCGAAAAATATTCGAATTATTCGAAAGGAAACGAATAATTTGAAAAGTCGAATTATTCGTTTTTTTTCGAATGGCTCGAATTTTTGCTTTTTTTTTTTTTTTCTTAGAGATTTTTAAACATTTAAATTTAAATATAAAAAAAAATCGGACACATTACAATAATTTCATAATTTCATAAATGAAAAGTTATATTATGCCTAAATAACAGGATAAATTAATATGTTTGAATCTTAAAAATAAAAAAAGTTCGAGCTATCCGACAAAATGAAACGAATAATTCGATTTTTCGAATTATTCGAGAAAAAAACGAATAATTCGATTTTTCGAATTATCCGAAATATATCAAATTATTCGTTTTCTTTCGAATAATTCGATTTTTTTTTTTGAATAATTCGATTTTTCGAATTATTCGAAAAGTCGAATTATTCGATTCGAAATCGAATCGAATAGCACTATTCGATTCGATTCGATTTGAGCTCTATTCGCATAGCCCTAGGGATAGTAAAAAAATTGCTACAACTCAGTAGCAACTCTGGAAAAGTTGGGAAATCTCCTCTTATAACAGCTTTGGGTACAGAAACAAAACTAATGTTCCGAATTTAATATTTTTTTTTAATGTTTGGTATGACGAGATCAGTTAAAAAAATACTGGAATTCGGTACCAATACTAGAAAAGTTGTGAAACTTTTGTTAAGTCCTTACGGAATCAACCAGTTTATACATAATATAGATATTCTTATTAGATTTGTCTCTCTCATATTTTAATAGATAGAATTAAATCTCTTTAGGTCGAATTTAAATTAGATACTTAGGAGAACGGAAATGACGATTATACAAATACGTACTTGAAACGGTACGAATAATTAGATATTCTATATGTTGTCATTATTGACTAAATGAATAGTTACGAGGTCAAGGGTTCTTAATTTGCACGTTAAATTTTGTTTAAACAATATTGAAACTATATACTTTCATCATGAATAATATGATTGTTATAAAGATGACATCACATCAAAGTAGGTATAAGTTTATCCGTTAAACGATAAAATGTAGATACTGATAAGGTATCTTTAGTAAGAGGTAATTACTGGATTCTAAATAAGTCCATTCATTACTGCGTCAAATCAATATTTGCAAAATGTAAAATTAATTTTTTGAAAAATTTTTATTCATCTCTTATTTTCAAATTTGCACTCGAACCATTTTTTAGTATGGGTACTCAGCTACTCGACAGTAGTTTTAAAACGCTGCAAACACTATTGTATTAGGAGAACATAATATCCATAATACAATATATCTATTAGTTAATTTTAGTAGCGTGTATCACAATGTATTGTAGCAAGACGTCGCGTCGTTGTGTTGTATCATGTTTTTCTAATATAATAATTTCAAATAAATGAAGAAGGCTGAGAAACGGAGCGAAGTGGAATCAAAAACGTTTTCATTATCATCGATATAGGGTCTGATATCGCTCCGATAAAATATTATCTCAGTGGTATTGGTATTGGAGCAGTATTGAGGCGAGAGCGAACCATGACTGATATCGGACCGATATCAGAGCGATGATGTGAATACACTCATTAGGTATTTATTATGTAAGAATATTTGATCGAACCGGGAGCGGAATGATATCGTACTGATAGCGGAGCGTTAATGTAAATCGGGCCTTAGGTCCCCTAGCGTGTTGTAAATAATAAAACACGTACCTATTGTTTATGGCGCCGCTGCGGCGCCTAACGAGTATAATTAATATTTATTGTGTTGCCGTGGCGGCGCTCATCGAGTGCAAAGGGTTAAACCTTCTTTTAATATTTTTTTCTTTACCTTAAAAAAATCAGAGAATACACGGTTAACTAATATTCAGTATGACTGACATTTTCAATACTTTCGTCGTTAGAAGTATTTACATTAGAAGTTGATTTATTCTTAAAGAAGTGCGCATTTCTTGAAATAAGTTTTTTTTATTTTTTATAATTTAATCATTAGTAGAACCAACCTGTTCAATTAAGTGAGGTTTTTCAGTAGGGCTTAGCATGTTTGAAAAAAAAGAAATTTCAAAAAAATTTACTTTAGAAGTAAGAATTAGTTTGAAACTTTGAAATTTTGTGCATTAAATAAAAAAAATAAAAATAAAAATAAAACATTCAAAAATCATTCATTTTTAGACTAAACTAATGCACCAGTCATTTTAAAACGGAACTCATGACGTAATCTCTAAAAAGATTGTTTTCTACAATAAATTTGTTTTGTAAACTCACATGCAAAATAAAGTTAACCACTCTTCCGGTATCTACATAATATTTTACATTCCGCTCGAAGGTATATTTTCGTATTACGAAAACCACTCTGTGTACATTTAATTGAAACAAATAGATCAATTTCCTGTAAAATAATTATTGTATAACGTATCGCTACTGTATAGAACATTCTGGATATTTCAGTTTGATCTGTGTGTGTACATACATATATTATGTTGATATTTAATGAGCTTGTGGGCTTATTACATACATAGTACTCAAATTCTCAACGTCTGACTGTGTACACAAAGTGTCATCTCTTATCAGTTCAATCAAGCATATATACAGTTTAAATGAAATTGATATATGTATTTATCTTTGTATCTTATGTAATACTGTAATGTTACGTATAGTAGATTCCATCTAAATCGTCAATATATAATGAAAATTGGTAGCATTCTTGCTTGTACTCCGTAAATATAACAAGTCTATGTACTTACAAATATAATGTTTACACATGATTATTTGTTGAAACGTCGAAACAAGCTAATCGAAATTTCTATTTGCATTTCATATCGACGTTTCTAGGAGGTTTTAATACGATGTTGAAGATGTAATATGTTGCAAGAACAGTCTACTATGAGAAGTGATCGAAAAAGTTTGAATCAAACAAATAAGTAGGAATATGAGGTTTGAACTTATTAAATAATCCATTTTCAAGTTTCAGTATCGCAAATGTCATCCTCTGTAATATAAGCACACTGTGAATTTATGTGTATTTAAACTATTGCAATAAAATCGGTCAAGAACGAGCTGCACTCACGCAATTAGGGTTTCGTATCTTATCCTAATTCCATTTCCATAATTCATAGTTTTCATCCGTAGTAATCCGGAATCAAAATTTTAGCTTTAGAAACCTGGAAGATTAGTGCGAGTGGAATCGTGATTTTTCGCAAATTTTGAGTTATATCTAAGTATAAGACCACAGCCCAGTGGTCCAATTTCCAAAAAGAGCGGGCAAAAATCGAAAATTAGTTTGAGTAAAACGAAAAACGGTATATAAGGGTTTTCAAGGTCGCTGATTATGAATTTGATATTACTATTTTGAAAATTCAAAACGGCAGGGTCCAAAATGGATCTGCCGTTTTAGAGGTTAGTTTGCATGTTGTTACATTATTTAAGTAAGTGTCCGGGTCAAGACGGATTTGGGGTGTAGACCCGGACACTTACAAATTATTTTTTATATTTTTTATTTTTACTTATAATGAAACAAATGGGTCAGGGATATAACAAATAATATACACTCTTTCTAATGGTAATACTTTTATTGGTGATATCTATGAAGAAAACATGTATAAACATAAAATTATACCAAAAAATGTAAAGAAGTGTCCGGGTCTAGACGGTTTTACGGTAAATTTTCTGAACTTTTTCTAAAAACATTTTTTTTATGTCCCTTTAACACTATACTGGTTCTGAGAAACTGTTTCATCTATTGTATATACAAAATTAAACTAGCAATTCGGTACTATGAAAGATATGAATGGTAGACGATTACGTCACGGTCGTTTAAAATAGATTACGGTTGTATCTCAATAGAAAGCAGAAAAAACTGTAGGCGTCCCACTGCGACTGGTAATAGCTTTCATTTTCACAATTTATTCAAAATTATAGATATTTTCTTTTTTAGGTTCGATGAACGTTTATCGAGATAGAAAATGTGATATTTAGAATCATTTTCCGTTTTCTCTTGTTACGAGAAAATTGTCTCTTTCGAAGAAAATGAAATATTTTCAATGAGGATAATTATTGTAGATGTCCTCTCGTGATAGTGAAATCTATTAGTGAAATTGGTACAGTTACTGAAAATGAAATTAAAGTCTAAACGATTACCCGGAATTTTGCACAGGCAACACCAAAAACAGAATATTTTTTTTGAAATTTTTAAATATTTTCGTTTCAAATTTCTGGATGTCTTGTTTTGAAATGTTTTTGAAAATTTGGCATTCTCTAAGGGCATCCCCTAGGAAATGCTACTTAGTTTTATACCCATTTTTACTCATCGTTAACTTCATTCATTAAACGGAAAACATTACGTTAAATAGGGCTGCAATTCTGGTCAAAGAAACTGAGAAACAATACCAGAGTAAATTCAAAACCCATAACCATATAAAACTATATTAACCACTAAAAACTATAGCGATTATTTGACGGCGAATGGATTTGGAAGCCGTAGGAAATGACGCATCTACTGAAACATTAGCAAATACTATTCCTGTGCTTCCCTTGTTATACAATAAAAAAAATTGTGTTCAGTGTAAAAAAAAAATAGTGGTTAAAATTTTTGTGTTAAATAAGTAACACAACCCTGCGTTAATGTAACATTTCGTGTTTGTGTTAAATGAAAATATTAACACAAATTTCGATTTAACAGAATAAAAATGTTAACCTGTTTTGAACAGCAAGGAAGTAACAATATATTTGTGTAGAGCAAAAGAATGCTATAAGTACCTAATTTATTTTAGAATATATATCTACCAAAATATATATATAATAAGAGATGAGAGTAGTTCTTATTATTAAACAAAACCGAAAAATTATGTTTTTTCAGTTATTGACGAATATAGTTCTATTAAACGTTTAAAAATGGAACAATTTTCTTACATTTTAAGGTTCTTTTGTTACAGATTCAGTTACAAAAAATCATGTAAGTTTACTTGAGATTGCATTATATAATATACAATCTCGTAAGCTTACATAATTTTTTTAAACTGAATCTGTAACAAAATAACCTTAAAATGTAAGAAAATTGTTTCATTTTTAAAGGTTTAATAGAACTATATTCGTCAATAACTGAAAAAACTTATAATTTTCCGGTTTTGTTTAATAATAGGAACTACTCTCACCTTTTTTATTATATATATTTTGGTACATATATATGGAAACAACCAGGAATTTTTGCAAAAGACTGACTTACTTTGCGTTCTTTGAGTCTCATTTATAATAATATATGAACAAAATCATTATAATTTTTTACGATTTTCAAATACCTTAAGTGGAAGTAAAATGTTGAATCAAAAATTTAACAACTAACTCTGATAAATTTGCAAAACTAACATAAAATTTATGTCCTCTTGTGTGCTAAATTATTGGCACATATCTTGTGTAAAGATTTGACACATATGCTTTGTGTTAAAATAACACAAAAAATTTAGTGGACCGTTCTGGACATGTGAAATGTGTTAATTTTAACACAAATTTTTTCACTGTATATTTAAATTTTTTCCGATAGTTTTCCGATAACCTATGACATAACAGACTGTCTAAAATCAAATATTCTCTTAGTTTTTATTTAACATTCAGAACTCATGACCCATTTGTGTTTCTATTTGCGTCAAGTGTTTTATTGATTTATAATCAGTACGGTGTATGATGGACGGTGGAACCGGGGTTTAATGAATACGAAAATTCAAAGTTTTCAAACCAATGTAAGTAACTTAAAAAGTGTCACCAATTACTGTAACTATTAAAAATTTGTAGAGCTGGACCTTCTTTTATGCGGTTTCTAAAAAAAATTGCCATTAAAGTGTATAAGATGAATCAAAAGCAAGAGAAAGTAAGAAACCTAAACATTAATTATAATAATTTACTTTGATAAAATTACTGATTGACAGTTTTTAAGCATTTAGTCAATACGTTGCATATAAAATATAAGTTATTGCAACAGTAAGTTTTTCTTACAGATGTATTTATCACAAATTTCATAATAAATATTATAAAAATGAAATAAAATATTCTCATTTGTAAATTATTGCTTTATCTTATAAGCAACTCCTAAGGAAATTGTAAAGTTTTGAGCGTTTTGTGTTATGCATTTTCTATGAAAATTTTTTTATGCGGTTTCGACGGTCCTGCAGCGAACTATTCTTTTTATAGCTATTTATGAAGCTTTTGAGTATTTTTTTTGTGCGATTCTTTTTACGCGGTCCCTATCCATCGCATAAAAAAGGTTTACCTGTAATTATTGCTCAATTTCCGATATTTCAATGTCATCTGAACAGAAAGAAACTTATAGTAGATATTCCATTCCTTAAATGAAAACTATGAAAATAACTTTCTACCTAGAAATATCTTGCTTACTTGATAGGGTATATTTCTTGAATACAATGAAGTAGGTAGAATTGTCGGAATCACATTTATTCAACTGTATGTATGTATTGTGCGATTGTGATCTATGTTTGTTTGAAATAAACGTATATGACGACGACACCGTGTGACGTCAGAGCGTCACAGCAACGAATGATTATTTAGGTTAGTAAATCAACTTCATATTATTCAATAACGGCTGTAACCCATATTTAGTTAGTACCTGGATGGTTTAAATACAAGCGGGGGATTCGTATGGATGGCTATTAGTGTATATAATACCTATAGGAGGATAAATAGCAGGATAATAGTATTATCAATTGTGACCTAAAAATATAAAAAATTGTTTTAAATGTTATATCTTGTAAGTATGATATTCTGAGTAATTAATTGAATTATTAAATAATTAAATTGAAATATTAATTCTGAATAATTAGTTGTGTTTTTTAAAAATTTTGAATCAATTTTATTTGAAAATTTCAAATTGGATACTGCAAGAAAGTTGCTACTAATCTAACAAGGGTAGTGTCAAACATGGGCATCACGGATTTGGGAGAAATTAATATATGTTGTAGAAAATATTTCTCTGAGTATTTTAGTAATAATAATTTAGGCCAATGCAACTTCATTTAGAAATTAAACGCACGAAAAGTTTCGAATAACATATCGTGTTTGATATGTATCAGTTAGTTGGTATTGTCTGCAACAAGGGCGGCTGGTGGTGTGGTTAGCGTCTGCTCTCATGTATGTAACTTTTTTTAATATACAGACGGAAAGGTTCTATGTTCGAATCTATACCTTTCCAACATAAATAATTCTCTTTTCAATTCTTTTTTAACTTTTTCAATATTGTACGATGCATGATGTTCCTTGATATCTAAGATTGCTCATTATTACTGACAAAAAGAAAAGTATTTAAACATACTGTTTAAAGATGTGTGATACATATTACAAGCAACACTATCGGCCTAACACTAACGTGTTGCTGCATGTTTTGTTTGCGGTTGCCACTTGAAGAAATATGAATTCACTCGAGCAGCTCCGAAAATAGCACTAAATAACTTTTCGGATGACCGAATAAATTATATTTCGAAAATTTCATTTATAATAAAATAAAATTAAATTTTCGCCAAAGCATTCATATAAAATTTCGAATAACATTTTATATCTAGTATATCACATGTTTAAAAAGGCGAAAAGACAAGCCAAGAGTTGACCACATCAAGTTCTAGATACCGACCAATGCATGCAATTACACAATTTTCAAAATTAAAACAGTAAAAATAAATAAATGTTATTTAGAACTAAACAAATATTTCAAATTATCCAAGTGCAACACGATATAAGCTATGTAACTATATAAGCTATGTATACAGCTACATATAATATACATATTATTATGCGCTGAGAATGTATGTTCAAAATTGAGCTAGGTTATGTTATATTTTACAGGTAAATTACTATTAAATGCCGCAAACGAAATTGCAGTAGAGATACGAGTTGATCTCTTGCATCTCTTCTCACGTGAACAAATATTAATTAAAATATATTTTGTATGTTTGAAATGCACTTATAACCTAGTGTATATGTTCTTAGTTAGTTATTCATTTTATACAAAATATATTATACATTTAAATAAATTTTGTACATTTAAATACATAGTTGCTACATTGTATCGATCGTTTCATCTCTAACTTTAACTAGTGTACTTTAGTTGCTTTTGTAAAATTTGTAACAATGTATTGCACGTAAGTTTTTATGATGCATCCATTTATGCATGAAAATTTATGCCAACTGTTAGAAAATAGTATATTGTACAATAAGTGGGAAAAAAGTCTTATTCCTCATGAATATGAGTTGCGCGAGCCCGCAGGGCAAGTGCAACAATTCATATGAGTGAGAAATAAACTTTTGCCACATATTTTACACTATACTTTTTCTACGAGCACATTTTTTTTCGTAAAGTTTAACATAAATAATTAAAATAAAATTTAAATAAGTAGTAACAATTTTTAGTCGAATTTTCTCCGAAAAATTAGACTTATACAGTCTATACGATAAGAGCTGCGAGAGGCGAGAGTAGGGGCGCTATCCGTTTTCGGACCCGTAGAACACGAATATGTAGAAAAAAAAAATGTCTGATATATATATATATATATATATATATATATATATATATATATATTTTCCCGCCACCTTTTAATTTGTGTAGGGCCCCCCTATGGAAGTTAAGAGATGAAATTTGGTAAATGGGGCTCATTTTCGAGGCACCTCATACTATCAAAGTGGGGTCAAATTTTGGGCAAATTTTTTTTCTGACCCGACCTTTAAGGGGGTTGTGGGGGGCGGAAAAGCAATAAAACTTTTCCAAACCGGTTTTAAATAATGTTTCGGTCAATTATCTACAACATATCCAAAATTCAGCTTCCTAGGATGATATGGTGGGAGTAGAGGGGGGAAAAAACGATTTTCGCTGGATCTAACAGGCCCCCAGCCCCCCAGAATTAACGTAGAGGGTTGAAATTTGGTGTGTTGATAAAGTTCGTACCTAGGTTGTGCTTTTTGAAGGTTTTAATATTTTACCCCCCTCATTTTTAAGCTACAATTTCATGCATTTTCGACGTTTTCGAAGTTTGTACCACTCGCACAGGTCACCCGAATAAACCTAGAGGGCTGAAATTTTGTATTCGGATTGAGTTAGTATCAAGGGGGTGCCTTTTGGCGGTCTCGACTTTTAACCCCTACCCCCATCATTTTTATACCCAAAAGAACATGATTTTGTGTACAGGTTAAGCTAATAGCCAGACACTGTTTTTTGGAGGTTTCAACTTTTAACCCTTACCCCCACGATTTTGACGCCAATATTTCCTTAATTTTTTTGCTTGTTTTCTAACACGTCTAGAGACTCCATAAGGAAACCTAGAGGGCTGAAATTTTGTACGTGTATTCAGTTAGTATCCAGCTAGTACCTTGTAGGGAGTCCGCATCACTTTTCCCCCCACTTCTCCCATTTTTACATCGGAATTGAATGCTATTGTTAAATGTGTTTTAAAAGCATTATGTTTATTCTAAATACAAGTAGGCGAATAGTAATTTTAAAAAATTTAAAAAAAAGTGAACTTACTTTTATGACAAATGAAATACATACATATTAAGTAATTTAAAAATGTTATTAAAGTCACTGTTTATTTATAAATTAGGAATTTTGGATTTTTAGTATTTATAAAATAGAAATTTTGGATTTTTTTGGAAAGAAAAAATATCTTTATAAAGGCCTTCCAGTTTACTATTTAAGGTCCTTTTTTAATTTTTAAAACTAAAACATAAAGGCAATTAGCGGATAAACATGGGCAGGAATGTCCTCGTACGAATTGTGTTGGCTTTTTTTCTGCTACCTGTTTTCGGCACAAAATTGAAATTTACTGAGATACAGCCCTTAAATACTTAAAACCTTTTTTTAAAGCCTCGATCAGCCGAACACTCATCACCAGTTTTGAAACCAACAAAATGACAATTCGGTTGTAGACTCCCAATCACATTTCGCTTGTAGACATTCAATACCGAAGATGAAGGGGAAAATTCGACTACCGTGATGGGGCCCCGCTGCTCACGGCGTTTTTTAATTTATAATGTCAGTGGTAAGATGTTCAAATTTTTGCCAAAGCATACTTTGAAACTATTGAAACAATAATAAATAATCAACATACATACCTATGTATATATTTTTAGAATTACATAATATGACATTATATATTAAATCAGACATAGCCAACTTTTTTATTTTATTAAGCCGTGCGAAATAATTTCCCACTGCTATTTCCGCACAGTGTGGACAATTGTTAATTTTTACATATAGTTAGCTGTGCATAGAATGTTACTATTATTAGTAGGAGTAGAAAAAATAGATTTTGGTCATCAAATTTGGTGTATTTAATACAATCATTTTACAATAGGTGGCACGCCGGTCGCTTCAACAAATATATGTATTTTAGATAGTTTTTTGGGACGAGAGTTTGGTCAGTTATTGTTTGTCAAACGTTTAGGAATTTTGGTTTACGTTCTGTGCTTGCAATGAGCATCAAGAAAGCACAGGGAGAATCGCCACAAATATGTGGGCAAAATTTGGAAAATTCATTAATTTCCCACTGACAGATGCATCTGGTTTGCTCGGAAAAACTTCTGATTTACATATTTGTGTATGCATCGGATGGAAAAACAAGAAATATTGCGTATCCAAAACTATTTTAGTAAATAGAATTACAAAACAAACACTTTCTTTTTTTGAGTGATATTGCAATGCATGTCAGGTATCTCCTCGTTAATTTTTTTTATCAAATTAAAACTTAAAGGACGGTATCACCTGCTTTAGGGTAAAAAAAAGAGAATTTACTTAATTGCTTGAAAGCTATTAGAGATCGGGCAAAATTGGAGGAAGTATAAATCTAGGGACAGAGTAGTGTCAAGAAAATACAAATTCAAGGCCAATTTCCTAATATTATTGATTCTTTTTTCTTTTGTTAAGGGAGTTTAAATTCTTTTTCCATTTGCAAACAATTCACTCAGAAAGACTTCCAAGAGAAACTGGAAGGAGTACTCTATGGACCAGGTACACTTTTGACCGTACTTGAAACTTTACACGCATTTTCTCAAAACTGAGTACTGATATTTTTTTTTGCGTAACGAAAAATTAAAAAAATGTCATCGAATTTGAAACTTTTTTTTCAGAAGTCTGCCAAAAACCCAATTTTCAATATTTTCAAATGATTCTAGTTCACTCGATGCATTTAGGCTTACAGATTAAAACACCGACTTTTTTTCAGATAAACCAAACAACCGAAATCGTTGAGGAAGTGAGCATCCTTCTTTTCGAGGCGAGTATCTTCGGAGTGGTATAACTTACGTTCTAATGAAGATTGTTACTAGAAATTTGTTTTATATACTCTTGAGATAGTAATAAATAAATGATAAAAAAGAACTCAAAGTTCTATCTTTTCATTGGTCGTCAAAAAAAAATTCCCCAAAAAACAGACACTCACACAGGAGAACTCCCTTAAAAAAATAATAATCTCTTATCTTTTTGATTGGAACTGCAGAGGGAGACTAAAGGTATTCTAATTGATTTTTCTGAAGAAGTTTTCAGCGAAAAAGCATAATAACCGTCTAGGTACTCTTCAATTTTACTTTTAAATTATATTTTCCAATAGAAAATATTTTTTTATACATTTTTCGTTAGAAAATAAGAAGTAAGCTGTAACGTATAACAATTTTAAATTTAATCTAGTTAGTTAAGTAGAGTGTACAAATAGCAAGATATTTCTAACAAAACTAAGAACACAAACATGTAGGTACATAAACTGTGCATTTATGGAATTGATTCTCTATAACATTAACGGGTACACTTTTCCACGAAATATTCTAACTATTTTCTGAGATTAAATCTAAAACGGATGCATCAGATGTGCAAAAATAAACGTAAGTAACTGAATTTTCTACAATTGATTTATTTTTTGAAAAAAATAAAATTTCTAACAAACAATAAAAAAGCTTGAACATTTTGCAATGCTACGTCGAGTATCTGTTTCTGATCGCCGATGTGTAGTTTTAGTGATGCTACGATAACAAATATTTTTATTTGAATAGATTAAAAAATTGTACAAAGAAATGTGTGCTTTATAAAATATTTTGTTTCAAAGTCGGCAAACATACACTGTTCAAAAATTTTACAACATTTAATGTTGGCATTTAATTGCCAACATTAAATATTGTAATATTACATTTCGAAATGTTTAGAACATTTTTCTATGTAAAATTACATTGTAGAATGTTTTACCTTACATTTCGGATGTAATTTTACTACACTCAATGTAAATTAATTACGTACGACATGCAAAATTACACTGTCAACTCACTGACGCCGTCAATTGTGCAGAATCAATCACGTGATACCGGTAATTTACATCCAAGAGATCAGTAATTTACATGCAAGTACAATAAATTTTCGTTTCGAAATGTAATTTTACTACTTTAGCATGTCAAATACCACTTTTATATGTAACTTTAGTATCAAAGTATTTAAAATTACAGTGAATATTTATTTTTACACAAAATTTCATATTTTACAACTAAATTATTTAAATTTACTAACACATTGTAATTTTCAAGACACATATTGTAAAAAATTACAATATTTTTTATTGTAATAATACATATCTTTTTAACAGTGTACCTAATATATGGTAAATTCACTGTATGTAAAAGATTTACCCAAAAAATCAAATGATGAATAATAACTAATGTTATTGTCTAAAATTATTCGCACTGTATAGAAATTAGTGTCCGACCGAAACAGGATTTGCAGTCGAAACCGAAACCGAAACTTTGGCTCCGGTGTCAGTTTCGGCCGAAACCGAAACCGAAACCGAAACTTATTTAGACTTGTTAAAACTTTAATTGTGTGCTGAAATGTAGTTTATATACGAGATACGAACTCACCCGAGTGCGGCCGAAGTTTCGGCTGATTCTTGGTCGAAACCGAAACTATGGCCAAAACTAGATTTTTTGGGCGAAATTGGCCGAAACCGAAACCGAAGGTTCGGTCGGTCACTAGTAGAAATGCTTCCCTAAAACAACGGTACATTCGAGGGAAAATAACAGAATTTCACTATTGTTTGTAGAAGAAAAAACTTTGTATTCGAAATTTTAAAACTTCTTCTTTAGGGACAATTTGCAGTAGACATTATTTTTCGAAAACTACTACATCCAGGGCCGCGAGAGAGTTGGACAGGTATGGTAATTGCTCGGGGGCCCGGTCTAAAAAAGAGGCCTGCAGCATCGATTGGAAAACGTTATTTTTTTGTGGTGCCTGTATCAATTGTTTTCAAATTTGTACACTACTCTGTTGTCACGGTGGAAAAGCCGTCAGGAAAGATTCTTGAACTCTACAGTACTCTTCCTTTGCTTTTATTTTTTGTTTTTTCATTATGAAAAAATTAATATCAACAAAATAAAAAATCTGCCTTCATAGGCCGTCCACGGTAATAATAAATGTGTAAAATTTGAAGGCAATTAATGCAGTATTTTTAGAAAATTCATGCTCACCGATAAAATTCGAGAAATTCAACAAATCTATATGTAAACCAAAATAAATCAAAATAAATTTTAAGATTAAAACAATTGAAATTGTGTTATTTCAAAGTCAACCGTCTGACATAAATTATTTTATGGTAAATATTATAGATAATTCTAGTTATCGATTCTGATTCTAACCTAATGGCTTGTTTAATCATGAACTTACGCATAGTTTAAAAATAACTTATTATTAGATGTTTTCCACATTTTTGTGGAAATAATCTTGATATGATTTACTCAAAGGAAATACGAAAAAAAATACAATATTTCCGACAAAAATATATAACTCCTTAAGGTAGCTGATCGATAAAACGGTTTTTTTCAAAGGATTTTAACGAAACTTCTCTAGATATTTATTTAATTTAATTCCAATGATACGAGCCCATTCCGTTTAAAAGTGATTACAAAATTTTGTAATTTTAACACAAGCTCTTAAGGGAAAACTCAATTTTTGTCTTTTTGAGTAAAATAATAACGTGTCAAAGGAATTTGACAAAAATTTAATATGTTATAAAATACAAAGTTACAAACCATACTTAAGGGGAGGTTTACTCGAGAGTCCTTAAAAATTATGTATTTTTCTAGAATTTTTTTATCAAGAACGGAAGTAAACATCAATTTCGAATTTTGTGCACATATTTATTAAGTATTAAACTACAGAAAAAAAATTTTTCAAGGAAAAATATAAAAAAGTGTCCATTTTATGGAGAGTGCAGTGTGACGATCCGAAAATCCAATGCCTTGTTGGCGGACATCCTAGCACCGGTAATAAATCACCGAAATCCAAAAACAAAAAAGATTTATAAAATATATGAAGAGTACCGGCACCTCTACCTATAATATCAATAAATTGCTGAAAGAAAAAAAATGGCGGATGTTTGAACTTTTGATTACGATTTTTTTCTTAGTTTTCGCTCTTTAAAGTAAATTTAAAAAAAAAATATATATTGAAAGTGTATTGAACTGTAGAGGAGCCGAAGAACTGAATTATCTTTAAAATAAATAATTAAAAAAAAGATCTATCGAATAGTTATCGTGTCAACCAGTTCCAAAAATGTAGTTCCGAGATATTATAAAATATAGGTATATAAAGAAACGTATTTTCAAAATTTTATATTTAATACTCATTATTGCGTGAACTACGTTTTTTGAATTTTTTTATAGGAAGCTGGATTCGGTTAATGTGCAAGAATCTTGTTTTTAAATTATTTTCAGTAAAATCACTTTGGGAACATATTCTACACATAATTTGCTATCAATTTCGGCAAAAAAAAAATCGACTCTTTTTTATCAAATCTCAAGTAAACCTTCCCTTACATTACTTTCTGCAAAATCACTTTGGGAACATATTCTACACATAATTATCTACCAATTTCTGCAAAAAAAATCGATTTTTTTTAACGACTCTCAAGTAAACCTCCCCTTAATTTTTGATAAACGAAAATTTTTTCCCTGAGGTATACATTCGTTAAGTAGCTTAAGTAGGTACTGAACCCAAAATTTTTATACCAAAGTGTAGGTAGTACATTTCATTGAAACATCTGAACGGAAAATAAGTCAGCTGTAATAAACATTTTACTTTGAGTCGAATTTCGTGTACATAACAATTTTGTAAATACGTACATACATACATACATACACGGTATCACGATAGAAGCCAAGAAGACACTGGCTGACTGACTGATGTATGGTTACGAATTCGAAGTAATAACTTCTTCATCTGTACACACATAACGTTAAGTATTAACGTTATTTATATCCATTTTCAACGTAACCACAATCGTCATACAGTTAACCACTCGAGTCTTACAAAGTTATATATGGTGGAAATGCTTTCAAATGGTATAGAAAGTCGAAGCGGCGGTGGGAGGGTAGATGGTGGTGGTGTTGGTGAGTATTTAACGTTATGCATTCAACTTCTGTCGAGTGAATTTCAAATTGATGTAATATTTTTTAATTATGAAAATGTAACATCTCTATATACTTAATTTTCATTTTCTTGGCTTGGTTGTTATATCAACCTGCGTCCTGGAGTTTTACTATCCACCTGGATGGAGCTGGTGAATAAAGTGTTTCGTTTAATTTCGTGCAATTAAACATGGTGGGGTTGGCTGTGATTAATCTGCACTGACGACAGTAGAAAGAGCATCGTTAAGAGAAGACGGATTTTTTTTATCTTAATTTATCTTGATTTCTTTTTTAATGATCAAATTATTTAAATATTTAATTCGTTGAAATGTTTTTGAGCGACACAGTTGGCCAGGGGGGGGGGGGTTACTTTGCCATTAAATTGTCGAAATCAGTGACGCGGAACGTATAAATTTTAAATAACTAACAAAATTAGTAACAATTAAGTTGAGCTAAGAAAAAAACGGAAAAGTTATTTATTTTAGAAAAATCTTCAAGTGCGTGTTAAACAGGCATTAAATCAGGGTTCTTCAGTATTTCAAGCTTTTATTTCAACACAAATTTATTTCTTTTGTATAACTTGAATATCGCACAAATGAGGCTTGAAAATGAAAAATGGATAAAGGAGCCTTAAACATGGAAATATTTATGAAGTTTTTCAGCACTTCCCTTAACGATTTGGACACGAATTTTTGGGGAATATTTTTTTTAGTAGCGAAATATACTTCAGTGCAAAATTTCATTTATTGGGTGAGGACTATTTTCCTTACATTAAATTATTTTATAAATTTTTAAACAAGCCCTAAGCAGTGTGTCAGGAGTGTGTCAGATACCGCTTAAGGCATTTAGTTGATCGGTGTCGGTCACCGAATGCATAACGATTGTAATGTATTGTTCAGACCATTATATTGCTTGAATTGCACGTTGCTCTGTCCGATAATACGTGTTATGTAGTTGTGCGTGTGAACACTCACACAGAAGCAAACATCAAACCCACACCACTACAAACAGTGTGTACCTACACAACATAGTGGTGGAAAGTAGAGGGGAGTTTTTGTCTACACTGGTATCACTAGTACAGAGATAGCAACTTGGTTTCTGAATTATTCTGTGTTTTTAAAAATTTGGTAGCCTATACCTCGAAAAGTTACCAATATTTAGTGTCTTTAACAAGTGCTAGTATTTGTAATTTTTTCAAGATTTTTTTTTATCTCTAAAGTAGAAAAAAATACGAGGGTGGGGACAAGCTATTCGCCACTTTGAAGCTTCATAATTTGCTAGGAACTTCAATTTCCTTCTACGAGTACTTTCTAACTGTAGCATTTCATGATTATGGGTTGAAAATTATGAGAATTATGGATGATAGCATTTGATGAAACTATGAGTTCAAAAGTGTTTCTTCACAACCCTAAAAGTAAACTGAATGAAAGCTCTAGAGTGGATAATGGATCTTTTTTTCTAGAAATAGAAAATTTTTTGTACAAACATCTGTTTTTTCCAACTTTTAATTAACATTTAAACAATCTAATAAAAAATAAAATAAATTACCTATATTGTCGGTAATATTATTAAGGGGGCTCACTAGTGTGACCGCCTGAAAAAAAACTGACATTTGGGAATTTTTTTTAAAGAAAGCTACTATATTGAATGCTTTAATATTTTAAGGATATATTCATTGATATATAATAAATTCATGATACAATTTTTGGGCCAAAAATTGAAAATTCATTGAGCTATTCAAGATCTCCCAAGGATACAAAAAAAGTTCTCCCACTGGTGCAGCGATAGCGGCCTTCACACTGCCTGAAATCAAAAAAACCAAAAAGCCTATTAAACTAGAAAGTATGGTCCGTGCAGTGAACCTCAATCGAAAAAAAAGTTAAAATTTAACAAAATGGCGGAGTTTTTAAAAAGAAAGTTTCAAATTTTGCGCGAAAATTTGATGGTTTTGGCTTCCGAAAATTACATTTTTTATTCGATCGGAAAACTGGAGGTTCATGGTACGAAGAAACATATATAAAAGAAACTGTAATAAGAATCAACTCGATCGAATGATTTGTCTTCGAGTTATAACTGCAGCAAATTTTGAAAAATGTAGTTTTTCGTAATTTTACCTTTTAGTTTTAATCACTGAGAATTTTTACTAAAATTATTTACGATGTACTCACTATAACGGTTATAGTAAAACTAGATGAGTCGTTTAAATGTGCCAGGGTCTAATTGCTCCACAACATGTGACTGGCAGACACGTCCAGAAACTCCCGAACTATCAACCTTCATACATTTCTCAATACCTCAAAGTTAACAATGAAAATCAGAATCCACTCTTCGGATGGCTGTAACTCAAAAAATATTTGAGATATGCACTTGAAATTTTAGTATGTTATTTTTAAAGGTAACCTATAGACTATCGAAACATTCAAAAAAAAAAAATTTCCAATTTTTTCAAAACGTCACACTAGTGGTCCCCCTTAATAACCTTTGTTATTTTTGCATTTTGAGGAAATTCATTCATATTTTTCAATAAAATCGTGAATAATATTATATGGCATATTTTTAAATATTTTTATGCATATAATTCCACTCTCTACTTATAAGGAAAGACTACTATAAGGACAATATTCAACTAACAAGGGTGAAAATAGCTATTTATAATAATAATTTATAGAGCCAACTTGATAATTTATATTTCTAAATTAACTCTTACTTGTACGTTAGAGTAGTACGCGTTATAATTAATTATATCAAATAAAATTAAATTACGCATCTGGTTAAATTTAAACAATTACTTTGTCTGTAAAACAAATTGTCTGTTAAATACGGCATTTGAATCATTCGATATAAATTTATTTAATAAATTTTAGAATTAAAGTAAGTTTTAGTTACTTTTAAAACTGGACCCGCTGTATGTAACTATTAAATGTCTTATCAAAGCCTTCCAAGTGCTCTACCAATCCAACGCTTTCATTGGCCTCCAATTACTGCCGAGGATTTAAATTTGCGTGCCTTCATTTATGCTTTAACAAACGAAAAGAAACCAAAATCGCATGGTGCCAAGTCTTCATTTTCGTCACTTCCTCGTCACAATGTTTAGATGCCAAATTGTGGCAGTAGTGAAGTTAAAATAAACCCTCATAAAATTTGTTCCCTGATAGACACTGATGATATTTTTTTATCCAATATAAGACTTGGAAGCTCGAGCCATGAAAAGAAATGGCGGGTTCCAGGAATAGAGTACATTTCTTAATAAAAATTTCTACCCAAAAAAATGATAGAGAAAAATTTAGTTTTTGTCTCGGACGCCGGTGCTACAATCCCGGCTACTGCACCCTCTCGTCCGGCCTGTTTGAAGCCCAAAAAAGAGTTAAAAATAAACGGCTATACGGAAGTTGACTAAATATTACTCAAATTCTATTGACACTAGCTTCAGATTGTGCCTAAGGCTTTTTGAGGTTTTACAGAGGGTTCAAAATAAATGTCTGAATTAACCTTTAACAAATTTTGCTTGAATAATGCTGAGATTCCGGAAAAAATGAACGGCGGAAGGCGCCTGAAATAACTGGTTGAGGGGTTCTTGAAAAATCTGGAAAAATTGAATGTGTGGTTGAAACTGTACCCAAAGTCCAAAACTGAATTACATACGTAAAACTGTTTGTATGGGTATCTATGAAAAGGTTTTGGAGTGTAAAGCACCATAATGAACTGAATTGGTACAAACTTTGGAAATATCTATTTTAACACCTTGGCGATTATAACCTACGTGTAATGACAAAACACCCAACTGGTACACTATTTGGACAGCTAATGCATTTTTATATGAGATTGTTAATATCCTACGACTTGGTGTGTGAGTTAGTATGGTTTCACTTGTACGTCTTATGACGTCAATGACTGTCAGGGTGTTACAAGATAAATTTGCACAGACAATTTAAATTATCTGTGTCAAGTCCCATAAGAATATTGTAACTTATTCACTTTTACCATGGAAAAAAAGTGAGGACAGATATTTACAGCGAAAAAAATGGTACAAAACATTTCATTGGTCATTTCATTGTAGGTAAACAACGAAATGTAATTGATTTCAGAACCATAGTATCAATGTATTAAATAAAAAGTAATATGAATTAGGTATACTAATTTATTTTATTCGTTACATTGTCTTACCCATTGTCTTACTGTATTACACTTGAGTTTTATATTTTTTCTGAATTTTATATCTTCTACAACTCAAATTTCTTGCCTAAAAGCAATTCAACTCAAGCAATTCAACGCTTCAGCTTCGCTGTAGCGTTTTTGTTAGTTGACAGTTCTTCTCGTTAAATTGCTAGGTAACAAATTTTCGTTTGAAAAAAAAATTTATTCGAAAAAGTACAAACCTCTCGCGTAATAATCAATGATTAAACCACAGGACAAAGCTAGTACATACAAAACCCCCATTACGCAATTCACTGGGGCCGTTGGAGGAGAAATTGTTAAATGCGGAAGTCAAAGGTCATGGGTGTCAATGTTTCTGATTTATAGATTTGCATGATTTACTGTTACAAACTTCAATACATAAATTTTTAGCATTGTTTGTTTTTTTTAGCACAAGATAACAGCAGTTAAAAAACTATAAAAGAGGCACAAGAGATATTCGCTTTGAAACACGGAGGGGTGCCGTTATACACAAGGCATAATTGTTAAATGGGAGCGTGCGTAATCAGGGTTTTGTATGTACTAATATTAATTGTATTTGAAGAAATCAGTGGTTTTTCTAGTATCTAAAACAAAACTTTAAAAAAATTACTTCCATATTGACATTATAAGACAGAATCCCTCTGTATATTAATTTCCTTAATTAATAAATCATTTACGAACAAAATTTCTACACTATAACCTTTTTGTTAAATTTTTCTCTCTAATATTTTTAATTACTTTTTCTCTTCTGGAAAGACATACGACGGACAATAACACATTAAGTATCTTGTATAAAAATAAGCCTATTTAAATTTTTGAAAATTTTTTTTTACAAAGGTTGTAATAATTTATCTTTCATAACCGACTGTAATTACATAAAGCTCACAAAGCTCACAAAGCTCCTCTCTGTGGAGGTATAGCTTGACTGTACAGTGATTACATTGCTAGCAAAAAAAAAAAAAATAATAAAACAAAATTATTCTTTAATTAAAAAAATTAACTCGGTAAAAATTCAAGTAATTAAAATCTACCCGCAGTAATCTTTTCCCCCATTCCCAAAAGGGATAAAAAGGATGAAATATAAACGAAATGTGAAGTAAATATTTTGTCCCATGTTTTTTTTTTTTTATTTTTTTCAATGGAAATATTTAATTAAGTGCGTCTTCATCACTCACACCGGGGTTTATTGTTTTAGGGTTCCTAAGAAATAAATTGTCTTATGTCTATCCGTCTGTCGCATCCCCCATTTTTTCTACATCTTTTGATCTAACAGGTATAGCCTTCAATCACTAACAGACAAAAGAAATTTTCTTAATGGTATCTTGAGGCGTTTTCCTGTATTTGAATCACATCGTGTTGGATATAATTAAAAAGAGTTCCTAAAATGAATTTGAGGTTCCCTATTTACCATTTTTCATTCTTGAGCAACATTTACGAAATATTGAGTGTCAATAAGGTGATGAATAGTTTTTATCTCTACCGTAATTTTTAAACTGTTAATTCAAAAGATCTGAAAAAAAATTGTAGTTACTAACATCAAATGCAATTATTTTGGCGATGACTTTCGGGAATATATAGGCAAGCAATATTTTTCAGTATTAGATAATATCACTGAAAAAAATTTCAAAAAGTCCAAATTATTAGGGAAAGTGTTAGAAATTTGACAAATTTTTGGGTTTTCGTAAATAACTACAAAAATAAATTCTACGAACCTCATCATTAGAAACATCTTTTAAAATGAAGTTGAGGTTTTTCTTTCACCACTTTTTATTTTCAAGCCTCGTTTGCGAAACACAACTTATTTATATAAATTATGGGCGAGTTAAATTGAGGCTCTTGTCGAATCAAAATTGAGTTATCACAGTAGGTGTCCCGGTACGACTTGAGTTTGATTCTGTGACAGAAACTTGTTCTGAGGTCCCTAGACCCCGAAATTATTCACTAAAAAAAGTGTTCACACCATAACTCTCGAACAAACTATTCGATTTCTAAGAAATTTGGTGAAAATATTGAAAATTCCAAACAGTTGGATAACTTCTTCCCAGACATGTACGATGCCTGGAATCTCAAAAAAAAAAAAGAATTTTTACCAAAATTTGCCAACATTTGATCTGATGTGAGCGAGTTTTTGAGAAAAAGTACATTGTTAAAAAAATATGTATTATTAAAATAAAAAATATGGTAATTTTTTACAATATGTCTTGAAAATTACAACGTGTTAGTAAATTTAAATAATTTAGTTGTAAAATATGAAATTTTGTGTAAAAATAAATTTTCATTGATTTCAATACTTATTTTTACTCATTCAATACTCATTATTACATATAAAAGTGGTATTTGACATGCTAAAATAGTAAAATTACATTTCGAAACAAAAATTTACTGTATTTGTATGTAAATTACTGGTCTTTTGGATGTAAATTTCCGGTATCACGTGATTGATTCTGCGCAATTGACGGCGTCAGTTGAGTTAACAATGTAATATTACATGCCGTACGTAATTAATTTACATTGAGTGCTGTAAAATTACATCCGAAATGTAAGGAAAAACATTCCACAATGTAATATTACATAGAAAAATGTTCTAAAAATTTCGAAATGTAATATTTGTAAAATTTGTATGTTGTAAAATTTTTTAACAGTGTAATTTATACAATCGGAAATGTGCTGTTATGCAGAATGCTGCGACAGGGGGGTATTTAAGTATTTCATCCTGAAAGCTGTGAAATACTTTACCTACTGCGGAACCCTAATGTAATACGAGTTCAACACGCATTTGAAAATTTTTTTTTCTGTGTATCTCGTTGTTGGAATAAAAACACTCACTCACAAGCTTGATCCAATCTATGGTATTTAACAACTTGTCACAGCAAATCCTTGTACATTATTCATGTTATTAGTAGATGGATTATGTATATCCTCGGTCACCTGAGTGACCGATGGTCACTTACTGTCCGACGGTCTGTCGGTCGGTTGGTCACTCGTTCGTTCGCTTTGTGACAAATAATTAAACAGTTCATCAATATTTTAGTGATGGACTAGACTGGACTGGACTGAATAATTGGTCTGCACTGGATAGGGTAATCTGTCGGGTGTTATGACTTATAAATATTTCAAAGGGGATTTGTAAAAATAAACTTCTGAATTTTCATCTGATTTAGTTAATGTCAGTGTTAAACAGGTGGCAGTTAGGTAGGTAGGTATTTGTTTTGTAACGATAATAAATTGAGAATTTAATCGATTAATTTTCGTAGTGTTTTTCATTGGTGACGTATTCTGGTTTGTAAAAGTAATGAATTAAAGCAAATTGATTAATAGTTTAACCTTTCTATCTTTACTATTTGACGCCGCGCACATAAAATTTGTCATCAATGTTTCACTTACGTTATTAGTCTAATTTTTCAACTTGAAAAATTAGACTTCTGCAGCCTATACGATAAGAACAGCGAGAAGCGAGAGTAGAGGCGCTATCCGTTTTCGGACCCGTAGAACACGATTTTTTAGAAAAAAAAAAAAAAAATATATATATATATATATATATATATTGACATGTGTATGGCGCCCGTATGGAAGTTAAGAGCTAAAATTTAGTAAGTGGGGCTCAATTCCGATGCACCTTATACTGTCAAAGTGGTGTCAAATTTTGGACAAATTTTGGATTCGACCCAACTTTTAAGGGGGTGGTAGGGGCAACAAAACAAAAGAAATTATCCAAACCGGTTGGAAATAATGTTTCGGTCAATTATCCACAACATATCCAAAATTCAGCTTCCTAGGATGATTTGGAGGGAGTAGAGGGGGGAAAAAGTATTTTGGCTGGATCTAACACGCCCAAAGCCGCCCAGAATTGACGTAGAGGGTTGAAATTTGGTATGCTGATAGAGTTCGTACCTAGGGCCTTCTTTTTGGAGGTTTAATATTTTACCCCCACCCCCACCAGTTTTAAGCTAAAATTTCCTGCTTTTTCAACGTTTCCGAAGTTTTCACCACTCGCACAGGTCACCCAAATGAACCTAAAGGGCTAAAATTTTGTATTCGGAGTGAGCTAATATCAAGTGGGTGCCTTTTGGGGGTCTCAACTTTTATCCTTTACCCCCACCATCTTTATACCAAAAAGAACTTGATTTTTCTTGTTTTTTAACAGTTTCGTTCGGGTCAAAATCTGCCCCAATAAACCTAGAGGGCTGAAATTTTGTGTACAGGTTAAGTTAATAGCTAGCCACTACTTTTTGGAGGTTTCAATTTTTAACCCTTACCCCCATGATTCTTACGCCAATATTTCCTTGATTTTTTTGCTTTTTTTAACACGTCTAGAGACTCTCTAAGGAAACGTAGAGGGCTGAAACTTACGTACGTGTATTGAGTTAGTATCCAGCTAGTGCCTTTTAGGGATTCCACATTACTTTTCCCCCCACTTCTCCCATTTTTACATCGGAATTCAATGGTATTGTTAAATGTGTTTTAAATGCATCAAGTTTATTTTAATACAAGTAGGTGGATAATAATTTCCGTACCATGCGACTTCATTTATTCATTGATATATGTTCATTATTGGTCTATGTTTTTATTCCTTTTTCAACACCATTCATAAATTTTTCGATTTAAAATCAAAAATTCGTGATCCTCTAATCGTGTTAATAACTTTTTTCGCTTCATCAAAAATATAAAAAAAAAATATAATATAAAAAAAAAATATTCACTACTTTCATTCCCAATACGCCAACGGTATAGACACCTATTAAATCATAACTATATAGCATTCACTATTATCCCTCTCATGTCCATATTTTACAATATTTACGCTTGCAATTGTATTCGACGTATAACTCTAATCTCAATATGGGTATTACCTATATTTTGAACGGGCGTGTACGCTCAGTAGACTAAAGTCTAAAATTGATACATTTTCCACACAACAAGGCACTATTTAGGTGCAATATAATGCAATAGAATGAATGTATCTATGTGCATACATCTACATCGGTATAAAGTGGAATGAATATGAATCTCTACCATTGTTATAATTTAGTTCAATTTCGGAATTACTGTGGGCTTTCGTATTTAATTCCCATTTGTAATCAGCATTAACGTAATTTAGTTACGAGATATACAATCGTTTTTGTTTTCGTTGTTTTCGATATCAATACAGTGTTACAATCATTGATACGAACAGATAGTGCTTATACTATATTACGGTATCCGGAAATTTGCGAACACGGAGCTTTGCGTACAGTATTTTGCGTATACAGAGTTTTGCGTACAGGTTATTATTATCTACGACTAACAAGTAAAGGTCCCGAGGCCGGACCTATCGATTTTGATGAAACTTAAATATGTTGTAGAACACTAAAAACTAAGGGACACGTATTTTTTTTTATCTGCGGAAAAACGGTTTGAAGGGGTGAAATCGCCCTCCAAAAATTGGGGTAAAAATTTAATTGTTCAAATATCTCGAAAACAGTAAGAGATAGAGCAAAAGTTTAAATTGAAGATATTACTCTTTTTTAAAGAGCTATCTATTGATATGCAACTTGTTCAAATTACATCAACAGGGGCGGTTGGGGGTTAAAATTTGGGGATTAATTTTGCAAAAAGGGGATGAAAAATAAACAATATAAAAATTTTGTTTACAGATTTGAAAACTACGTCAAAAAATCTAATTGACCTGTTTTTGCTCAATATCCTAATATTAAGTCTAGGGGTAGTTAACTAGAGGGTGACTATGTCGAATTCTTACTATTTGGGTATTTCAAGAAGTTCTTCTTTATGGAAAATAGCATGGAAAATTAGAATAACGTAGAAATGACATTCTCGAATTCAAAATTGAGTTTGAGCAACATTGGAGAGGGGGTGAGTCACCCTCTTAAATTACATACTAATTTACATACACTAATTTTTGCAATTAACACACTGACAGGGGGTAATAATGTCACAATAGATGGTTCTGAAGTTGGACTAAAATGAAATTATCGAATTCAAAATTGAGTTTGAGCAACATTGGAGAGGGGGTGAGACACCCTCTTAAATTACATACTAGTTTACATACACTAATTTTTGCAATTAACACACTGACAGGGGGTAATAATGTCACAATAGATGGTTCTGAAGTTAGACTATCGTATGTAAGGTTTTTATTAGGTTTCGTTATTTTAGGTTAGGTTATGTAATTTTCGGTATCGATAATTTTCGATAAGGAAAACTATAATATCCATTAAATAACAAACCTAATAAAGACCTTACATATGATAGTCCAACTTCAGAACCACTTATTGTGACATTATTTTACCCACTATCAGTGTGTTAAAGCAAAAATTAGTGTATATAAACTAGTATGTAATTTAAGAGGGTCACTCACCCCCTCTCCAATGTTGCTCAAACTCAATTTTGAATTCGATAATTTCATTTTAGTCCAACTTCAGAACCATCTATTGTGATATTATTACCCCCTGTCAGTGTGTTAATTGCAAAAATTAGTGTATGTAAATTAGTATGTAATTTAAGAGGGTGACTCGCCCCCTCTCCAATGTTGCTCAAACTCAATTTTGAATTCGAGAATTTCATTTCTACGTTATTCTAATTGTCTTAAGCTATTTTCCATGAAGAAGAACTTCTTGAAATACCCAAATGGTACGACTATTCGACATAGTCACCCTCTAGTTAACTACCCCTAGACTTAATATTAGGGCATTGAGCAAAAACAGGTCAATTAGATTTTTTGACGTAGATTTCAAATCTGTAAACAAAATTTTTATATTGTTTATTTTTCACCCCCTTTTTGCAAAAGTAACCCCTAAATTTTAACCCCCAACCACCCCTGTTGATGTAATATGAACAAATTGCATATCAATACATAGCTCTTTAAAAAAGAGCAATATCGCCAATTTAAACTTTTGCTCTATCTCTTACTGTTTTCGAGATATTTGAAAAATTAAATTTTTACCCCAATTTTTGGAGGGCGATTTCACCCCTTCAAACCGTTTTTCCGCAGATAAAAAAAAATACGTGTCCCTTAGTTTTTAGTGTTCTAAAACATATTTAAGTTTCATCAAAATCGATAGGTCCGGCCTCGGGACCTTTACTTGTAAGTAGATATATAAATTAACAATGGGGTAATTGACAGTATCAAAGAAAAGCAATTAAAACAAATTTTAATGAAAATTTATAATAAAAGATAGAAATTTATTATACTAATTCATCTTAACTATCATTATTTGATTTAAAAAAAAGATTAATTTAAAAGTAATTTTATAGCTAAAATCCACGTAAGCAGAAACGGGCTGTGACGTTGCTTTCTCTTATATTTTAACACTATCACCACTAGTGTCGCTACTTAATTTCCGGTTAGCAAACATAACTATGGAAATTAATCAAAATTTAATTAATTTTTTAAAAAATCAACAATTTCTTTTGCTAGTTACAGAAAAAATAAACATTTTTTTTCTTAGTTACAGGACACCTGTTGCTATCTAGAGAATGTAACGTAACTGACAGCTAGTAAACGTTTTCGCACAAATTTTGAGAACAAATACTAAAATAACTTTTTTCTAGCAATTTCCGGCATTATTTTTAAAAATTAAAAACGTGTTTTGAAATAATTTCCTAAAATTAGTCAAATTTCCCATTGCCCACAGCATGCGGGAATAGCGTGAGAAATAATATTCCACGGCTTAATATAAAAAAAGGCTGTTTCGTTGATTTAATAACAATATACTATTTTATACTTAAAATCTATATAAATAATTCTGAAATTATACATACATGCGTTGGTTAGTTATTGATTTTTGTTTCCATAGTTTCAAAGTATGCATTGGCAAAAATTTGAACATCTTACAACTGACATAAATTAATAAAAAATCTTACTATTTATTTAAAAAAAATATTAATGTAAATTTTACGAAAAAAATTTTCTCGTAGAAAAAGTATAGTGTAAAATACGTGTGAAAAGCTTATTTCTCATTCATATGAGTTTGTTGCGCGAGCCCGCAAACTCATATGAGTGAGAAATGAACCATTTTCCCACTTATTGTACAATATACTATTTCATTTGAAATATGTATAATAAATATGGGTAGTTAACCTCAATTATATTGAAGCAAAAGCTGACAGTTAACTTAAAAAAGTTTGCAAACACAGTTTTCATCGTTAGTATTCACAACTGACAATCTTTTATGTTTTGAAACAGCTATTAGTTGTTACGTGCAGGTAGCCTTCGGTTTGGCGATCAACTTTAACTTATTAATTTTAATCTTACAGTGTAGTTTCTTGTAAAGCACCACAAGAAAATACAAGTTCAAAAAAAGGAAAAATGGAAGAATACGCCAATCTCCATAGTTCGAATATGTCTGTAATCTTATTCAATCCGTTTTGATTAGTAACAATCCTCATTGTATACAAATCTCCGTGTTCGCAAATCTCCGGTATTCAATACTATAGGTAATTCTATAAGCATAGTACATTGGTATTGTACCTAATGAATTTAGTATTTTGTTCGTTGGTAATTGTGTAATCGGACTCAAATTATTTGTTAGTGTTACTTACACATAAAATATCGAATAATTTAATAATAGATAATTTCTCTACGAGGAGATTTTTTTTGTTGTTTGGAAATCATTTTGTAGAATTGTTGCCGGAGTAAACTAATAAATTTGAGGTCTAGAGGGAATTTGCACAATTAGTAAAAGAATAAGAAATTTAAGCACTGATTCTTGTATTAAAGTGGCTCTTATCTTACAGCTATAGTTGTATATTTTGTTGTTTGTTTACTCACTATTAAACATAAAATTTGAGAAAGGAGGAAAATACATTAAGAATGACGTGAATTTTCTGTAATAATTTCTCTAAGTTACATCAAATTATTTTAACTATAAATTCACTCTTTCTAAATGAATTACTATTACAGATTTATTGTGGTTAAATGAACCCGATATCTGGTGTCTACTCTAATCTGTCGTTTATTTATAATAGTCCTTCTCTTGGGAAAAAATGGGTTTTTAAGGTAGTTGCTCCGGAAAACAATTTTTTAAAGGATTTTAACGGAACTTCTCTAGATATTTATTTAATTCAGTACCAACAGTACAAGTCCTTACCGAAAAAAAAAAATTGTTTACCTCAATTTTGAGAAAAACAATTTCAAAGTTTTGTAATATTCACACGGGCTCTTATCGGAAGTTAACATATTCTTCACACGATTTTTTCGAATAGAATGAAAACGTGTCAAAGGAATTTAATAAAAATTTAATATGTTATTTAACTCTTTTAAACAAATCATATGGAAAAATTTTTTTGTTTCAAAATGCCAGACTTTTTACTGCCAGTGATAAGCACAATAGACAAGGTTACATAAAAAAAAAAAAGAAAAAGAAAAAAAATCAAAGATCCCAACATCAAAAAGGTGAACCCTAGGAATTTAGAAAATATAAATTATACTAAACTATATTGATAAAATTGAACATTATTTAGAATTATACCGTATTTCGGAAAATCTGTCACAGATGGCCACACCTGTACCAGTGAATATATTCATATCACAGCATTTTGAGCCGCCATATTGCAGGACGAATTAACTCGTCTTAGTCATTTAAAGAGTTAATACAAAGTTACAAACCATATTTAATATAAGAAATAAAAATTATTCTCTATGCCGTTTTTTATATATAATTTATAAATATCATTTTACATTTTTACAACGCTTTTTCAACAATGCTTTTAAATTGCTACAACGGTTTAAGTGTGCAGAAATTTAAAAAGAAACAAGTGGTATACAAATATAATAACTGAAGAATATTAATACATTATTTAATTTTTGATAAAAGAAAATTTTTTTTTGAGATATAATTAAGATAATCAAGATTAATAAAATATCTGACATTTGAAAATGAATGTCACCAAATAATTTTGGGATTTAAATCTTATAATTTAGTCATATTCACATAAATGTCATCGAAAAATACATCATTACGTGTACATGTACAAACAAATCTATAAGACATTATTTTGTATGTTATGTACGGTGGCTCCGTCATTCACTTGACCAAATCTTGTTCTATTAGTCACGACACACTTGCATATATAGCTTCTATTTTTTGCACGTAATATCATTCTTATCTGTACACAGAGTAGATACTAGATACGTATCCAGAGTACATACCGTATTATTCTGTCTAAAAATAATACTCTTTGAAATCGATTGTAAATGTCAGCTGTAAAGTGGTTGATGTTAATTTAATCAAGTGGATCAAGTTAGGGAAAATATTTTATGATGAAAATAAAAATAGCCGCCGTCACCCCCCACGGCTCATTTACATATTATTGTACACTTGACCTAATTGTCATTTGCACTTATTCAAGTCAACTGATGTCCCTATCCAATATGTACGACATAACTCGTTACTTGCTTGTTATTGTTGAAAAAAGTTTGCGGCACTGGATTAGATTAAGTGGAGGGGATGTTAAAAGAGAAGGAAATGAACACTTCACAAAAAAAAGTTTTGAAAAATTTACAAGGCAAAATTTCTGTTTGATTTAATTATGTAACTCATTCAAAAACAGCTTTCCGTGACTTGATGATTATGTTGAAAATTCGTCAAGGCCAGTGGCGGTTCATCCACTTGGGTGGTAGTATTGCAACACCTCCAATTACATCTCCTTGCGATTAATTATCTAAAAATCAATATTTTTGTCCTTGATATAACACCACCACTCGGGAGTCACTTGTTAAATAATTTTTTGGGGTTCCGAAGAAACATTCTGGAAGATCACGTCCGTCTGTCTGTCTATCGATACGTCACATTTCCGTAATTCCTACACATTTCAGACTATCAGAATGAATCTCAATATATAAGGAAAATAGTACATTGTACAATAAGTGGGAAAAGAGGCTTATTTGTCACGAATATGAGTTTGTTGCGCGAGCCCGCAGGGGGAGTGCAACAATTCGTTTGAGTGAGAAATAAGCTTTTCCCACGCATTTTATACTATACTTTTTCTACGAGCACATTTTTTTTCGTAAAATTTAACATAAATAATTAAAATAAAATTTAAATAAGTAGTAAAAATTTTTTTAAATTTATAATGTCAGTGCCAAGATGTTCAAAACCTACTTTTTTATTATATTAAGGCGTGGGAAATAATTTCCCACTGTATTTCCGCACAGTATTGGCAATTGTTAATTTTTACATATAGTTAGCCGTACACAAAATATTACTTTTAATAGTAGGAGTAGAAAAAATTGTTTTTCCCAATTCTTTGAAGTAGTTTTCCGTATTGGAAAATGGGGATGAAAAAATTTCTAACGTGCCATGCCATTCAAGATATCGTTAGAATGGGCTCGTAAAATGAAGTTGATGCCACTTTTATTATTTTTCATTTTTAACTTCAAAGTGGGGAGTAGCTTCTCTCCCCCTCTACTAAAAGCACTCATTTACAATTATTTCAGTGAAGTTCTATCGGCAATTTTTGGAGAATTTGGCAACCAAATTTTCGAAAATTAAAAAAGTTATTTATAGTTGAGAAAGTTGAGTTGACCGAAAATTGTGAGACCACTGAAAAATTTTGACTTGTGCGTGCTCAGTACATCCTTAGCCATACTTTTCTTGTAATAATTACATTTGATAGTTCTTTATTGCACTAACGGAAGTGTAGTTCGATCTGCCCCGTCTCTGTAACTTAACCCTTTGCACTCGATAGGCGCCGCCACGGCGACATAATAAATATTAATTCCACTCGTTAGGCACCGCAGCGGCGCCATAAACAATAGGTACGTATTTTATTATTTACAACACGCTAGGGGCCCGATTTACATTAACGCTCCGCTCTCAGTACGATATCACTCTGCTCCCGGTTCGATAAAATATTCTTACATAATAAATAATGAGTGTATTCACATCATTGCTCTGATATCGGTCCGATATCAGTCATGGTTCGCTCTCGCTTCAATACCGCTCCAGTACCAATACCACTGAGATAATATTTTATCGGAGCGATATCAGACCCTATCTCGATGATAGTGAACACGTTTTTGATTCCACTTCGCTCCATTTCTCAGCCTTCGTCATTTATTTGAAAATTATTATATTAGGAAAACATGATACAACACAACGGCGCGACGTCTTGCTACAATACATTGTGATACATACTACTAAAATTAACTAATAGATATATTGTATTATGGATATTATGTTCTCGTAATACAATAGTGTTTGCAGCGTTTTAAAACTACTGTCGAGTAGCTGAGTACCCATACTAAAAAATGGTTCGAGTGCAAATGGTTAAATGTGTGTATTGATGTGACCGGATAACTATATAAGACGCATCTGAGGTAAAGATATTCTGGTCCTTAAACAAAGATATTATGTGGGTACCTATGAGCATTAATTACTCAAATATGTACTTACTCAAAGTAACTCGTTCTTGTCGCAAGATATATATCTACAAATAATTATCTTTAGATGCTTGTCACACTTGTATAAAATAATTATACTTATGTATGTTCTAATAAATTTAATAAACAAAATACATATGTTTGAATGTGTATTGTTTTGGCGGTTTTATGCCTGCCTAATAAATTTATTCGTGGCATACGCTAAGCGTAATAACTCTGTTTTGCTATTTCTATTTCCTAAATAATATGCATATGTAATATAAATTTATTCTAGGAATGTATGTGTATCTCTTGTAATATACTAAATGTTTCAGATAATATCCTTATAAGGCCTAATATCACCTTTTGTCTTCACAGGCAGGTCTTGAATTGCAAGACTTTAAGATACAAAAGAAAATTTTTTATAAATTTTTAAAAAATGAAATCGTGATTGCTGGAATTTTCGCCAAAAAAACACATTTGTTTCCTTTTTCGGTCCTCTGACATTTTTAGTTGTTTATCTGATTGACTCCAAATTAAATTTGTGGCTTAAAGATAAGTTTGTGGCTTAAAGATAGTATATGGCGAAATATTTTGATTGGTTCTTATCCCCATTTGTAACTTTTTGGAAAAAATTGAAATTTTTTTTTGTTGATTTTCTCCGAGCATTGTTAAGGAAAAATGATGAAACTTCGATGAAAAATATTATAAAAGGTCCCAATTGCTTTTAAGGATACAATTGTTTTCATAAATTAAATACCTCTTTTTAAAGAACCGTATCTTCTCTATCAGAACAGAAAAGTTTTTGAAAATTTTTCATCAAAATAGCCGTCCCAACATACTTCTAATCGGCAATTGATTTTATCCAAAATGGCGTTACAGTGGGTACACGGAGAGAAAATTCCTATAAAAATTACTGTGCTCATACTACATATATTCAATTTTGTACGGTAAAATTATAAAAATTATAGTTATATTATTGTAATTTTTATAACTTTACCGTACAAAAATTGGATATGTTCGCCTGTTACACGTCGATTTTAGTATGAGCACAGTAATTTTTATAGGAATTTTCTCTCCGTGTAGGAGTGACTTGAAAATGTAAAATTTCCAAAATTTTTATAAAATATAATTAACAAAAATTTCATTTTTCAAAAGTTTGCTTCCCGACAACTTTTTTTTTTTAAATACATTCGCATTTACCCCTAAAATCGCAAATTGAATTTTAATGCTTTATAATATTTGGACGAAATGGTCTTCTAGATTGAAATTTTTTTCAATCCAGATCAGTTATTGAATGAACATCCTAACTGCGTTATCGATGTTTTTGCTGATAGTAGATCATTTTTAATCGTACTACGGATTACGTAGCTTTCAAATTTTTGGCACCATTTGGCTTCTTTTACTTTTACAGACAAATATGTCTGGAACCTCTTGTATAGACATTTTATATATTACATTAAAATATATTGTGGTAGTATGAAGTATATTATGAATATCAATTAATGTTATTTACACGTTGCGTTCTTAATTAGGCAATTAATTTTGAAAAATGAATTGTATATAATTATATGTACTCGATGTTTATGTATGTGGAATATATATGTTGAAATTTTCAAACGTTGTAAATTTTTAATCCTTCCCTGTTTCACACCCCCTACTTTATCGCCAACAATTTCATCAACGATGGCAGATAAAAATTGGTGTAGGTGGGACGAAAATATATTTTTAATCCAATAATCAATTTTATAAACCCTGTGAGTGAGCGATATTGGCTGAAATAAATCAAATTTGACTTCTGGTTTGGTACACTAGAGAAATTTTGACAGTGAAAAAAATTAAAATTCACATTAAAAATTGCCTAGATTTTACAAACTAAGCGAAAATTCTTGAAAAAATCAATTTTAGACCTTGACTTTATCACAATTCAATGTTTATCGCTTCAAAATTAAAAAGTAATTATCAGTTTTCAGCATCGCTGTTTTTCAACCTAGTTAGTGACAGATGGATGTACGGACATTAAAAAAAAATGTGTACGGTAATTTACTCCAAAGGTCCAATTGAGTTATTCCAAATTCTCATCAATAAATTACTCTGTAGTAAAGTCTCTTAGATTTGTCATTTACTATTTGATAGAAGAGTGATTCCTCATAGCTTACCTACTATAGTAAAACTTCTATCTTTATTAATAATAATCATCTTAAGGGGAGGTTTACTCGGGAATCCTTAAAAATTATGTATTTTTCTAGAATTTTTTTCTCAAGAACGGAAGTAAATATTAATTTCAAGTTTTGTGCACATATTTATTAAGTATTAGACTACATAAAAAAATTTTTTCAAGGAAAAATATAAAAAAGTGTCCATTTTATAGATAGTGCAGTGTGACGATCCGAAAATCCAATGCCTTGTTGGTGGACGCCGGTAATAAACCACCGAAATCCAAAAACAAAAAAGATTTATAAAATATATGAAGAGTGCCGGCACCTCTACCTATAATATCAATAAATTGCTGAAAGAAAAAAAATGGCGGATGTTTGAACTTTTGATTAGGATTTTTGTCTTATTTTTCGCTTTTTAAAGTAAATTTAACAATAAAAAAAATATTGAAAGTGTATCGAACTTAGGTAGAGGTGCCGAAGAATTGAATTATCTTTAAAATAAAAAATCAAAAAAAAAAAGGATCCATCGAATAGTTTTTAAGTTATCGTGTCCACCAGTTCCAAAATGTAGTTTCGAGATATTATAAAATATATATAAAGAAACGTATTTTCAAAATTTTATATTTAATACTCATTATTGGGTGAACTACGTTTGAATTTTTTTTTTTTATAGAAAGCTGGATTCAGTTAATGTGCAAGAATCTTGTTTTTAAATTATTTTCAGTAAAATCACTTTGGGAACATATTCTACACATAATTTACTATCAATTTCGGCAAAAAAATCGATTTTTTTTATCAAATCTCAAGTAAACCTTCCCTTAAATTACTTTCAGCAAAATTCTCAAGTAAACCTCCCCTTAATAAACTTATTCCGACAATAAAAAAAAAGTGACATTATAAGCAATTTTTGTTTTCACAAAAAAACAAAATTATCTAATTTAAAATTTGTAATAAAAATTTCATTCAAAACTTTCGTAAAAAAAATAGTCCATAAAAATACAAACCATATTTTCATCTCATTTTTCCATTTGTGAATAGAGTTGAAGTTAATTATAAAAAACAGCTGAAAAAAGTGCAATTATAACTAACTTCATATAGGTACATATTCGAATATCACCTACATGAATATAGTTGTGTATACGAAAAAAAATTCCTGAATAATAATAATAAAAAACAAAAAAAAAACCAACTTTATATTACGTGGTTCCATCACACCTCAGGGTACACTTATCAAAAAAAATTTAGTTACATATTCATTTTTGTTTCGCTTTTATTAAGTTGGTAAACATGCAATATAAAGATAGCGTCAAAACTAGAGAACTAAAGTTACACTTTTATGTATGTGTATGTATATTTTACAGTGTGTCCACAAAAAGTTTGGGTTTGGTACATCAGTAAATGCTTCACAGATAAATTATTTCTTTTCCAAAAGACCACTCAAACGAAGAATTTTTGGGGTTCCGATGAAACATTACGGAATCACTTATACAACACTAATTTCTATCTAGTACACTAGCAAATGCTTCACAGGGAAATTAATTGGTCTCCAAAAAGAGAAATAAAACATTCAAACGAAAGCACTTTTAGGGTTTTCAAGAAACATTCCGGGACCACTTATGCAACACTGCTTTTTGTTAATTCTTTTGCGTCGAACACAAACATGATTAATTTATATACGACAACGTCATTATTTTTTATTTTTATTTTATTTTTTTTTATGTCGGCAGCCATTCTTTTGTCACGCTTTCTCATAAGAAAAAAAAATAGAAGTTATTTTTTTCTTATAAATTTTCAATACTAAGCAGATAGACAACAAATGTGTATACAATATTTATACTGAATATAAAATACATACCATTATTAGTTTTAATGCTAGAGCTAATAGAGTTTTTGTTACGGACGTGACAAAAAAAATCGATAGTAAAAATGTTGAAGGTTTTCTATTTATTACACCTAGAAAAACACCTAAAATTTGGCCGTCTAGACCAGAATTCTATGTCGTTCTTTTCATCTTTAACAAAATTAAATCAAAAAAAGAACCGAAAGAACAGAAAGAATAGTTAAAAAAAAATTATGAATTTTACATTATGAATCGTCCCGGACACCCTGTACATATACATACATATATTACGAACGAGAAATGTTGGATGAAAAAAGATTACAGCTTACCTTGGAGAGCGTTGTTGGATGTGGATACAAGTTGACGAGACACGACTCCCGTCGGAGGCGATAATCCCAACGTGTCTCCAAATGAGGTATTTCCATTGTGTCACATATACTTTGCACATGTGACGCGGTGTGCGGTGATTGGGGACCGAATATTGCCGCTACGCCGCTACGTAAAAGATGACAAACTGGAAAAAAACAAAACAACATTAGGTGTAGGTCGGTTAGTGTGACTGAGTGACTCAGTGAGTGACTCTGACTTGGAGCAACGTCAACTCTTTCTTCGTGTCAATGTTTTTGGAGTTGTTTAATATTATGTAGATATTCACTAGCTGACTACAATATTACCAGCTCCGGTTAAAAGTATTATAATATATTTATGAGGTTCAGAGAAAGTTGAAATGGCAGGTTTAATGGTGGGTAATTTAGAAGGGTAGTAATTTTCTACGTAAGAGTTCGTCGAACTACTTTTGGGTATTATACAAAATAAAATTTTTCCTTAAAAAAATAAGTGTAAACGGAAATCTTTTCGATATTTTCTGGAACTAAAAGTGTTTTTCACTAATGTTCATAGATTACGTAAAATTCAAATTGTGTCAATTAAGAACGGCTTTTCGGGTCAGTGGTATTTTTGTTTTTAAATTATGAAAGGGCAAAGGACAGGAAAAGTAAAGGAATTTTCTCCGCTACACGGAAACACACTAACTCATGGATATGTTTTATAGTTCAAGAGGTACACGTACATACAACAACTACAGATGTCGAGTTTAAATCGATTAATCGAAAATCGATTAATCGAAGCTTAAAAAATCGATTCTTTTTTCGATTTTTTTCATTTGAATCGATTCAAGAATCGATTATTAAAAGTAAGAGATCGATAACCGATTTTTTCCAAAAGTAACTTCATTTTAATAGTACTTCTACAAAGATACATGTGTTAAAATGAAATACGAAAAACTCTATTGTTAATTGTCACTTTTTACTCGTTATATCAACGAACTCCTCCTATGGCTCTATATGTCAGACTATTAATACAAAAGGAAGGAAGAGACCACCTATCTGTGCAAACGACGATCCCTTTCCCACAAGAGCGACTTATTTAGAAAACATTTTTTTGTCAATTTGTTTGAAATTTTTGAATAAACTTGGTTCAATTCGTGGTATTCGTCCTACCTTATTTTTTATAATTATAATTGAAAAGTTAACTCACTCAACGCCTTTACAAATATACTACCTTACAAGGCGTTTTTACACGATATTACCGATATTACCTATGTACTATCAAGTAAGTCCCTTAAACAAAAATTATCAACTAATTTTATTAAACTCTTTAAAATTTCGATTTTTTAGATCGATCTCACAGAATCGATTTTTTTTAGCCGATTTTTTTTGAATTGATTTTTTTGATTTCGATTTAAATCGATCCAAAAATCGACCTTTTTTTTTGGAGAATCAACATCTTTAACAACAACACATGTATCACAAAAATTATTATATAATTTATCTTCCGTTTAAAAAAAAATTAACGCTCCTAATTTTATGCAAAAGGAAGTTTTTCGCGACAAAAATCGCATATTCTGGGATTTAGTATTTTTATTTATGGTACATGATAGTACGCATCTAGCACAATACACCATAACCCTTTTCGATTTGAAAAAAAAAAATACGGTGGAGCTAACTTTAAGCTTAAAAATATATTTTTCCTATAAAAAAAGCAATTTTTGAGATTTGGCTTTTTTGTTGTCTAGGCACACGATAGCACATACATACCTAGCACTATATGAGTACCTACAGTTTCTTTGTTTGAAAAAACAAAAAAGAAAACAGTGGAGTAAACTTTATGGGCATACGGTCGATCAAGTGGTCGGAAAACGTCATTTCGTATTACACGACTAAATGTTATTCCATGTTATTCCAGTTAATGACCGACAATAATTCCAACCGATAATAATTCTATTTAAAATTAAAAAATTGCTTTCAAAATTTTCTTCAGTGCTTAAGAAAGTGTTGATATTTATCTGAATTGAATGGTTGATAAAGTGGTCAAAAAACGACATTTCATATTACACGACCAAATCTCATTTCAACTAATGGCGAAAATGATTCCAACCTCAAATGATTCTATTTAAAATTAAAGAATTGATTTTAAACATTTTTTCAATGCTTAAAAAAGTGTTGATATTTTTCTGAATTGCATGGTACATCAAGTGATCGGAAAACGACATTTCATATTACACGACCTAATGTTATTTCAAGTAATGGCGGAAATGATTTCAAGATACAATAATTCTATTTAAAATTAAAGAAGTGCTTCTAAATATTTCTTTGCTTAAAAAAGTGTCGATAGTTATTTAAATTCCATGGTAGGCCAAGTAGTCAGAAAACCCATATTTAATATAAATGTAATTATATGTGACTGGTCCCTACAAAATTATCCGACCAATTACCAGTCCGTGACTGAAAAAAGGTTGAGAAACGCTGTGTTAACAGATATAAAACAACAGCTTTGACTCAATTCTAAATCTGATTCCGGTGAAATTTTGATAGGTACTTGTCTGTTCTGAAGGGTTTTTATGAATTCAAACACTCCAAAGTTATTTTTTATTTTATAAAATGTTTTGAATAGGTGCTTTCGGTGGCATGTACTAACAAGTTTAATCTATAATATGTGCTTCAGTGTATTTAACACCGTGCAGAGGTCTAATTTCCAAAAAAAGCGGACAAAAATGAGAAAAGTGAAGTTTGTAATTTTGAACTATTTACCGCGTAATACCGTAGAGGGGACACCACTGCATCTCGGTGCAAACCAACAGTCCATTATACCGACTGTATTACCAGATACGAGAAGGTCAAACACAGCTAACTGAGCACCGGTCTCGTACGCATCTTCTAGTTGTTCATTAATAACTTTTGTTTGCAAGTGTGTTTTTGAAATCAAAAGTGATGAAAGTTGAAAATGAAGGTGAGTAATCATTATGGATATGTGGTAAAGAGTAATTTAATATTTCTATAGGGTGTACTTATTACGGAGAAATATTGCATTGTTAATGTGTTTATTTTTATAAGAAATAGTTATGAGTTTGATCGAGCTGGATGATTTGCTTTTTTTGCAACAAAGTAGGAAGTATGTAGATTATTTAAAAAAAAATTCTTGCTCTAATGTGCCCCTTCGTTTTTTACACCAATTCCAGTTTCTTCTTGTCTCACTTCATATTCATAATCAGCGACCTTGAAAACCGTTATATACCATTTTTTATTTCAATAAAACTAATTTTTTTATTTGGACCCGCCATTTTGAATTTTCAAAGTAATAATATCAAATTCATAATTAGCGACCTTGAAAACCCTTATAGGGTAAGTGCGGGAGAGATGCCGCAGTAGCCATAGTTCGTCCGTTGATTGATAGATAACGCTATTAATGGATTATATGTTTAAAATAAGTTGCTTATTTAAGCTGGATATGGTAACATCCATGATTAGTCCATCAGTTTAGTAATTATCCAACTTTTTATTATAGAAAAGTTTTTTAACATAATATTTTATCAAGCATTTAATTCATTAGAATTTAAGAATGTATATTTCATTGTTTTTGTCCACTTTTTTTGGAAACTGAACCACTGTGCACCGCAAAAAAAAGTATTATATTTTACATATGCCTATACTATATTTAATACCAAATATAAATAATTATCTATTCAAAAATATTGGATTCGATAATAAAAAAAAAAAACCAATCTGTCCCAGAGTATGCAGTGTATTCATTGTTCAGTTCATACACAATAGCGGCGCGCGAGGCTCTATAATGGTGATTTAGTGTACCGTATAAAAAACTATTTAGTTTGAAATTGATTAAAATACATAAATTAAAAGTGGACCACAAACGGATCGATTTTGAATATTAATGAATAACCACAATTTTGGTGTTTTTTATATACAGGAAAAAAAGTCTTTTCATGTTTTTTGTAATTCAGCTCGGCTATTGTTGTTCGGTGATGGTTTTCTATGTATGAAAAGCCTAATTAAGTAATAAATATGTCCGACATATACACATATGTATGAATATGTGTTTATATGCAGATTAAATTTACATTAAAATTTAATACTGCAACTAACTCCATGTCACGACATGGATAACAGGATGCGCGATTACTCTGGTAGGAACTCCCAGTGTTAATTAACGGGCCAAGTTTGGACTTATTTTGGAATGCTAAGCCGCGGATTATTTAACCTTGGTTAAAATCCAGTTAACACAAGTTTTCTACTTTTAAATGTTGTTTTTTAAGGAAATACACAACAAAGTCCACCTTAATTATGTTGTAAATTATGTATTGTATAGGTAAGAAGGGACATATGAAGGTCATGGAACCAACGAGAAGCCGTATTTAAAACGATTTTTGTTTCTAAAATTGTAATTTTTTTCAGTTTAGGATTTTGCGCAATTTAAGGACATAATTATTCGTGTCACTATACTCTCAATAATAAACCCCATATCAAAAAAATGCATACTATAATACTATGATACTATAATTCATATTGCAACCGCAGAATGTTCAAATTTCGTTTTAGGTATTAAATATTAGTGGTGAGACTGTTCTTGTGATCGCACTGCTACCGAAAACACTGTTATTTGCACTGAACAGAGAAAGAACAAAAACTAATTAATCAATATCATGCCTTCTTGATATTCAAAACACTAAATAACTGATTACAACGTTTTTTTTTTTTTACTTTACTTCTTATCTGTAATTGTTTTTATTCTGTAAATTTAGCTTAAAAATTTTTTACTCAATAAAAAAAATACCGTAACTTGTGATTTTTTTCAAGTGAATATTAAAATACAACAAAATTTACTTTTTTCTTTCTGCTGAAATAATTATTATACTCGTTTTAAGTATTATTTTGATTTTTTGTCAAGCTACGAATTCGAGTAATCGAGGCTATCATAACCGACAGAGGTATTTTTATCAATTACTAAAAATAAACTTTTATCTTTGTTATCTATCATATTTTCCAAAAAATCAGACTAATAAACTACTTACTTTTTAATGAAAATTGTTTTAAAGTGACTGTAATGTAAGCGACCAAAGGGGCTGTAATTTAAGTGACCGATTAAAAGTTACATTTTTATCAAAAATATATAATATTTTATGAAATTTCTTATTAAAATAACTTATTGAAACATTATTTGTTTAAATTTATTTAAATAAAGCTGTTTGTTACCAAAATGTAGAAAATTTTCATTGTATAAGACATGAAAAATTGTATTCCTTTTTGAGTAATGTAAGTGATCACCTGCTTTATCTTGTATAAAAAAAATTTTTATGCATTTATTGTTGTTTGATTTCCTTTGTTTAAAAGTTCAAATCGTATTCGATTTAATTTGATTAAATTTTAGTGAATTTACTCATTAAATAGGAAAATATTAAAAGATTTTAATCCCTATTTCAAATAAATTGTAGGTAATGTATAATCCACCAACTTCGAGAAGAAAGTTGACTGGCCATAAAATTTTAAAAATTATGATTGGCTGTTATTAATAAAAGACAACGAATATAGCAAATCAGATAAATTCATCTTTGTCTAGCTGATCTAATTTCCAAAGTAGGATTTGCATACAAAAAAAAAAAAAAAAAAAAAATCGTGCAGAAATGAAATGCATTCAAAAACTGATGTTTAAAGTTTTTAAAACAAATTTTTGGAGAATAATAAAAAATAATTACTAAAATAAATTTGTACACATACATACAATTTGTACAATACATTTGACACTTATGTGGCATAAATTAAAATTTTTAAATTAAAATTTAACCATAAATTTGAAAATAAACACAAAAAAGGAACAAAAATTGATTTATTGGAATTTAATATACATTTTTTTCTGTATTTGGTTAAATATTTACATTTGAATTAAAAAATATAGCTTAAAGGTAAGTAGAATTATGACAGAATAAATAGCACATTTAAATCGAAATATATTTTAATATAAACTGAAAAATGAAAACACAAAATCGTAGCAAACCGTTACCGTAGTGACTGTAATTTTAGAGCAGTTAAGATCAATGTAATGGCTGACAACACATACCCCATTTTATTTTTGCTAATCGATCACATTATCATATCGAAAACCACAATATAAAAAAAAAAAAAAAAAAAACATCCAAATTTTATTACTTATATAAATTATCTGCATATTACAATTATTTCACCTATACTGAAATTTGATATAAGTTTCGTGTTCGAGCTTACGCATTCAGTTTTATGAAAAAAAATATGGGAAAGTACAAAATTATGATTTTGACATACTTTTTTATCTTACACTCATGTACTCACGTAGGTACTTTAAAAACGATGTTTAACTATATTCAGTGGCCATGGAATTACCCATTCGACAATAACAAAAAAAAAAAAAAACATCATAAAAACAAGTGATTGCTGCTCCTCACTCTAAATCAATGTTACACCCACCTTTATTAAATACATATATATATAGATTATCATTTGTTTTTTTTTTTATTTAAATAAAAAAATAAATAAATAAATAAAGAGGATTAAGTAGGCTTTAAATTTCATGTAATTTAATATTTCCCATACACCTATAATATGCATGGTAACATCACATCGGATTCTGATTAATAGACGTTTTCTGTGTAACAAACATTTTTTTTTGATTAATTAGAAGAAACGACGCAAGACTTTCAAGATATTCACTAGGAATAAATCGTCTCTACTTTCAAAGACAATAATTAAAATTACATTAATGAGAGCGTGGTCGTTATTCGTTTTAGTGCTTCCGTCTATTCCCTCTCCCCGACTCTTCCCATTGTTTTTTGTCCTAATAGGTATGTACTTTGTTCAATTTTTTTTATTCTTTATTTGTCCCCAAAGTTTTTTATTGTCTTTTTCTGCGCCCGGCGGCACTGTTGAAATATATTCAGCACTTATTTTTAATTAAATAAAAGAATAGTAGTGTAGGTACCAAAGTCGTATGAATATATTGCAAAGTAGACAATTTATTCGATTCTTCCTCGTTGAGGGCGGGCGCGCTCAGAGGTGGGTTTTATGCTCGTCTGTGTAATAAAAGAAATTACTCAATAAATCAGCATTAATTGTATTATGAGGATTTTAGCGCGGTGGTATTTGCGTTCTTTCCGGTAGTATTTCGTTAATTGTATTATGTCTAGTTGATGGTATAAAAAGAATCAGCGTTGATATAGTTTTTTCAACAGACATATTGTGTAGTAGTAATTCATAAGGAAGGTCTTTTCGTAATCTCTCTCCGATTTCGTAGAATTTTTTTTAACTTCTTCGCTACGAATTTTTAAAAAATTTTAAACGTCAATGAGCATACTTTTGTTCAGCATACTGGACAAAGATTTAAACAAGCGTTTATTTTAATTGAAAATTTTAATCTTACGTCTTTAAGCAAGCGTATTTTAGTAATTTTAAATAATATTAAGAAGTTTTCAATTATTTCTCAATTAAAAAATAATGTTAACATAACCTAAATATGATGTACAATATATTGTACATCGGTAGCGACGAGGTTAAAGAACTATCTGATGGTGAGTAAGGCCCGATTCACACTAACGCTCCGCTCTCGGTACAATATCGCTCCGCTCCCGATTCGATAAAATATTCGACAAGAAACGCCTTGAGAAATGCCGCCCCTACCTTTTGTTTAAAAAGAAGTGACGAGCAAAAAAAAAAACAAGACGGTTAATTACTCATTTTTCCGCCCTATTTTAAAAGTTGACCGCCCCTAAAAATCTCCCGCCGCTAGGCCATGGCCTAGGGTGGCCTACTGGCTAAGCTGGCCCTGGTAACAATTACAAAAAAAATTCTATGAGGAAATTTTCATTTTTTTCGAACTCTTTATGAGAAATTCGTCTATTTTTTTCAGTGCTCAATATTAACTTTAATAATCTTACTTAATTAGTATTGGAGGTATGTATAATTACTATTTATTAGTTTATTCTTATCTGAAAATAATTACTTATTTTATTATCATAGTAAATTAATTAGAAAATTAGAATACATTTTATCTGTTGCAGAAAAATAAAGCACACTTGTCAGAAATTAAAATCAGTGATAATGATATTCATTTACGAAGTATTTAATTAATGTATAATTTTGAATAGAAATAAATTTACTATAATTTTAAATAAATACATGAGTTTATAATTATTGTATGAGTTTTAAACTTGAAAACCTGATCAAAATAAAATACAATTAGAAGAATTTTAATGGATTATCTTATTAGTAGTACCCTACCTTACCGAATAAGGCTAAAGATAATTTAAAGTTATGATAGTGACATCTCTGTTCTTCTCAAGTGTACTACGCATGATGATAACGACAACGATGACATCTATACCCGCTGCCCCCGTTTTCAGTTCCATAGAGTGGTAATAGAGGGTCAAAAAAATGTATTGAAGTTGGCTATCTTCCAGAAATAAAATTCTGGTGTATTTTATCTATGCATTAGAGGTTTGTATTTTTTCGAATAAATTTGGATTTGTCTAACGAAAATTGACTTTGTTGTCTAGCAATTTAACGAGAAGAACTGTCAACTAAAAAAAAACGCAACAGCGAACCAGAAGCGTTTTTGGGTTGACAGTTCTTTGAGTTAAATTGCTTTTAGGCAAGAAAGGTAGAAAACATAAATGTGATCAGAAAAAATATAAAACTCAAGTTTAATACGGTAGGTAAGACAATTTAAGGAATAAAATAAATTAGTATAATTCATATTATTATTTAATGCATTGTTACCATAGTTCTGAAATCAGTTAAATTGACCAATACGAATTTTCGTTTCGTTTTTATCGTATTTACCCACAATAAAGTGATCAATGGAATGTTTTGTACCATTTTTTTCACTGTAAAAATCTGTTCCAAAATTCTTTCCATGGTAAAAGTGAAAAAACTACAATATTCTTATGGGACTTGATACATATTACTAAAAATTTTACAATTGAAAAATAAACGTTGTATTTTTTGCTAAGTAACGGTCAATTTTTACGAAATTTTAGCTACATCATTAAATCCACTGGACCGAAAATTATATTAAAAAAAAAAATATTTTTAGAATTGAAGAGGTGGATTCCAAAAGGCGCTAAGTCATTTTTTGTCTAATGTGAGATTTTAGATGATGCAGAATGTTCAAGTCCAGCTCTACACGATTTTCGTAGTGCCACCCTTCAAAATGAGCTTAGTCTACTGTAAAATGAATAATGAAAAATGGAATTTTTTCCAAAAAAGCGCTAAGTCAGTGACAGTTTTATTTCAAAACGCTCTAAGTCAAATTTACTCGTAAACCATTGCATTTTTTTTTCCAATGATAGCTGGTATGTTTTTCCAAATTTGCTTGTAGACAGATTTTCTGTTATGTCAAACAAATGAAATAGCTAATAATGCACTGTTTAAAATGTTTCTTGAATAAAATATATGTGTATTTAAACAAACTAGGTTTATTTTAACCAATTCAACCCATCTTTTTAAAGTTTTTTTTTTTTTTTTCAATATAATCTATTGAAAATTATATGTATAAATAAGAACAAATAAATAACATCAATAATAATTATTATCTAAGAACTTGAAAATAATTTAAACAGATTACTACATTTGCCTATCTAGATAGTTTTTTACATTTCCTGAAAAATTACAAAAAGTGACTTAGCGCGTTTTGGAATCCACCTCTTCAATTGTTGGAGGTAGTTCTTTTAAATGATATCTCACATGAAACTTTTTTTAAAACAAAGTGACGCCCAATTTTAATCTTAAAAAATTGTTTTTCTAACATTATGTGACAGACAGATCTTATAAAAGTTCAGCTTTTTCTCTTAAAGTAAGAAACTCTAAAAATTCACTTCTGAAGTTACGATTTATTATTATTACTGCTAACACTTTCGTCACAATTAAATCGCCCCCCTCCCCATTAAATTAACACTTGAACTTGTACGCATCCTGTAACACTATTTCATAAATTAATCCACGGAAATACATTATAAATAGTATCCCGTATAATTTACGGACCTACCGTAATAATTTTCATGTAATAAATTTAACACTAGGAAAGGTTTTTAACCAAAATACTATTAATACAAGAATTACATATCCGAATTAGTTACCAACGGATCACACATACACACACAGGTAGGTTAATATCGTTTACATAAAGATGACCGAACGGACAGACGGACAGACAGACAGACTCGTTGAGCTACAGAGCTATATTGAACCCTAGTAATAGTCACAGTTGTACAAAATTAATTTACATGCTCATAATAAAATAATGTGTAGGATTGTGGGTGTGGGAACAGGGGCGTAATTACAATGGGGCAGATGAGGTAATGGCTCCAGGGGGTGCAGGAAGGACAAAATTTATTCGGAAATGGTCATTTTCCCCAGTTCTGATTATCCAATACACCTTGTTGGACTCTTGAGGCGGCGTCGTTTGCATAAAACTCGCCCCAGGGCATAAAAATTGTAGTTACGTCTCTGTGTAGCAACTATGATATTACAACTATATATATACGAGCGAGCTATATCTGTAATCTAATCACATTCGGAACACGGTAATCTTACCTTGGGGATGTTATTTATCTATCTTAAGCTAATTACATAATAAACTATATGTCCGAATATAATATAGTTTACCGTGTGTCTCAGCTACAGACAACAAAATATTGAAAAATTTTTCATATTGATATTCGTGGTTCAGTTTACGATTGTCTTTAAATTGAAAATTAATCTAGAAATCGAGCCAGATTTATCTAAAGCAAAGAGAATAACACTATATATATATATATATATATATATATATATATATATATATATATATATATATATATATATATATATATATATATATATATATGTATATATATATATATATATATATATATATATATATATATATATATATATATAGAAAAGTATTATATATAAGAAGAGACTCACTCAAATTATAGGATTTTTTCTTAGCAAGTGGTTATTTTGGCGTTGAGTTCAGAGGGCAGTGCAGTAGCACTGCCGATATCTGTCGAATTTACTGTTCATAGAAGTTATTCTACTATTTTAGAAATTTATAATTTGTAACATTTCTGTAGTAACAATTACAAAAAATTCTATCAGGAAATTTTCATTCTTTTCGAATTAGTTATTTATGAGATTTTCGTCTATTTTTTTGAGTTCAATATTAAATTTAATAATTTTAATTAATTATTAATATTGGAGGTATGTATAATTAATATTTATTAGTTTATTTTTATTTGAAAATAATTACTTATTTTATTATCACAGTAAATTAATTAGAAAATTAGAATACATTTTATCTGTTGCAGAAAAATGGGAGGACCACACAAGTTGGCTATCTTTCAGAAATAAAATTCTGGTGTACTTTATCTATGCTGTAAAGGTACTTGCAGCACATGCCCAAATGCATGCTGCACATGCATCAAGTTTCTGTAAGATATGGGATATTTAAATGCTTTTTTGGAAGGATAATCTAAAAATAGATAAAAATATATTCGAAAAGAGTCTCGATTTAATTCAGCCATAAATGTTATAGTGGGAAATATGTAAGCTTTAAAGTTGAATATTTTGAAAACCAGGCTCAAAAATGCAGAGTGATCAAAAGAATCTCATCTAGTTTTAAAAGGTCTTTCAAATGATATTCCACACGACAAGGTAGGTGAATTTATTTCTAGAATTGCTTACGAAAACCGAAAATTTTATACATTTTTCAGCATTTGCCGTAATGATTGTGATATGAACTCTTTGGAGAATGTTTTCTAATACGGAAACGTGTTTCGACGCAACTGTAGGTTACTTTCTGAATTTTTGAAAAGTTCCCGACACAACTTGACAGCAATAATTCAATTTTTTCAGTGCAGTGACCTTCCGTAGGCAAATTCGGCCCTGTCTAGAATGTTAGTTTATATCACGGTTGTAACTTTCGTTTAAGAGAAACAAGTTTAATTTATTAAGTGAATAGAAAAACACTGTTCTGATGTGACTGGGTCACACAGTACTACGATAATAATTAGAATTTTTGTTATAAATTATCTGGTCTTAGTAAAAGGACCAAAAACAACTCAAACTTTATTTATTTTAACAACTGCTGCCTACATTTTAAGAACTCTTATGTATCAGAACGGGGTAAACTAATGTATTTAGTTGAAGTTAGTAAAAAATTCTCTACATTGATTTGAAGACCAATATCTAAAAAATGGCTTCACTTGTTTGATAATGATCATATTTATCGAAACATAAGAGTTTCCAAAATAAAAGTTTTGTTTTTGCGAGGTACATAAAGTGTTTTATTTATTAATAGTAAAATAGTTAATTGGCAAAATTGTACTCTGTTTCAACGGAACCTACTATAACTCTATATATTACACCGGTCAATTTAAACATGCAAGGGTACAAAAATTCGGGGAGAGCTGAAAATTGGTTTGAATGTTCGGAACACAATTATAAATAAGTATTGAAAAATCCTAATCGATCTTGTACGTGGAAAAAATTTTATTCAAGGTCAAAGGTGTCAAAAATAGGTTTTTCGCGTTTTTCAGCAAAACGGTAAGTTTTATCATAAAATTAAGTGAGACAAAAATTGTAGACCATATAATTATCTATAAAAAATGTCTGAATACTTTTTTCCTAAGAGTCACCGTTTCTGAGAAATAACTATTACAAAGTTGTAATCTTCATAATATGCACACGTTTCCACGCCACCTGTGAGGTAGTGTACTTAGCAGGTTTTTTTTAAAGAGTTTCCCCGGTAGGCCTATTCCACGGTCTATGATGATCCTGTTTAATTGAAAACTATTGAATAATAAAAAATATTAGTATTGGGAATGATGAAAGCGGTATAGATTTAAAAAAAAATCATCTAATATTTCAGCTTCCTCTTCTTCTTGTTCTTTTCCTTCTTCTTCTTGTTCTTCTTGTTGGGTGCAAGTAAATTGCCTCAATAGCGATGCATCACATGTCTCCTCGTTGAAATCATACGAATCCTCTTCTATTGGTGATTCAACATTAGAGCACGACTGGCCTTGACAATTGGTACATGCAAGAGAACAAAAAATCCAACTTTTTTGCAGCCGCTTTTTGCACTACATCCCTTTTTACAATTACCGTTTTTCCGGCGCAGGTGGAAGATGTTTTATAATAGTTATATCTCAGAAACGGTGGCTCTTAGGAAAAAAAGTATTGAGATATTTTTTATAGACAATTATATAATCTACAATTTTTATCTGACCTAATTTTATGATAAAATTTACCGTTTTGCTGGAAAACGCGAAAAACCCATTTTTGACACCTTTGACCTTGAATAAAATTTTTTCCACGTATAGGATCGATGAGGACTTTTCAACACTTATTTATAATGGTGTTCCGAACATTTGTACCAATTTTCAGCTCAAATATTTAAAATCCATCCTTTCGTGCAGATTAAACTTGTAGACAGCTTACAAAATTATTTGAATTTTACATTGCTCGTTTCTAATATGATCTAACATTGAAGGGAATTATCGAAAATTTATTTTGTGAATATAAGATTAGCTACAACGTTAGTTAGTACCTAATAGTTTCAAAACTAATAGTTTCAACGTATATACATCAGTACCTACTTATACCTCTCTGAGCAGAGTGTATTTTGAAAGTTGAGTAACTAACTCTGCGGGCAAAGTTTCCAAATTTAAATATCCAACTTAACAAAATTATAATATTATCCCTCATAACGTATTTACCGACCAATCGACCAACCAGCATACATAGTTGATAGTTTAATAAATAATTAGCGTCGCTTTCAGGCGTCGTGTCGTTGGTAAATAGCGTCGTGGCGCTCTCTAATCAGACTATCTACGTAACGGTCGAATAATCTTAAAACTATACTAATTATCTATTCATAGTAGAGCATATATGTACAAGTAATTATCAAAAATTATGCATCATTTTATCAAAGAACAATGTTCCATTTGTTAGAGATTAAGGAAAGATTACCGTAGAGTCCAGAGACGGATTTGCATAAAGGCACTTGGAGTACGTGCCCCGGGACCACAACAAAATCTCAAAATAGAAGTATTTCTTTTTTTCTTTTGGTCATCAACCTCATTTTGCGGGAAAATTTGAAAAATTTTCCGAAATTCTCTAGGACCCCCCATATGTGAAGTGCCTCGGTGGTTCCACAAAGGTAAATTCGGCCCTGGTGAAGTCGTTACTAAAGGGTATTATTAGAAAGGACGAAAATTTTGTTATCTATAAGAATTTTCTCAGAACTTAAAATTTTGATGGTTTTAGATTCAAAAATAACTTACTAGGCTCATGAGTAGGAGTTGTTATCCTACCAGTCTTATGACTGCACGCCTGCAGCCCGAATAAAATTACTTTCCATCCAGGAGACTGAATTTTTTCTATTCATAAATCCAATCAATATTATATTTCTATTGCAAAACACTCTAAAAATTATAGCTTTGAGAAAATTCTCATCCGGATAGTAGTATGATTATAATTTGCTGCCTTGGATTTGGTTGCCTACTTGATCATATTTCTTTCTATGGGCATTCTTGGTCTTATATTTTGCCTGTAACTGTGAATTCTAACAATGTCGAAAAATGCTCCTTTCGAATATACCTTTACAGACGATTTATCATTATATTTATCATTATCGACCGTTTACGATCTACCATTTTTAATATTCAAGTATAGTATTTCCTATAACTTTCCTTGAAAATGGACCTATCTCTCCATAAATCGCAAAATAAATTTTGATTCTTTGAAAAATTACAAAATTTAGAAAAATTTTATATAGATTTCAATTTACAAGAACTTTCTATTTATAACTTTTCTTATTAACCCCTTATCGCATACGAAGCCATATATGGATTTTTCTTCAACATATTAAAATTTTTTTTTTTGAAACTAATGTTAAATCCTAACTTTATACTCTTTCGAGTAACGGAAAATAATTTTTGTTGTCTTTGGTAAGTGAAGGGTTGTCAAATTATTTGAAGTTATGTTCAGAGTGTCCGACCGTTACAGTGCAATTAATTGATGCTAATTTTATTTGTGAAAACTAAAAACAATAAAATGGTAAGTACTAAAATCAAAAACTTTCAAAACACATTCTTTATATATTCAAGAACATGGAATAGTTGTGATTCGTGTGCGTTTTCTTATTTTCTTCGATTTTTGGGGCTTATTTTGAAGTAGCCATATTTGACTTCGTATGCGAGTAATTTCTATACAATAAGACTTAATTTTTTTTTCTTAATTTGGCTACTAAAATAAAAGAAGTGAAAGACAGTTTCAGTAAAAAAAATTCTTTTCTTCACCTCCTTCAGAATTCATGCAATAAGGGGTTAAAATAAACCTATCTCCCCTAAAATTGCAAAATAAATTTTGATTCTTTGTAACTTTTCAATAGAATCGTCTTTTTCATTGTTTGTTTTTTTTTTTTGTGGGGGGGGGTATTTATAAATATTCAATATATAAATCCCTTATCAGTTACTGTCACCCCCCACCTCCCCCAAAAAATAAATAAATAAACATGGGACGGAAAAGCCCTACAACTTGTGTTACAAGCTTTAACGTTGCACGCTTGAGATAATTTCGAAGTAGTGGCTCGCCATTTTCGATCATTGACTGTACCTACTTGGACTTACTCTATGAACAATAATAGAATAACACATTATCTATTAGTCGATGGTTAAACAAGATATTAAAACCATATACACAAGTCTCACAATACCAGATCCATACATACATGTTCTATAAAGTACACCAAATTACGCTAACTTATGTACTTACTTTCATAAATGTTAAATTTAACTGTACATGCATGCATGTAAGGGATTTGTGGGAATGAGGGCACATAGGGGAGATATGTACACATGTGTGAATTACATGGAACCACACAAGTGTTGTGGTATACTTACACAAAACCGTCATATGCATTAAGAAATATGTGTATATAATATTGTTTTATAGAGAAATTGTTTTCTCAAGGAAATGTTAAGAAATTTCGAATGGTTTGGGAATTAAAATGCGGTAATAGAAAGTTATTTCGAATATGTGTAGTGAAATGTTTTGAAATTTGACTTTCTTGTTGCATGATTTAGTTTTTGATTTTGTCAAGTAATCCCAAATGTACTCAATCTTTAGTGTTACGTATCAAAACTGGCAAACTGGGATACTAACTGAAAGTTTGGAAAATTGAATTTTGATTTTTGGAGTAAAATATTCAAAAGCATTATATAGAGTGTGAAAGGAAAGATTATGGAAGCACGGACTTAGTAATCTAATAATATATATTTACTATAGAAGGGCTCAGGAAAGTTTGAAAAGAGTTCACCAAGTACACGAAGCACACATGTTAAGTCAAGGGTTCCCCAGGAGCTACGGTTTCTCATAGTTTTCCGAATAAAATATAGGGTATTTAAGTATATTTTGTATCCTTTATCTATAAGAATAGATAGATATATCCGACAAAAGCCTTACTTTAACTCAACCACAACTACTATGACTTAAAAGTAAAAAGTTGTAAATATCTTCTCAACTGCATTTTAAACGACCGCTTTAACGATATCCCGCAGGACTGAATACGTAGAATTACTTTGAGAGTTACTTATAAAAAACAAAAATTTTTCCTGTTTCCCAAAATTTCTCTTACCTAATAATTTGGACATTAATGTTTGCAAAATGTTCCTGGTACTGAAATATACCTTCATGCAAAATTTGACTTATTGGAAGCCATTTTTTCAACTTCCGAAAGTTGTCGACATAGCTTAGCTGAAGAAATTTGCTAGTAAGTATCTTTAATTTTTTTCAGGTTTTTTTAGAAACACAGTATAAAAATTTTCCGTAGAGGACAAGCTATTCTCCACTCCGACGTTCAATATTTCGCAAACGGAGTTTTAATAATGCAACTTCATTTGACGAGCTTTTTCTAACGATATACGCGTACCACACAAAGTGATCTATGAAAAAAATTTTCATTTCCATTTTTCAATACGGGAAAGTACCTCAATAAATTAAAAAACAATTTTTTATTACTCATGCGGGAGAAGTACTAACTTGGCGCACACATTTCTGTACGCAAAATAGTTGTTTGCCCACTGTACTGTTCCCACATACTTTTTTGCGGGCGGAAAGTAACTTTCCACACGCAAATTGACAATAAAACACGCAAAATTTAATCAAAACACGCAAAGCCGCCTCTTGATTTTTCATTTAATAAATATTTCATAATTATTTCTATAGAAACCACCAACAAAATAATTTAATTCAGAAAAAAAAAGACGAACACTCAAAAATATTATTTTAAAAAGTAATAAAAATGTCAAAAATAGTAATAATAATAGAAAAAAGTATGTGAAATTCGTGATAAAAAATAATATGTGCAACTCGTGCGGGATTGTCGATTGCCCACTCAAGCGAATGAGCGCACTCACTACGTTCATGCGCTCAACTTCGCTTTCGTGAGCAATCGACAATTTCCCGCACTTATTGCACAATATGTACTATTTTGGCTGTGAATTAATTGATATTTCTATCTCTAGTATGTACATGTAAAATTTCATGCTCATAGGTCCAAAGATTTAGGAAAATGATGGGTAAATTTTATCAAAATTGTTATGATTAAAAAATTCTAGCATAATTTTTTATAGGTTTTAGAAAACAAAAAATTATTCTACTCTCCTCGCATGGTGTTACATAGAATCCATGTTTAAAAACAACTTATTCTACTGAACACAATTGGCGCAAGTACGGCTTGCACTTAACCGAACTTCCTGTATCATTTAAACCTCGTTAGTTAAAAGGTATTCAACTTTATATACTAAAAAAAATATTATTCTATTATCATTCTCTTCCAGTTACATTTACATTTTCAATCGTTCGTTCGCTACATAATTTGAAAACTAATGAAATTTGCATTTATGTATATACCAACAATACCCAACACCCAACGAACCTAATATTAACTCTAAGCCTTAATAACTTTAAAATAAACATATATTATTCATTAAAGAAAATTTTAAATTATCTTACGAGCGTGGCAGAGTACACAATGCGGAACCAATTAAGAACCGTTTACCGACGAAGCTTTTATAATATAAATTATTATTAATTACCATAAAATAACCATATAGCAGCTATCTTACTTCACCCCCCACCTCCGTTCAAACTACTACAAAAGTCGCGCCCCGTAAATGTTCTATCGATATATCGGTGGTGATGGACTCCCCACAGCCGAGTGTTCGCTTCATTTTTAATAACCAATAAAAATTCATAACATAAACGGGGGGACAGGGCAAGTGAATTTATAAAAAGTTTTTTAAATGCAATCTCTGTCAATGTTTGGGTCTGTCCGCCAGTGTAAGTTAATTTACAATAATTTTACATTGTTTTTTACGAGAATGTAAATTATTTTTGACGTTGGAAAAAATTTTTTAATTACAGTATTATTGCGCTTACGAGGATTAAGTTACAGTGAGATCAACTGAAAAAAAAACCTATACCTGTGATAAAATGACATTACAACAGAGACAAGCTATGTACTTTTCGAGCTGTGTACTGTACAAGATTATATTCTAAAATAAGACTGTTGTGCCGCCTATCGGGAAAGTTGGTTAAAACTGGTGTCTGAGGTAACATTAAATGCATACGTAAATTTAAAGAAAAAAAATTATTAAATGAATAAAAATTACAATTATTTATTATTTATTGTGATTTCCTGTTCGTTACAACAAAGGGGGAGAGGGGAGAGGTTGATCAAAAATGCGTAAATACCTACATGCAGGGAGAAAATAGAAAAGTTTTCCTCACCATTTAGATTAACTTTACTAAAGCGATACACAATATTATTAAAAAATATTGATTTATCGTTAAATGACATCAGTTTGAAAAAAAACTGATAAAAAGTAATAAAAATGTAAAAAGTTAAAAAGTAATAAAAATGTCAAAAATAGTAATAATAATAGAAAAAAGAATGTGAAATTCGTAATAAAAAATAGTATGTGCAACTCGTACGGGATTGTCGATTGCCTACTCAAGCGAATGAGCTTACTCACTACGTTGGTGCGCTCAACTTCGCTTTCGTGGGCAATCGGCAATTTCCCGCACTTATTGCACAATATACTATTTTGAGTTATTTATGAAGATATAGCGTCGTTAACCAAACTGAGAAATTTCCAAATGCCTGCAGAGGGCCAGCGTTTTTATACATTTTTAGCCGCTCGAAACCGTTCCAGAAATCCGTTCAACACGATTTTTAAAATATTTCAGCAATTCAAATTTTTTTTTGATATCTTTCATGAAATGCTGATACACAAGGCCGGTTCTAGGGAGGCAGCCGGGGCACGTGCCCCCAACCCCTGCTGTAGGTGTTAGGGGCGGCAAAAGTGCAAGTTCGGGGGCGTCAAAATGTTGAAGAGTTTTCTTTTTGCTCGTCACTTGTTTTTTAAAGGAATATTTGAACTTAGAAATTTTAATTTTTCTCGGGAAGGGCACCAAGAACAAAATTTGCCACCCCCTTATAATAATTGTAAATCCGGCCCTGTTAATACAGAATAAGACAATAAGAACTAGGGAAAAGTTTTTTCTCAAAGTGTTGTAACGCCTTAAGCTATTTACTAAATTAAAACACAGTCTCAGGTAGGGATGATGGATATTAGAAAAACATTGATGTTGACATCGATGTTAACATCGATTCAAGAGTATCGATATACGATATATATCGAAAGAAAGACATCGATGTTCGAAAACATCTATGTTTATGTAGCAAAATAAATAACAATTATAATATAGTATTTTATTTGTTAAAAATTAACATTACCAGTATTTATTTGGTACACTTTGCAAAAAAAGTCACTTTGTTAGAAGTTTCCCTTTTAATCTGTTCCTGCAAATGCAAATCTGTTGATACAAATGCTGCCCAGCTTTTCAAAAAAAGCCTCTCTGAAGCTGTTGAAGTTGCTGTGAGACACAAATATTTAATGACAATTTTTTTCAAATTTGGATAAGTGGACCCTAGAGCTTGCCATAAAAGTAGTGGATCTTGTTTTAAATCAGCTACAGGACTTTTTAACTACTGGATAGCTTAGAGTAATATCGATGTTTCGATATTATTCTCGTAATATCGATGTGTCGATGTTATCGAGGACATAACATCGATGTTTTTACATCGATGTTTTCCCCCTAAACATCGATGTTTTTCTACCATCGATGAATATCGATCATCCCTAGTCTCAGGTCAAAAGTTTTGAGAAATGTATAAAAAAAATTTAAATATCCGAACAAATGACTGCCAAGAATTCTATTTAACAGCAACGCTAAAACGACTTAATGTTACCCTCAGCATTTTATTTTTAAGGCGGAAACATGAATCATTCGGATGTAATATATATCTGCGACATTTCTTCCATTTCAAACTATGTACTTAAATAAAAACTTCAGTTACACTAGAATTTTAATAAAATATGTAACTACTTATATACAAACACTAATGTAGTAATTTGTATAGTCTCTATTAGAATTTAAATGTTTTAATATTCTCTCTTGTGCCATGTCTTGCGTTCACGAATTTTATCAAAAAATAGAGTAAAACAACAACAACAATTGAACAACAAAACAAAACACGAAAACAGTAATATTATGAACAACTGAAAATAAACTACAAACATAACTAAAAACAAAAGAAGTTATCATCTCTCTCCAGATCTCTCTTAATAATGATGCGAAGTGGGGCGGGCCCGTGCCATAGGTACTTATTACACACTATCTACGGTCTGTGTACGGAAAGTTGAACTTATAGGTAGTACACCCAACTAAATGCAGACTTTAAATATTAAGCCGGTTCTACACGATGCTACGAACGTTTCTTCCAATGTTCGATCGAACGTTTGATGCAGGTAAGTTCGACAGTTGGTGCTGCGAATGTTCCTGCTACACGGTGAATCGACTGTTTGACTCAATACTATGATGATCTGTTGATACAAACATTTATTTAGTGGACGAGAATGTCTTCTATCTTATGTTATCGCTAATATTATACACTCTGAGAGACACTGATGTTGTCTCTCTTCATATGAACGAGTCGTGTAGCCGTTGAGTTGAACCAACGAACATGGTCCTTCAAACGTTCGAAGCATCTCTTTGACTCGGTGTAAGAATCCCGACATCGGCTGGAAGGTGGCCAAATGCGAACGTTCGACGCTCGACATTGGACGCTCGTGGGTTCGAGCAACAACCACACGATGCCACGCGAATCATCAAACGTCCAATGTTGCAAGGTGTTCGTAGCATCGTGTAGAACCGGCTTTAAGAAAGTATGTATATAGCATGATACAAGATGATTCAAATCGTAAAGCTTGTAATCGTAGATAGGTAATTTATTTAAAAGGGGATATTCTAGTCTAGAAATTCGAAAAAATTGATTTTTTTCATATTGAGATCTATAAAAATAAGCCTCTAAAAGGATTTACGGAAATTCGATTTATTTTCGGAGTTATGGTTATTTCTCCCTGTATAACTGTGTATCATTTCAGTGTTAAATTCAAATTTTTAATATACATTACCCGAAACTGCTTTTTCGATACGGTTGACATGACATCTCAAGCTTTAATGCACCAATTTATTTGAAATTTGGTACAGACCTTCTTAATACTATCAAAATTGGTCCAACGTAGGGATTTTTGAATTTTTTTTTTTTTTACTATTTTTAAAAAATTTTGAAAGTTGAAAAAAGGAGGCGAAAAAATGATTTTCTTTTTTAAATGGACGCCATTTTGTGAAAAAATTTATTTTTTCAAACCGACTACGTCCTACTAATTTTACATCTTTGTTTATTAAGAATTAAGTAAAATTTAATGTTTCAGATCACCAGGAGAGTTGGAATCACGTCAATCAGGAGACACCTTTTTTTTCAATTTTGAATTTTTTTAAAATTTTTATACATTTTTATACTTTTCAAATATCAGTAAAAAACTGTTAAAAAAATGGATACTAAAAATCCGACAGAAACATAGGAACATGAAAAATGAAAACTGCGGCTGCAATCGTGTGCACCAATATCCGCCCCTTTTCAAAGACACTTTTTTCAAAAAATTATAATAATTATAAAAAATAAATAAAAATGAATAAAAAAAATATTTTTGTATTAATCGTCAAAAAAAAATTTATCCCCATTCCCCCATCCTATCCATCCGAAAAAAAATTGCGAAAATTATAAGTATTTTTCAGCCGATCACACTGTAATTGTACCTTAATTACTTAGTCGCTACTGAACACATATAATACACAATAATACTATGTGCTATTAAAAGTTAAAAGGACAAACTCCTTGATTCATTCAGTATTATAAATAACTTCTTATGCATACCGCTAAACATATTCATAAACAAAACTTATTCTGTTTCGTCTGTTAACTGTGATTTTAAACATTCATTTCAAGGTAGTTGATATCTTTTTGAACAAGTGTACCTCTAACTCTGTTCCCTTCCTCGCCCACGGTGTGTTTTGTAAGTAGACGTTCAAATTTTGAAATCTAATTACCTCTATAAAGTTAATTATTAGAACGTATATATTTATTTAACCAACATATAATTTAAAAGACTACAAAATTACAGATATAATTTTATCACAAACTTGCGTAATGATTTTATTTTACACAAAATACAATTTTTAATCAAAATCCTTTTGGAGGACCTCATGAATTCGATTCAAAAGTGGTCGTACCAAGTTGAGCATAATTTCTGTTTTGCAGATATGACGAGTTAAATCTGTTAGGTTAGGTCACACTGGAAGCGGGTACGTACGACAAATCACTCGCGCGTACTTCTAAGCACACGTCAGATTGAAACAAATAATGCAAATGAACGAAGATGGTCACACTAGATACGAGTTATTCTTGCGCGCACTTACGTAGTCGTCAGTGTTAAAAATTGAAACAAAAAAGTTTATTTTTTTCGCACTAGTACGTGTAGAAGATAAAGAAGATATACAACTGAAGTAAAAGTAATACAATTTATGAATATTATTTGAATTTTAACGGATATTTTCATTTGTTACAATTTTTGTAGTACCAAATTACAATTTTATAAAGCTTATTATTTGATAAATTAAGAACACATTTAAATGGGTATAGAAAAATTAATACCCCTGTCGCAGCATCCTGCATAACATAGCGAATTTTCATTTACAAAAGTACGTTTTTCTCGGAGTTTCTTAAAAATAAGATGTTTCGTTCTTGAGTTATCGTGCGGACACATTTATATATATGTTTACTAAGTGTCCGCACGAAAACTCAAGAACGAAACATCTTATTTTTAAGAAATTTCGTGAAAACGTTTACGGGGTTTTGGACATTTTTCGTGAAAAAAATTTGGCGGAATGAGGCGGAAAAATCACATAAAAGTTTTTTTTATTTACAATTACTCTATATCAACTAGTTTCCGAGAAAAACGTACTTTTGTAAATGGAAATTCGCTATGTTATGCAGGATGCTGCGACAGGGGTATTTGAATTTACAGCAGATGACACAAATATTTATTATGTAAAAGTGAATTGCTTGGAAATTGCGACATTCATTTCTTTATTTTACTGCACTATTGTTGTTAAAGCGGTAGTAACACTAGTTACAATATTAAATTAGTATTAGTAATAGTTTGTTCAAAGCACTCTTGTGACATAACTTTTTCCTTATGGGAATCCAATGTTAAAAATTAACATGTAAATCGTATGTATACATCCAAATGGGACACCTGGTATATTATGTATACGGGTATAATATACGTGATATATATGCAATACCACAGCAATACATACATATGGTATCGAATATGTGCTTAGATTGTGAATAACTTCACACCTTTTACGAGAAGACTATCACAGTCTAAGCAACATAGTTTTTCTCGGAAACTAGTTGACATAGAAAAATAGTTTAAGTATCTTTTTTATGTAATTTTTTCTCCTCTTTTAAATGGTGTAAAAAAATTTCACAAAAATTTTTGAATAAGTGGAAATTTTGGCAAAAAACTAATTTTTTGCAAGAACAAATACTATGTTCCTGGCATCCGACATGTCTGGCTAACGAACTTGTCCAACGGTTTGGGATTTCCAACATTTTCACCAAAAGGGACATTTCGTTCGAGAGTTATCGTGCGGACACACACACACACATATATATATATATATATATATATATATATATATATATATATATATATATATATATATATATATATACATATATACATATATATATATATATATATGTATATATATACATATATACATATTATATATATATATATATATATATATATATATATATATATATATATATATATATATCAATTTTGGTGAATATTATTTTCGGTTTCTAGGGACCTCAAAACAAATTTCTGCCATGGTCCCGGGTTCAAGTTGCGTCATGACAGTGGCTGTAATAGTTGAATTCCATTCTGGAAATTCGCTAATAATTCTCGTATTTGAGACGGAGCAAAAAAAAGTACTACAACAGAGAAATTTGTAGAAAACTTTGGTTAGAGTTTGCGAAAACATTAAATCTTCCTTTATTCATACGAAAATATTGAAAAAACTTGTTTTTTTCTATTTTCAAATGTGGAAATAATTTCCTAAATTCAAATGGGAAGAGTAATGAGTGTTGTAGAAACAAAATTTTCTATTTGAAATCCTCCCTAATTTGAAAAAAAATTTCAATAAACAAAATAATCATAAATAAAAAAGTTCCTTTTTTATTTGAACTGCCCCCTTAAATAAATGTCTAGAGAAGTTTCGTTAAAATCCTTTAAAAAATCATTTCGGATCAACCACCTTAAATAACATTTTTAAATTAAACATTTGGTACCATTGATATAAGTATTAAATATTTGATCTGTATGAATATTAATTCCTATTAAATACTGTATTTATACATAATTTCTCATTCAAAGCAACTGGAAAAATATTATTATTCAATTTGGATTACATCCAATAGACATTTTTTGATAACACGGGGAAACGTAGTGGGGTAAAGCGGGGGGGGGAACTGTAACCAACCAGAACGTAAACAAACAAGAAAGCTTGCATTTTTTTGTAATATTTTTATATAAAAGATATTTTTCTCTACATACGGTTTTTATTGTTTATAATCAAAATAGTAGGAACAGACAGACGGACGGAAAAACGGACAAACAGACAAAAGAAAATTTCTTTTGTGTTTTGTTTTTGTGTAGGAGCAAAAAAAACACATTTGTGAAGTTTTCTACGATTATCCAAAGCTTTACGAAATTTATTTCTGTATATATATGAGAAATTTTTTTTTTTGTTGGGGCCGGAAGAACGGCAAATTTTTATAGTGGATTTATTGGACCATTTACGCAAGTTGAGATATAATCCCATTAGTAGGTACGTTAGCGTTTCAATTTTCTTTTTCAAAAAAAAGTTACATGACTTTATAATCATACTGTATATTTTAGGTAATGGTTAAAACATTTTATAAATAAATTTCAATATTTTTATGTTGCCTTCATTCTGTACCCTTAGGGGTGTAGTGCTCACTCAGGGAGATAATGGAGAAAATTAACTCAACATTTGAGAAATTTTGAGAAAATAAACGGAGCGACAAGACCGACAAACCACCTCAATTTCCAATTTTTGTTATCATCATTTTTGAGAAGCATGTTTATTTATTATTTATGGTTTTGTAATAAAAAAAGAGGTTTTATATTTTTCAAATAAATTGAATTTAATAGCATCGTTGACAGGAATAATTGTAACTCTGATTCTAAAAATATAATATGCGCAATGTGCATGGCCATCAGTCCATCAAATATTCATGCGTTCCGTTGCTCAAAACTGATACAGTGATAACAAAATAATGTTAAATTACATGTTACACACGAGCGAAAAAGTTATGCAAGAACTGTGCAGTGGCAAGTACGTAATTGTGTGAGTGTGTAATATGCCTCACAATCGAGTTGCATACTATACTTTATCTACGATTAACACGAAATACACAATAAATAATATAGGTATTATACATTAAAATTGTGTAGAATTTGAAATTTAATAAAAACAAATGTCAACATCCAGTTGTTAGATGAAAAATTTGTAGAGGTTTTATTAATATAATATGCCGTTCACATTATTCCGGTAGCATTCGAGTCCAGTGATCGAAACCAGCGTTGGAACGTCACTGGAATAATGTAGGCCGGCACTGGAACGCACTGGATTGACGGTCCACTTTTCATTCCAGTTAGCCCATTTCAGAGCCACTAGAGTAGTGTAAACGTTCAATTCAGTGCTGAATTAAACGCTGGACAGTGAACAAGCATTGTTGCTAGCGAATTTTCAGAATAGAATTCAGCTATTACAGCCACTGTCATGGCGCGACTTGAGCCCGCGACTATGGTAGAAATTTGTTTTGAGATCCCTAGAAACCGAAAACAATATTCACTAAAATTTATATATAAATAAATAAATAAATATATATATATATATATATATATATATATATATATATATATATATATATATATATATATATATATATATATCTGTTAGGGTGGTCCTTAAGAAACTAATATTTAAAAATTACTAAGGGCACCCGTTCATTTTGTTCCACAAATAAAAGTTTTAGATTTTTAAAAAATGTTTTAGGGGTCGCTACCAAGCTTTGAATTTTCAAAATAATCGAAGATTTTTCAAAATTTCTATAAAATTTCATCAAGTTGGTGAGCACCAAAGTGACATTGATTATGAATTAAATAATAAATTAGGACATTTCATTAATTTTTAATTACATATCACTCACTCATAGCTCATTAAATAGATGTTCCCAGACATGCGCTTTGCAGTGTCATCCAGGCTCTGGGTACATCTATTTAATGAGCTATGAGTGAGTGATATGTAATTAAAAGTTAATGTAATGTCATAATTTATTATTTAATTCATAGTCAATGTCACTTTGGTGCTCACCAACTTGATGAAATTTTATAGAAATTTTGAAAAATCTTCGATTATTTTGAAAATTCAAAGCTTGGTAGCGACCCCTAAAACATTTTTTAAAAACCAAATTTTTTAAAATGAAGCTGAAGTTCTTTCAACTCTTCTTTTCATTTAGAATTAAATTTAGCTTCCAAGCAATTAAAGAATTTTCAAGTTCACCTTATCATTAATTTTTGAGTCCATCTCGTGGCACAATTATCCTTATCAACATGTTGTAACAAAACCACCAACAACTTATATAACCTATCGTATTACACTGTAGTCAATTCAATTTCCGATTTTTTTCAATTTATGTCAGGACAAAAAAGAGAAATACAATTTCCTTGATTATTTAATTTATTTTTATTTTATTTTACTACTGTTTTTTTTTTCATTCCCCGCCAAGGGATGCCACATTGTGATGTCTTTTACGAGCAAGTTTATTATTATTGACTATTATTTTAGTATACCTAAGTATATCTGTAATCTTTCCTTATAATATGTGTTAGCAATTTATGTAGTAGCAATTTAATGTTGTTGAGCTTACCGCGTTTTGATGCGTGAAAACTATCTTGCGGTGAAATTTTCTCGATTTGTGCACTCAATTTTGATCGCGGTAAGATTTGGCGGTCGGCATTGATTTTCTCGACGGCATAACGGAACGCGACTTCCTGTTTGTCGTCAGCCGGATGAAAGAGGCCACCTGTAAAAATAAAATGATGTTTAAATAAAATGATTTTACACCCTTTTACACCGTTTTTGTCGTAATGGCATCATTAGGTTTTTGGGTCGCTTCTTTTGAATCGATTGTGTCAGAACAACCCCGGATCTATGATTTTTTAGAACCGGGACAGAAATTTGAAATTGGCGCCCCGCCTCTCCAACGTTTTTACATAAATTATCTAGTATATAAGTCCTTTATAAAACTTCAATTTTTCCCGTTGCGGCAATGATAAAAATTGAGGGTTTTGTAATGGATCAATATAGGTACAAGTTGATTTTTTAATTTAATAAATCTACTCCGAAAGCACTACAAGTTGTGCAAATTTCAAATTTTTATCACCAGCCCCATCAGAGATACAAGGGCGCAAAATTCCAAAATTTGGAAAAAATGTCAGTTTTCGGAAGTTTGTAAAAATTACAGGATACAAGTTTCACAATTGAAATAGTGTGTATTTGTTTCATAATGGGTAGTTGTACCCGTATAGCTATTCTCATAATAAAATACTAAGCGAGGTTTAAAACATTCCTACCCTAAGAAAAAAAAAATGTTCAAAAAGTGAATTTTGCTAAATTTTGATATCCAACTTTAGGTAAAATTTTCTTATGGAAGGGACAAAAATAGGTTAAATATGGACATCACTTAAAATAAAGAGACATTTATTACGAAATATGTGCATTGGCATAGATGGCTGAAAACAAAAAATCAGCTCAAATTGGAAAACAGAAATGGCTATCACGCTTAAACGGTTCAAGATAGTTTTTTTTAAGAACTGTTCTCAATACTTCAAGTACAGTAGAAACAACTGGAAGAATATTAATTTTTTCTAAAATGGTCGAGCAACCAATTTTTTTTTAGACCATTTGATATAGACCGACCTAGTATGATTTTGGCGCCCCCTGAAACTGACGCCCGGGGCAGGGGCCTCGGTTTGCCCCCCTTTAGATCCGGGCCTGTGTCAGAGTGCTTGAAAACTGATGCTTTGAACGTATTCAAAGCCGGATTAACGAATTGTTACTCGAAGAGAGTCTGATAGTTATGGAAAAAGTAAAGAATAAATCAAATTAATAAAAGACTTCTCAAAATTTCTTTAAGAAATCCTCTTATCTTTCAAAAGTGTTAAAAAATAATCAAGCTTCTTAAATAGTGTTTACTTCCTCTTGGGTATAATTACCTGTAACCAGTTCAGAAATAAGAATGGACTCCCTTAAATATGTCTCATCTTTCCCGGGGGTGACAACATTTTTGCTGCATTGCACAAAAAGTGGGTGACCTTCTCTAAGTAGGTATTGGACTATGCTTATACTTTTTGAGGCAATTAAAGAGAAATTAATTTCCAAGCTTGGCAAATCCCGACAGAATTTTGTAGGTTTGTGTAAAAAGAGTTTTTCTACAGTTTTCTATAATTTTTATCTAGAGCCCACTGGCAACTTAATGCGGTATTGTGCGCAGTTGCTACTTATTAAAAAATTTTGATAACAAATTTAACAAGGAAGGTTCTTAGGCCATTATATAATAATGTTATGGTAAAAAATCCATATAATCTACTTATGTTATCTTAATAAAGTTAATTCTGTTTTTTTACCACAAAAAACAAACCGCTAATCCGAATTTGCTGAAAACTTTATCCGGTCTTCATTTCTTGATTACGCATCTAATGAAATTAGTTCGGAGTTGATATCATCATTTGTTCTCGAGATATGTGAAACGAAAAAAATTCACGAACAAACGAACGAACGAACGAATTAACGAACGTACGCACAGACATCACGCTAAAAACGATGGATTCGGATTCTAGTGACCTTGAAACGTGGAGATATGTCAAAATTAGCGATTCGTAAAATCGGACCCAATACAATAACTTCCTATGGGAAGTTGAAAATCCGAACTGAGCCAAATTTTAGGGAAATTACGAGAATCCTTGTTTTTTTTTGACCAAATCTAAAAATGCCTACACTAAACCTTGTTATTTTACTCGCAAATTTACTTTAGTTTTTTCCATTCGCAAAAAAAAATTTTGCATAATATATTTCTTTACTCAATATTCTTAATGGTTTTTTTCTCAATATTTTTTTGTTATTACTTTGAGCACGGCCCATACATACATAATTAGTGAATATATGCTAAATGTAGGTACCCACGTTACCGACCATGAATACTCAATATTTACAAATACAAAATTTTCCATCTATTCTCCAATTCTAGAATATTCACACATACATACAGATGTGGACAAAAAAATTGTAACACACAAGTGAACAAAATGAACTTTAGTTTTTAGTGAAAGAATTTTCACTATAAGTTTACATTCATAAAAATAACCACAAAAATTTTTTCACAAAAATTTACTTTTGATAATTCAGTTGTTTCATTAAAACCAATGGATTTTTATTCATAACAGTGTTACAATTATTTTGTGCACGCGTGTACATTGTTTTACACATTGCTCGGAAATATTGTAAGGAAATTTACAGACTGAATGAATGTGCTGTATACGTGATATGCATATTTTTGGTACATATACCCTATATAATATATATATATATATATATATATATATATATATATATATATATATATATATATATATATATATATATATATATATATAGGACTATACGAGCTAGTAAGTACTTATATATATGAACATTTTTGTTTGAATACAAAATTTGAATATTCGAAAATAAAATTTGCAAAATTTCTCGTCCGTGGAATAAAGAGATAGATTATATTGTTACCGAATGTATATATACAATATATTCTAGACACAATATTATATTTGATATATTCTACTGCAATTTAGAATTATTTATAAATTCGATTATGTTAGACCGAAATTTTATTTACATTAATTTCATGGTATCGAAAATTTTCTGGAATAATTGTATAAATAATATTGGTATACACATATACAGAGTGAATCATAAGTAATCGGCAAAATTATATCTGGACACTCAAAGGGCGGAACTAATAATATTTTAATTAAGGTACCATCACAGTGTGATTTGCCGAAAAATAGTCAATTTTCACAATTTTTTTTTCGGATGGATAAGATGGGGGAATGAGGATGAATTTTTTTTACAATTAATACCACTATTTAACAATATAAAAATATTTCCTTTAAATTTATTTTTAATTATTTTTTATAATTATTATAATTTTTTGAAAAAAGTATCTTTAAAAAAGGCCAAAATTCAGTGCCCATGATTGCGGCTGCAATTTTTATCTAAAAAAAAAATCAAATAGATTATCAATCTGCAGGTAAATCGCTATGTTCCTATGGGAGCTCTTTTCTGAAATTTGAAAAAATGGCGCGGTTTGAATAAAAAGTACAAAATTTTTCAGTTTTCCGTGCGAAAAAATAGGAAGATTTCAAAAAAAAAGCTCCCATAGGACATAGCGGCTTACCTACAGATTAATAATACATTTGATTTTTTTTTAGATAAAAACTGCGGCCGCAATTGTGGGCACCGAATTTCGGCCTTTTTAAAGACCGAAAAAATAAATAAAAATAAATAAAAATAGTATATTGTGTAATAAGTTCGGGAGTGGGGCAATCGACAATCCCGCACGAGTTGCACATACAATTTTTTATTAGGAATTTCACATACTTTTTTCTATTACTATCACTTTTTTTGACATTATTATTACTTTTTAAAATAATATTTTTAAGTGTTCGTCTTTTTTTTCTTAATTAATTATCGTGTAATTACTTTGTTGGTGGTTTCTACAGAAATAATTATGAAATATTTATTAAATGAAAAATCAAGAGGCGGTTTTGCGTGTTTTGATTACATTTTGCGTGTTTTATTGTAAATTTATGTGCGGAAAGTTTACTTTCCGCACGCGAAAAAGTATGTGGGAAGAGTACAGTGGGCAAACAGCTATTTTGCGTACAGAAATGTGTGCGCCAAATTAGTACCTCTCCCGCATGAGTAATAAAAAAATATTTTTGTATTATGTCTAATAGTGGTATTAATCGTAAAAAAAATTCATCCCCATTCCTCCATCTTATCCATCCGAAAAAAGTTGTGAAAATTGACTATTTTTCTGCAGAATCATACTGTGATGGTACCTTAACAATTGTGGTTCTGAGGTTGCTCCTTTTTAAAATCAGCCCATTTTCTAGATAAACGCGTGAAAATTGGGGTTGAACTACTGAGGTGTAGTGGCTAAATATAAAGTACGATAACATTTGCGGTGATGTACCGTAAAATGGGACTACTTGGAACGTGTTTCGAAAGTTTTTTTTTTTGTAACTTTTTTTTTAAGATTCGAAATTTCAAATTTTTTAATCCAGTAAAACAATGTGCCCTCTGGCTATCAAAGGCATAACAAAATCTAGTGTTCCCCCCCCCCCCCCCACAATAACATATATTTAAAAAAAAAAATTCAAAGTAGCTAATTTCAAGTGTGCGGTTTCTTTGACAGGGCATTAAAATGCGACTAATATCAAAAACCAAGCACAGTGGTCATTTAGAAAAATGTAATACCTTATGAAAAATATCAAATATGTTTAAGGACGGTTTGTTAAAGTGGCCTCAAAACTTAATATGTATCAATTTAACTCTGTTTCACGGTCTCCTCTCTGGTTAGTTTTGAACTCACGACCTATTAGACAAAAGCGGATCTCCCAATCATTAGAAAAGCTTGGAGTATGCTAAGTGAAAGTCTCCTATAAATTTCTACTGAAGATGGGTAGGTATATATAATGACAAAATAGTGGCAATTTTCCCAGAAAGAGGACATTCTTGAATTCTATTGGGTTGAATTTACGGGAATATCACATTTTTACTGTATTTCCTTTGAACAAATCCTATCCAGAATATTTTCACAAAATTTCGTACACGGAGGTCCTATAAAAATCACTGTGCTCAACACTACAATCGACGTGTAACAGGCGAACATATTCAATTTTGTACGGGAAAACATTATAAAAATTATAATTTTTTCCGTACAAAATTGAATATGTTCGCCTGTTACACGTCGATTGTAGTGTTGAGCAAAGTAATTTTTATAGGAATTTTCTCTCCGTGTAGTAATCGAAGTTTCTAACTATTGTGATTCTACTATTATTTCTCAACGAAAGTGCATATAACCCCTTAATAATTCAAAAACATATATTTACAATACACAATATTTTAATGCGCAAGTTTTCCCCCCGGTAAGACTATGAAAAAGGATTATTATTGGAAATGTTGACTTACCGATCCTTATGACATCCGGTAATCCTTTGGTCACATGTACAACATAGAGCAGTAAGAACATATAATGTCCCAACAATAATCCATTACGTCGACTATTGTTACTTATGACCTGTGCCATTCTAATCCAATCCAATATGGCGTCTCGTCTCGATTATCCCGTATTTATTAAAGTGTATATATACAGAGCGCACACCAGACAAGACCGCACACACAAAGATCAAGCAAGAGGATCGGATGTTGATAATCTTATTTCTTTTATTTCTTGTTGGATGTACAAAATGTTACATATACACGCTACAATAAAGTATCTTTTATCTATCTCTCTTTGACCGTGCCGTTTACATAGAATGATTGTCAGTTAAATTGCAATCGTCGTCACTGACATTGTCGTATATAATCGTTTTATTTGGAACTAATAAACATTCTGTTGAAATTTACATAGTAAGTAGTTTGCTTGTTGTAGGAAAAATTCGAACAAAAAATTTATTTGATGCTGTTCTCCTGATACCTCGTGAACCGGCTTCACTGTTCACTGAAACAAAAGAAAAAAAAATTTTTTTAAATTTAAAAGAAGATTTTTTAATCATTTTATTTTTTAGTCATAATCGAGGGTGAATAAGTCGACTAATAAATGTAACCAAAATTAGTCGACTAAATCGACTAATCTATTAATTAATCCACATCACTAGTCTGTGATTGGTGTTTTGTTAAAAATTACACTTTATTAGGATAGCAAATTTTATTGAAATAGTATTTTACAATATAAGTTCGGTAAGTTGCTTTTACTGATCGAGAAAATGTTGCGAAAACGAGACCGGCAGGGTCGAGTTTTTGCAATTTTCGAGATCAGTAAATGCACTTAACGCATCGTGTATTGTATAATATTTTTTGCACGATCGATTTAAAATAATTAAAGATTAAAAATGTGTTAAATAAAAACTAAAATTCAGATAATATAGATGAAATTTATATTTCTATCTTATGACATAGAATGCCATGAATAAATATTATAAATATTCATAACAACTAATATGAATCTTTGTAGTGACAATTGACAACTATATTTGTAAATAAAAAATTTAATGTCAATATTTCACTGGCGTGAATATTTTTTTTTTGAATTTTCTATTAAAAAAAATTGAGGAAAATAGTTTGTTAAACTATATTATTAGTGAGAATAATGAAATTGATGAAGCATTTTATTTTTGACTGCAAATTTATTCTCGTAAAATGAAAGGAAGATTATGAAAGCCACAGAAAATCTTAATGATTGAACGACCTTTTGAAATGTCAATAAAATAAGAAGACTGATGCCAACAATAATAATAATAATGTGCAAACTAGTGAAAATTTTCATATTATTAATGGATTTATTTTCCTAATTGTTCAAATTGTACTTTTAATTTCAATATAAATAAAAATATAATCATTTTTGAGCTAATTTAACTTACCACACTCCTATTTACTTACCACGCATCTATTTCACTTACCGCACTGTTATTTTTTGGTTTTCATGGATATAAACAAACGTTCGGGAAATGTAACTTACCAGCATTGTCAACAGCCTCGGTAAATGCATGAAAATACACGATCGTGCAAAAAATTTATTTTAATAAGAAATAAAAATTAACAAATGATAGAGAGATATTTGTCTGAATCTGATATATTTGACGTGAAACAAGCCGACACTTGATCTTCAGTGAAAAAAAATATATTTTTCAATTTTCCATTTTTATCTGTTTAATGAACAATGGCAACCTATTCGAAAAACATAATTTTCTAATCATCTTTAAAAAAATAAGTATTTTTCTAGATTCTAATAATAAAAAATAAAAATATAAAGTTACCTTCTTTTTATCCAATGATCAAATTTTAAATCCAAACTTGAGCAAGACGCTTCAAACAATTTTTTAAATTACTAAATTTATAATATAATCAAACTAATTATTTTCACTCAATTTTCCTCAACTGATAAATAATTTTTTATGAATTTGTATACTGGGTCATAACTCATGACCTTAGAAGAAGATATTATGTGTTTTGATTTTAAGAAACAAAAATTAATAAATGATAGAGATTCATATTTGTTTATAGAGATATTTGACGTGAAAAAGAGCCGATACTTCTCTTCCCTTAAGGTATCAGGCTGGAGTTCCGAAAATGGGAACACTCAGATTGGCTTCAAATTTTTACCAGACTCTCTATTATACAATAGATGACAGTATCCAAAAGGATTTACAGCGACTCGAAAGGGGAGTGAAAAAAATTTTTTTTTGTAAAATCTGTTGATAATTTTATTGATGTTAACTATCCAGAACTGTCCAATCCTTACTACTGACTTTTTTCTTATTTTCTCAAAAACTAGCTAACTTAGAATGATAGTTCAAAAACCTTTTTTTATGTGATTTTTTTCCGTCTTTACAATGGTGTAAAAAAATACGGCAAAAACTTTTAAATTATAGCAAATTTTGGCAAAAAACAAATTTTTTGCAAGAACAAAAACCATGTTCCTGGCATCCGACATGTCTGGCTGAAGAACTCATCCAAGATTTTTGAACTTCCAACGTTCTCACCAAATTTCGTAAACCTAGAAAGTTTTGCTAGGGAGTTATCGTGCTGATACATAAATACATACATACATATATATATATATATATATATATATATATATATATATATACATATATATATATATATATATATATATATATATATATATATATATATATATATATATAAATTTTAGTGAATATTATTTTCGGCTTCTAGGGACCTCAAAACAAATTTCTGCCATAGTCCCGGGGTCAAGTCGCGTAATGAGACCTACTGTAATAGCTGAATTTCCATTCTGGAAATTCACTAAAAGAAAAAGTAAATCTATGGCTTGTTCACAAGTTGGCCAGTCAGTGTTCTTTCCATTCTTTCCGATAGGTGGTATGATAAGCGGTCACCTACCACCAATGTAAATATAGTTTCTTCTAGCTATAAAACATCATCTCGACAAAACAAGAATATTGTGTGAATATGACCTTAATCGGTCAAGTCGTTCAGAAATTACGCAATCATTAACAGACGCATTAGAAAATATACATAATAAAATATATTAACAACACAATGTATATGCATAGAAGCAGTACCTGGCAGTAGGTATGCGTACAGTTACTAAATATTTGTAATTTTAAAGCATGTTGGACAATTCGCATGAACATGCAATTACGTGAGTTTGGCTACTCCTGGCAGAGGCATAATTATTCGTGTCAATTTACACTAAATTAAAGATAAATGTCATACTTCAAACATACTCCTTCTGTATTATTGACAAAAATAGTTAAAAATCAATAGAGTCGTCCCCAACGGAAATTGGGTGAAAAAAACTAGAAAACTGTACACAAGACAAGCCACCCCGATTTTGACATAAAAGAAAGTATAACTATGTCAAACAAACATCTAGAAAAAGGTAGAAGGAATCAAAGTCGATAAAGCACATCACTTCTATCGTAAGGATATCGTATAGTAAGTCCTATCGAAAATATATTTTGATCGAAATTAGAAGAAAAGGAATTGAAATTGACTTTTCTTTTTTATTTCCAACTGTAGGTGAATGAATATTACATGGGAGAAAAGGAAACGGGATTTTCTTAAATAATAGTCTTAAGTGAAAAAAATATTTTTCAATTTTCGATTTTTGTCTGTTTATTGAACAGTGGAAACCTGTTTGAAAAATATAATTTTCTTAGAAATGAAATCATCTTTAAAAAAAAAATAAAATATTTTCATAGATTTAAGTTTAAATCCAAACTTGAGCAAGACGCTTCAAAACACTTTAACTTTTTAAAATGATTAAGACGAGTTAACTCGTTCTGCAATATGGCAGCTCAAAATGTTGTGATATGTATATATTCACTGGTACAGGTGCCGCCATCTGTGACACGTTTTCCGAAATACGGTATATAATTCTAAATAATGTCCAATTTTATCAGCATAGTTTAGTATAACTTATATTTTGTAAATTCCTAGGGTTCGCTTTTTTGATGTTTTTTTCTTTTTTTTTTTTTTTTATAACCTTATCTATTGTACTTATCATTGGCAATAAAAAGTCCGGCATTTTGAGACAAAAAAAATTTTTCCATATGGTTTGTTTAAGTAAAAGGGTTAAATTACTAAATTAATAAATGTAATTCAAACTAATTATATTCACTCAATTTTCCTCAAAAATTGATAACTTTTTATGATTTTTGTATACTGGGTCATGACTTTAGTAGAAGATATGTAGGTCTATGTTTTGATTTTTCTAATTCGCAAAAATATTTATATGTAAATTTTTATTAATTTACGCAGTTTGATAATTCCATTAAAATAATTAAAATAAGATTACTTGATAATCAACAAATAATAATAATAATAAAATTTCCATATTTTTAAAAACTGAGTTACATATTTTTTGTATTTTCATTTTAATTTGAATTTTTCTTTCTCAAATCAAGAAATTCTTTGCTAATTCTATTGAAATATAATACTTATAAGCAAGTTATATAATAATTTTATTGAAGTACGGTCAAAGCTTACAACTTTTCTTATATTGACGATAATCATTTGGTCAGACCATAGCTCCTGATAGCTGTTGCACCTTTTTTTTTAGTGATAGGCTTGTCTCTAACAAATTAGTGATATTATATGAATCTTTCTGGCATTGGTAGTTGTTATTTCTTTAAGTCGGAACCAGTTGAAAACAATAACATAACATATGAATTAAAAAATACTAATAATTTAAAGAAATCGAAAAAAGAAAATTTTACATAATACCAGACTGATTTGTTAGAAATGTCACCGTCACTAAAAAGAGAAGTACTATGGACACCATGAGCCATGAAATTTTAATTTATTTCACACAGGGCTGGATTCACCATGGAGGGGCTCCTGAGTACATCTCATGCCCTTGGTAAGCTGGTTAAAATAATAAGAAAATTTTCCAATTTTGCAAAAAAATTTCTATTTTACTCCTGTTTTGAGAGATTCATTACCAATTTTGTGGAGATCCCTATTTTATGCCAGTCCTGGGGCACGTGCCGCCAGTATCCCGATGTAAATCCGGCTTCGATCTCACATAAAACGTAGTTTGGCAAAGTTATCTCCGGTAGGTAGAGTTATCTCCAGTTAAAGATTGTAATATGACGTAAAACTAGCAGATTACCCGTAAGATAAATGATTATATGAGTGGATGAAGGTGTTATACGTGACATTTTATATAATTTTACAATAGAAGCCTTTAATAGTATATTGTGCAATAAGTGCGGAAAATTGTCGATTGCCCACAAAAGCGAAGTTGAGCGCACGAACGTAGTGAGTGCGCTCATTCGCTTGAGTGGGCAATCGACAATCCCGCACGAGTTGCACATACTATTTTATTACGTATTTCACATACTTTTTTCTATTATTATCACTATTGTTGACATTTTTATTACTTTTTAAAATAATATTTTTAAGTGTTCGTCATTTTTTTCTGAATTAAATATCGTTTAAATTACTTGGTTGGTGGTTTCTATAGAAATAATTATGAAATATTTACTAAATGAAAAATCAAGAGGCGGCTTTGCGTGTTTTGATTAAATTTTGCGTGTTTTATTGTCAATTTGCGTGTGCAAAGTTACTTTCGACACGCAAAAAGTATGTGGGAAGAGTACAGTGGGCAAACAGCTATTTTACGTACAGAAATGTGTGCGCCAAGTTAGTACTTCTCCCGCATGAGTAATAAAAAAGTTTTTATAAATAGTTCCCATGCAATACCATGTGTTTATTATTGAATTTCTACAAAACTATTAGGCGCAATGAAACCAAATTGTAATATTTAATACTTCAGCATAGGATATTCCAAAATTTTGCAAAAAATGACTTTTTAAAAAAATGTTACCTAACACCTTTATCCATTCACGTCTTCAAATAATTTCACCATTAATTCACTTGTGAAACTGAAAGCTTAAACGAAAGTTTAAATCACTTTTTTTGAAACTACATTTTTGAAATCGTTATGTACGATTGATTAAACTCTTCAAAGCTAAAAATTATTTTCCTCCAAGGGAAAGCCTTATTTCATGAACTAATAAAGAAAATAGTTATATCTTTAATATTTCTGATATTTTAATATTATTTCTTAAACACAGAAAAAAATTTTTCTGTCTCAAATAAATAAAATTATGTTATCAACAATTTTAAAAATATAACTTCCAATTTATATTTTTATATCGAAAATTTATTTTCTTCCTTTGAGTTAAAACTATATAGATACAATAAAATATTTGAGGTTTTTGTAGTATATGTGTTGTAGAAAAAATAAAATAAATTCGCAAATAATCTATGATAATAAATCGTCATAAAGGCAATATTTATTTGAAATTGAGAACATTTATTTCCCAGGAAAAATAGCAAAAAAAAAAAAAAAATATATCTTCTATATTGACAATTTTTTTTAGTTTATGTTATGCGGCTAGATGTCGGTATTAATAAACATAAAAGTCGGAAGATCTTAAGCTGTCGTTTAACACAATTATCTATTGATAATTTTTGATCGTGCTTTTGCCTTTGTGTGTCGAGTTGTTTTTTTTTTGTGTTTTGGGGTGCAGCAAAGACAGTGTTTTATTAAGGGGATGGTAACGTGTTAAGAATTTTTTTCTCATTATTTCTTTTATTATTTCATATGATTGCACAAAATCTTAAGATTGTTGTGTCAGAATTTGAAACAAATCGGAGTCAAACTAACTAAGATATACAACTTGAGCGTTTGTTGCTCCGATACGTTTTCGTATCCCTGCCCAGCAGGTACGTGTACGTGGCTTTGTGCTCTCGGAATCCCTGAATTCTTTTATTCATGGATGGGTCTTTGTAAGTATACTAATATATATACTATAACCAATGACGTAGGTATGAAAAAATTTTTCATATTTAATATTGCATTTTCAGGTATACAAAACTTTAAAGCGATTTTCTGACACTTGTCATTTTCGAAATCGGTGAACAGTTTAAATCAAAATTTACTCGACCGATTGTTTTGAAATTTTGTATACAGCTTCTTTACATAAGTGACCAGGTATCCCGGGGAACTTTTTTTTATTTTTCATAATTACTAATTTTACAATAACAAATAGGTCAATTTTTTAGAGGAAAATCGGTGTTTTCACTTTTAAGTGTCACCAAAAATTAAAGAATCGAAAAAATAAAAATTCCTCTCAGGGATACCTTAGGAAAGAAGTTATCTAATGATATCATTTTTTTTTTTTTTTTTTTTTTTTATTTCGGATGATCCACTCATGAGATATTGTTCACCGACAAACAACTTTTTTTCGAGGCACCTCCGAAGATTTGCTGCCGTTGGCTTAATTATTTATATTTTGTTTTAAAAAATTAGGGAAATGTTGTTCGTACGTTGTACTATAATGCTACGATCGACTAATTAAATTTCTTTTACCTGTAAGGTCTGAAAAAATTCTTAAAAATGGGCTTTTTTTATGCCGAATTAACGTTACCATCCCCTTAAGAAACGTATAAATTTCAAATTGTTTTTCTTGTATTGTATTTACTCAAATTTTTCAAAAATGGAAATTTTTTTTTAAAACTTTGTTCGGACTATGTAACAACTTGATACTGTTATTTCAGCTTTATTTTTATAGTTCCGTAATTTTAGAACGTTTTCTCGAACAGTGGGAAGAACAGAAATACCTATAACTTTAGAGAACTGAAATAACTAACATTACTTTGCCTCCCACATCTCCCATTTTTACATCGCAATTCAATGGTACTGTTACATGTGTTTAAAAGGATTTGTTTTTAAACTAATAGAAGTAGGCATAGTTAATTAGAAAAAAAAGTGAACTAACTGTTATAACAAAAGTAATTAATAAATATTGTAATTTAAAAAAATATTATTAAAGTCAGTTTTCATTTATAAAATATGAATTTTGGATTTTTTGGAAAGAAAAAATATCTTCATAAACGCCTTGCAGTTCACTATTTGTTATCCTTTTAGCGAATTTCCAGAATGGAATACAGCTATTACAGCCACTGTCATGACGCGACCTAAGCCCGGGACTATGGCAGAAATTTATTTTGAAGTCCCTAGAAACCGAAAATAATATTCACAAAAATTTATATATATATATATATATATATATATATATATATATATATATATATATATATATATATATGTGCCCGCGCGATAACTCTTGAACGAACTATCCAATTTTTACGAAACTTGGTGAGAACATTGGACATTGGAAGTCCTAAACCCTTGGATGAGATCGTCAGCCAGACACGTCGGATGCCAGGAACATGGTTTTTGTTCTTGCAAAAAATTAGTTTTGTGCCAAAATTTCCACTTGTTCAAAAATTTTTGCGAAATTTTTTTACACCATTTAAAAGAGAAGAAAAAATTACATAAAAAAGATCTTTAAACTTTTTTTCTATGTCAACTAGTTTCCGAGAAAAACAATTTTTTATAAACGGAAATTCGCTATGTTAGCCAGGATGCTGCGACAGGGGTATTTTAATATTTAAGAATAAAACAAAAAGGCTATTGGCGGATAAGCATGGGCAGGAATACCTTCGTATGAATTATGTTGGTTTTTTTCTGCTAACTGCTATCCACATAAAACTGAAATTTACTGAGATTCAACCCTTAAAAACTTAAACCTTTGTTTTAAAGCTCCGATCAGCCGAACACTTACCATCAGTTTTGAAAACACCAAAATGACAATCCGCCTGTACCCTGCCAACCACATTTATATATCTTGAAAATACCGAAGATGTAGCGAAAAATTCGACTGCCGTGATGCGGCCCCACTGTTCACGGCGCTTTGGGTTTGGTGTTTTATGCCACTTAATTTATATTCAGTTTAAAATTGAGTTCACAAAAATACAAAAGTATAGAAGAATCTTGCGATCCTGTATTTGTTCCCCTCTCTCCCTCGAATGATCCGTTCTCCTTTTAAAAAAGAATTAATAAACAAATATTACGATAAGAGGTGTTTTTAAACAGTCATAAAAACTAGAATTTATTTCAATTTGTTTTGATAAATTGTAAACTTGCTCCATCTTATCGCCGTTTATTTATCTCCTAAGAGCCAAGAGAAAGAAAATATGAATAAATTTCGTATAATTTATTGCAAATAAAATATACCTTTAACAGTAATTTGCATCGTACAAACAGTACCAATATATTATTCTATAATACCTCAACCCAACATCTTCAAAATTAAGTAGCTCTGGTGAATATGAAAAGAAATTGGGCCGGCGGTGGGGCGGGGGGTGATTATTTACACAAAAAAAACATAACAACAAAATATAACTTTTGTCTCTTCTGTGTTCTATAATCAGTCCGTCTGTCTGTCTGTCTGAAATTCGAAAAAATTCGAAAAATTTCGAAATTCAGAAGGTTATAGAGCTGAACTCTTTTTCATGCGGGCCTTTTTTGTGCGATTTTTTTTATGCGGTTTGTAAAAAATGGCCATTAAAATGCATAATGTGAATCAAAATCACGAGACAGTAAGAAACTTATACAATTACTATAATAACTTTCTTTGATAAAAATACTTTTTAACGGCTTTTAAGAATTTAATCAATACATTGCATAAGAACATAAGTTATCGCATCATTTAATTTTGTTAAACATGTATTTTTCAAAATTTTCATAATGTTATAAATTTGAAATAAAATGTTTCTACGTGTACATTAATGCTTTATCTTGTTTATAGAAGCAACTTCTAAGGAAATTTCTAAGTATCGTGCGTTTTAAGTATGTTTTTTCGATGAAACTTTCTTTATGCGGACCCAATGAACCGCATAAAAAAAGTTTTTTGTACAATCTGGAACGAACTATACTTTTTTATAGCTACTTATGATATTTTGAATATATTTTTTTGTGCTATTTTTTTTTTATGCGGTCCCTATCCACCGCACAAAAAAGAGTTCAGTTGCATGTCAAGTCAATTCTACCCGCTGTGATGTTGTTTTGAAGAAAGTCCATTGCGAATTGGAATTGCTCTGCAACTCGTAGCTTGCTGCAAAATTTCAAAAAAATTCAGTTCTGACAAGAAAAATAAGGGCCTTTAAGGGGCTAATAATATTTCATCTGAGTTTCATTGGGTTTCATAACCACGATCCAGAGAAAATTTGAACAAAATCCAGACGAAAGAAAATAGTGACGATAATTACAAAACCACTGAACAAAATGTGCTAAAATTTTGATCTTTTAATGTGCTATATATAAAATTCTTCTAAGTTTTTCTTCATTTCTCTAACTTCAATAAATATGGAAATATTCATTGATTCAGACTAAAATATGGATTTTTCCTTAGTCCCAAAAACGACCTTCCAAAAGTAATTACCATATTTTCACTGTTTTTGTGGTAGACTCGATAGCAATTTGTAGCCTTAAAAAAAATTATAAAATTAAGTAGCTAGGCACTCCGTGCTATCAGGCTAAAATAATTTTTGTTTTTTGAAGTCGTTAGGCCATCAGGCATTGAAGTTGAAATAAAAAAGACATAAAGGTAATTTCGCAGAAACTATAGTAGGAGAAGCTATATATAGGCTTATAAGGCTATCTCTTCTAGACTGTGTTGGTGATTAGACGTGTGTAATTTCGATCCGTAGTATTTTTTAAATTTTTAGTGGTTCTAAGGTGTTTTATCAGTTCTAAATTTTATATTCAAAATTTTAGTATATTCTTAACTTCACCAAATAGTAATAATCTTAAAAATATTTCTGTGTTCGACAAAAAACAAGAAACTTAAACTTGAAAAATTCTTATTTAAAACTATTAAATTGACAACCTGGCATATTACATTACTTATACATATTCAGTAGGCTGAAACTTGATATACGTAATACATTAACAGAGTTATATTATTATTTTTATTATTACCAAAATGACAACGGAACGTCACTTATCAGATGTATTAAGCGAAATAGTGTCATCTATCGCATCAATTAAAACAAATATGGCAGACAAAACTGATGTATTGGAAATAAAAAATTCTATGGAGAAAATAATCCAAAGGATAACAATAATTGAAAAAGAACAAACGGATATTTGGGAAATGGTTGCAATTCAAAAACAGAAAATTGAATATCTTGAAAGAGAATCAAGAAAGAATAATATTATAATTAGGGGTATACCTGAGCAACCAAACGAAACACGTGAAAGTCTGGAAGAAAACATTTTTAATCTAGTGCAGACTAAACTTCAAACTGAATTGCAACAAAACTGCGTCAATGAAGTCAGAAGAATTGGTGTCAAAGATAAAAATAGAGAACATCGCCCAGTAATGGTAAGCTGCGTGTCTTATAAAAAAAAGGTAGATATCATGAAACAAAGAACGAAGCTAAAAGGAACTGATATTTACTTAAATGACCATCTTACAAAAATGCAAAATGAAGACCGGAAAGTATTAGTAAATATGCACAGAAACTTAAAAAAGGAGGGATACGAAGCACGAATCGTAAAAAATAAGATATTAATGAACAACAAACTCTGGACAGTGGACGAATTAAAATCAGAGTGTGTACTTCTACCGCAAATGAGACAAAAAGTAAATCAGTTGGCGGAAAAAATTACCAAAGGGACAAGAAAAGAAAATGACAAGAATATAAACAATGAAGAAACAATAACTAACGAAGCTAGTGTAAAAACACCAAAAGACAAACCTGGAACAATGGAGCGTTTTCTGCGGTCTAGAGTCAACACGCCAAAAAACTAAATATAAGTCGATTAAATATAGTTTTTAAACATCAAAATTTTTTAAAATATCAATCTAGTAAACTATAGTGGAACTCGATGGAATGGGTATGATGTGTTTTGTGTTGTGTTTTACTGAAACGTGGCTGACAGCTAATTCAAAAGACAATATAAAGTACTTACAAAATTATCATATCAATTTTTCAAAAAAAAAAAAAAAAAAAAAAAAAGGGCGTGCATCTGGAGGTCTTCTCCTTTGTATAAAATAGTGAAGAAAATTTTTAGTTTAAACTTTAGACATAACAAAAAATTGGATACCTAGTTGTAAGAACCTAAAGTGACGTGGTCAAGTTTGGACATTCGACAAACCGCTGGAATGTACCTGTTTAATTAATTATATGTTAGAAAGCTGTAGTAAGTTAAGTGCTAAAAAAGTTCGTCGGTTAATACTTGTAATAATAAAGACAGTAAAGTTAATAGAATTTATGAAGCATAATGAATTATATGGAAGGTCGTCAAATGATAATTCTACCTAATTTACTTGTTTTAGCACATAGGCTAAATCTATGATTAACTTTGTTGTTGTAATTTTTGAAGCTTGAATAACATAACAAACCTTAAGATTCTATATTGGATCAATGGTGGTCACCATTTTCAAATTTCTTTATACATATCTGCCGAATTTTGCGATAAAAAGTATTAGCAATGATAATAAAATATTAAATAAACAGTTGTACATTTTAAGTGGAACGGTAAATGATGAGATTAGAAAAATCCAATTTTTGTCAATATAATAAAATCTTATACCTAGAGTAAAAAGCGCAATTATACTAACAATTTAAAATATTATCAATCATATTTATTTTTATATTGTCCTACTACGATTTAACTATAGAATATATAGATTTAAAGAGAATGAAATATGTACTCATTGCAATTTTAAGGAATTAGAAATTTTGGAACATGTTTTAGTAGATTGCCCAATGTACAAAAATGTGTGCAATCAATATTTTAAAAATATTCTGGCAGACACAAATAATTTAACGTAACTTATTGTTAACAAATTTTGTCACGCATATATTTTGAATTATGATTAATATTGTAATTGTATCATGTACGTTGTACGTAATATGTGTAATGCGAAACGAAGATATGTGCATATCTCATATGCATATATAGTGGTAGAATATTGTTTATGAAATTATTAAAACAAACTTTACACCTATTACAATAAAATGTACCCTATTAGAAGTATCAAACATTTATGTATATGGGCATCCCGAAGCTAACAGTGAACAAGTTTAATCATTTTAAGATCTATGTACATGATCTATATAATGTCAATTCTTTTTTTTTTTTTTCCTCTTTTCTGTAGTTTATTATATACATTGTAATTAATTAATGATGTGAAATTACATGCGTCATACAATTAACGTTTACTCACCATTGAATATGTATTATAGAATTGTCTCTTGATGTATTTTGCAAAGTGTGCGAATATGAAACGCAGTTGTATGCAAAAAATGCATACATAATAGTACAAAATTTTTAGTAATTAAAACAAAATATTTACACACGTTGCAATTATGGACAGCAAGTATGTAATAATTTAAAGTGTTTAAAAATTCAACTGTGAATATTTATGTACTATAATAAGTACCAACCTCTCTCCTGTAATGTAAAACTTTTTACTTCAAATACAGAATTATTATTATTATTATTATAAGGCTATCTCTTCTAAGGCTTGCCGCCAGGGCCGTGGAGAGAAATGGCGTGCCCTATGGGAATAAAGCAAATCTCTTAAAAATTTCTCCCCGAAAAAATAAGTGACAAACAAAAAAAAAAAGATTTTACTTTTTCATGGCCCCCTATTGACCGCTGCGGGCCCCTTTTTTCAAGCCGGGCCCCAGGGCTACAACCTCGGCTACCCCACCCTCTCGTCGGGCCTGCTTGCCGCATACATTTCCATTCTTACCTGAACCTGGGCGGCCAATCCAAAACCCTGAAGTATAAGAATTTATTACCGTCCGCTCAAAAATGCAATCCGGTAAGTATTCTCGCCCAAAACCGAATCATCGGCCACAAAAAGGAACGCTTTGTAAATCAAATCTTCCATATAACATCGCACAAACTCGTATTACTAAGCACTGGCATATATGTGGCCTCCCTAGAATATTCGGAAAACATAATTTTTTTTTTTTATTTCATTAAAAAGATTTTGTGAAAATCACAGCCTACTTATTTTTATTGCATCCGCGAAATTTTGATGCAAAATAAAACAAGTGAAAAAACAATGCAACGACAAATCTTTGAACAAACTATGACGTCGTATTTTTCGCGAAAAAGACGCTCATTTGATGTTAATACAAGAAAAATTCATTAAGATGTCATTAGTCTGTTTACCACAGAGTAACAGTACCTCCTGTACAGTAGACGACGGAACTTCAAGTGATCTGATAGCGACCAAAAAGTGTTTAAAAAATGCATACATATACATAATCAATCTTAATCATATGGAAAAATGAGATGTATAGTTTGAACATGCACACCCGATTTATGCATAGCATACAAATGATGTATGTATGAAGTCATATTATATGCATCTATGTATGTATGTATGGCTCTCTATAATACGTGTATGCACATAGTAGGTACTCCATGGTGCTCACTGCTATAATATATTATAAGTAATTTTATGAGATTTTTCACGAAGTCACAAAACGAACGGCGACACGAGGAGTGATATAGAGACGAGTACATGAATGAATCTGCAGCTGACTGTTACACGATCGGGTACCATGCTATTCAAAAATTCTGGTACTACGCGTAAAAACTACAAAAGTTGGTTAGGACTTCTACATTGTTGATAAAATAGTAGAAGTTTTGCTTAAGTAATATGTAGATGTTTGCAGGCAAACGGAAAGAGATCCTAAGGATGGGGTTTTTATCAGGTTGACGAGCCATTTAAAAGGTTTGAGACGATGAATGCAGAGACAGGAAGGAAACAATCAATCTTTTCTTTTACTATGGTAGATTGAAGTAGAAAACTAATGAAATTGCAGCAGATCTTAAGAAAAATTTGGAATTCCTTTAATAAAGAAAAGAAAACAAAGAAACAGGAGTAATTTGATTTTGTTGCCGTTTCTGCTTCCCAAATAATACTTCTGTTAAATCACTATTAATAAGGTCCAAAGGGATAACGAGACTGTTTTGACTAATGTTAAAAATTCCTCGAAACTACCCCGCTACTTGTTTATTTGTCGCTACCTCAATTATGGCCAAACTATGGTTTTGAAACATTTGAGAACATTTAAATTTTTCATTTTTTGAGAAATATTTAATTTTTAGAACACTAAAAATTCGCAACATTAACCCCCAAATTTTAATCCCCAACCAACACTGCTGATGTAATTTATTCAATTTAAACAAATTACATATCAAGCAATATCGCCAATATCGCCAAAGAGATATTTGAAGAATTACATTTTTACCCCAATTTTTAAAGAAGAATTTGGCGCCTTCAAACTATTTTTCCGCAGACAAAAAGAAATACGTGTCGCTTATTTTGTAGTGTTTTACAACATATTCAAATTTCATCAAAATCGATATGTCCGGCTTTAGTATACCTTTACTTGTAAGGTTCAATTTTCAATAGCTTAATCAATCGGAAAATAATTGGGATGATATAAAAGGACATAGGCTAGATTTCACTCCATAAAATTATTTGATTTTAGTGAAGTCAAAAAGAAGCAGTATTAATTAACTTCATTTGAACCATATAATTGTTTAGCTTGATGTCGTAATTACAAATATCATGTAGTCAAAGCCACGAGTAAAAGCTAATATTTTAATATTAGTTACTAAGGCTAACCGCTTGCATCATCATAATGAAATGTTAAGTGGCAACTTGTTTAAATTTATAGGTTAGGCAAATCAATTTTTGAATTACGTGGTAACAATACTGAAAACGTTTTAAAAATATATCGCGGAGACAAGGTAAAGTAAATATAGAGCGACTGACTGAAGAAGTGCAAGATTTTTCTTTATTTTCTTTATAATATTTAATGAATATCATTTTTCTTCTGATAAATTTTCTCCATTCAGGATTTTTATTTCGACCATTTTTCAAATCAAAGCACACCACCGCCTTTCAAATTAAGAGAAAAATCTACATTCTTTAATATAATAAATTTAATGTAATTACTAGAGTAATGTCCTGACATAAGTAAGTATTTCTTTCTTTATTTGTGCTTTGATCTGCAAAGTTGAAAATATTTTTAAATTTTGTTTCAAACGCTAAAAATTTCAATATTATTTGATGTAGAAAATGCAACTTATTTTTCTCAGCATTTTCAACAGTGAATTTTGATTTTATAAAGTTTATTAAAGTCTTAGAGCTTGCCAGAGGTAAACATTTTTGTCTAAAATATACTAAGATTTGTTTTTTATTAATGACTAACAGCGTCACTCGCGGAAAATTATATAACTTCTCGAGAAATTTTTTTTCTTTTTTGAATCGAATACTCTTAAATTCTGTATTAAATCAGTTACTTATAGTGTGTTATTTGGCTCACAAGTTTTAGAAGCATTTCAATTTTCGATTCTTTTTGAATCCCCACTTTTCCAGCAGGATCTTGAACGATAGTCTTAAATTTACGTTCATTTTTCCCAGCTCTCAATAGTATTAGAGCAAACCTTTGACCAAACGCAGTCTGGCCGTACACCGTGGGATGTATTCGGGACTCCAAGACCCTGACGGGCATTTATAACGCCACATTTTCGGCAGAATATAAATAATATTTCGACAGAATATGATATAGATTGGTTCAGTCATTTATTTTGGTTTATTTCCGGAACTCTAGATCGTTGCGGGACGAATTTTAACCTGACGTTCTTTTCTCCAGAATTTCAATAGAATTTGAGTGCGATTCAGTCGTTTATTTTGGTACTGCGGAACACTTTAAATTTTTAAAATGTGGCCTGTATTAGAACATAGGGTGTCGCCTATCCACTGATTAAAAAATTTTTGAAATCGATTAGGTAGTTTTCGAGATGAGCTCAAACTAACTAACATACCAATATTTCTTCTTTACCGTACAGTATAAACTCTCAATAACATCATTTGCTTATATTTCAGTAGAACTTCTATAACCTCTCCATTACATTCCATAAACAAGTAAACAGCAACAAAAACAAAATAATTTTTTCAAAAAAAAATTTTGAATCGATGCATCTGAATAATTCCACTCTCAATAATGCAATTCCTAGACAATAAATATTAATAATATATACATGTATCTACTAAATAATTAAATTCAACAAATTTCTTTCCTTTCAATCGCCGGCATTACTCAGAAGGAGTGAAACAAAAAGTAACGGTATAGAACAGTGGAGCTAGGGTGCGAGAACTGTACAACCATGGACCAATTTGACACTATTGCGAACCTCTACTATACTATTTCATCACAAAATAAATAAATAAACAAAATTTTGAATCGCTCCATCTGAATAATTCCATTCTCAGCAATGCCATTCTCAAAAAATAAAAATTAATCATATATACCCACGTACTAAATAATCAAAATCAACCATTTTTTTTTCTTTTTAATCGTCGGTACTATTCAGAAGGAGTAAAACAAAATGTAACGTTGAAAAACGCTTGAATTTGACACTATTGAAAACTTCTACTGTAATGTTTCATCAGAAAAAAAAATGTGTCTAGCTTCAAAACTTTGTATACACATATAAAATTAACAAACAGCCCAATGTTTTTAGCACTATCGCCACCAAAATGATAATGTACCTACTTTAACTTGCTGAATAATTAACTGCCACTACAACTAGCGCCAACATACGTTACATCAATTAACTAAATGTTTAACAATGGCGGCAACGCAGACGACGAGCGGAAGGTCGTGAATTTTATACGCATAGATAATTCTCTGACTTTACCGTAAATGTGCGGTGCGGTATTTTTTATAATGGGCGAACCCGAAAATGCTGTAATGGCCTAACATATGACGTGAATGTGTGCGTGTGTGTGTGTGTCATTTCTCTGTATATGGTCCTTCGAGAAAGATATGGTAATATTGAGCAAATGCTTTCAAGTAATAACGAGCATCCGACACAGGCCATTTAAGTACGGGACAGAAATAATAAAAATTAATTGTCGATGTTTTTTTCGTAAGGGATTCTTGTTCCGATTCATTTCATTTTGTTGATAATATGATCGTTTTTTCATAGAAAAATTGAATTTTCCAAAGAAATTGAAGTATAACAATAATAATTAATGGAAGAAAAACCACATATAAGTGTCGATTATGATTTTCTAAACTGTTTTAAATTATTCTAGAACAACTAAGAAATGGGAATGTTTTCGTCTGAATTTCAAATAAATGTATATGGAGTTCATTGTACTGTTTATAACAGTGCATCCAGATACTATGTTGTTTGCACATTAGGTACTATATAATTCATTCATTTGACCGTATATGTAGATGTATTTACAGATTATATATTATGCATAGTACTGATATTGCAAATGTACATCAATAGTCAGGTATATGTGGATGACTAAACACAGCGGTGAACATATAGGAAATTTTAAGTCAGGTGACTGAAGTAGTTCTGGAATTGGATTGATCGATTAAAAAAAACGTTTACTCCCGTTTTTAAGCCAATCAGCAAACAAAGTTTATACGTCACCAATCAATACGCGAAATTTAATTTACAATTAGATTAAGTAGTACGGAATTAAAAAGCTTTTTTTTTATTCTTCCTGTGAATCGTTGTCAAAGGGTCTTTTTGGCAACAAACTTCGCACTAAGGATCAAAATTCCCATGGTGGGTATACGGAGCGTTAGTTAATAAGTGCGGAAGATTTTAGCAGGTGATTGTTGAAGTTTTTTTAGGTAAAAATGTTCATATAAGCCCAGGAAAACGCTTAGTTTCCAAGATACAGAGTAGATGGGCTCCTATAGATAGCCCATACCGGTTTGGTGGTAGGAACAGTAACTGGAACTTAATTTTTATCTTAAAAACAGCTACATGAGCGACAAAATACTTAGAGATCATTTTTGTCAACAATTTATGAGACATTTGAAAAAACATTTTCAAATTGAAAAAAATCATTGGCGTGACCCTTTTTCTTCAAAAATATGTTGCCGTACGGACGCCACTGGTTTGAGTGGAAATATTCTTTCTGCTTCAGAATATGGGTATTTTTCCTGTTATAGCGTGTCCCAAATTTTGTGTCAATATTTTAAAACATTTTTGAAATAGCGTGTCCCAAGAAAATATTAAAAAAGACGAAAAACTGGACATCCTGTATCTTGGAAACTAAGCGTTTTTGAACCTGGGTTTATATGAACTTTTTTTACATAAAAGAATCTCAGCAATCATCTTTCGCACTTATTCACTAACACTCTGTATAATATACTGCTCAATAAGAAATTTAGAATATAATCAGTTATACCAATAATTTCCAAGGAAAATAGTATACTATTCAACAAGCTGGTAATGGTAGCTATTACTCACGAAGATGAAATTGCGGCACGAGCCGAGTTTACGAGGCGAGTGTCGTAATGCATCTGAGTGAGTAATAGCTATTACAAGCGAGTCGAATACGATATTTTTTCTACGACTTTTTTCCTTTTGATTTAAATAAAATTGAATATAAATTTTAAATTAAAAGGTATACAATTTTTAATCTATCTCTAATTTCATTAAATGATTATATATGCACAAACGATGAAAACAAAATACAAACTACTTTGTTTATCTTGACGTTACTACGCAACATATATGAAATTAAAATTTAATACATATATCATACACAAAACAAATGCCGGCCCATTGAATAATGGTTAATACGGTGATTTCATTGGTCGATAGCTGTTGAGTAATGGTCATTCTTCCACACCTTTGAATAATGCCTGAGTGTGTTCTTCAACAGGAGTAGAAAAACTATTTTTAAGGAAACAGTTCTGGTTGGATTAAGAGTTCCTTCTATAACAAACAACCATCCTTCTACTTCTTCTTCCTACGGGTGGGGCGGCGGGGGGTCCTGTCAGCCCATACACTGATTCCTAGTGGAATATTGTGCAGTAACCCTGTTTATTTATCAGCTATGCGTAAGAGGCCCGCTTCTTTAATGAAGTCAGTTAGGGTCCTTACGGGATCCCGATGAATAGTCTTAAGCTCTGTACCCAATTCCGGTGTTGAGTGCCTAATGCAAGCCAATGCCTCGCATTCAAATAGAATGTGGTGGACCGTTTCCACCGCACATTTCCTGCACACAGGTTCTTCTCTATATATTCCCAACCATCCTTCTTTCTAATGACTTTTCCGAAACACCAACAACGAATCAATCATTTTAAAAGTAAATTGAAATGTCCCAAAAGGAAGATATAGGAAGACTGTAATCATAAAACTTGAATAATTCAGTTAAATAAATTATTTTTAACAAGAATTTTGTAACGTTATCCATTAATACAATCGCATGTTGATAATTTATAAAGGAACGCACACAGAAAGAGGCATATTCAAGCATTCATTCTCTGAATAAAATATTCTATTTAATAAATTCCGTTGTTAATCTGATACGGAAGCCGATTAATTCAGTTTGACTAATTGCTATTTTACATTATCTTAATAACATTCACCAAAAGTAAACATCAGAGACAAATTTTAGTAGAGGTACATATGTACGTGAGTATGTATGCGAAAACTTTTGATAAAATATTAATGTACATTAATTTATTCAGTTGTATGGGAAACTGTCTCTACAAGTAAGTGCAACGTACGCAGAATACGTAACATAAATTACATTAACGGTCTAAAACTGTATGAATTTCAAAATTAATTTCAATAAAGTAACGATTGCGATTCAATATTTAGCCCGGGACCATGGCAGAAATTTGTTTTGAGGTCCCTAGAAACCGAAAATAATATTCGCTAAAATTTATATATACATATATATATATATATATATATATATATATATATATATATATATATATATATATATATATATATATATATATATATATATATATATATATATATATATATATATATATGTCCGCACGATAACTGTCGAACGGAATGTCCTAGATTTACGAAATCTGGTGAAAAAATAGTGGAAGTTCCAAGCCGTTGGACAAGTTCGTTAAGACACATCGGATGCCAGGAACATGGTTTTTGTTCTTGCAAAAAATTAGTTTTTTGCCAAAATTTCCACTTAATCAACAATTTTTTTACACCATTTAAAAGGGGAGAAAAAATTACATAAAAAAGGTCTTTAAACTATTGTTCTATGTCAACTAGTTTCCGAGAAAAACTAACTTTTATAAACGGAAATTCGCTATGTTGTGCAGGATGCTGCGACAGGGGTATTTTTTTAATAATCCTTACTATAAAATTTTTTATAATAATTAACTTTAAATTTAATAATACAAATATAATAACTAAGTTAGAATTACTTGAAGCAGTAGGCAAATTACTTCATTTTATAGGAATTAGTGAGAAAATTAAGCTATGATATAACCGAGCATTCTTTTCTTGGATGTAATGGAAATTTAACCAACTAGAATACTATCGGTTGAAGTAGCCACAAGTACATATGCATATTTTTACCGCCTAACTGATAAATTAAAGAAAAATTAAAAAATTAAACTTGGGTAAAAACTTTTTTTTGCTCATTTATGTCGTTAATTAATGCATTAGATCAGTCTTATCGAAAAATTAATATAGAGTCTCATTTAAAAATCTATAAGTTTGAATCATAGCTCGAAAACCATAAGAGCTATAGAGCTTCTGACTATAGCAATCCGTTGCCCCCGCGTCGATATCTACAACTTTTATTTGAACATTTTTTCGATTAAATCAACGCTAATCAAATCAACAAAATCTCAAGTTAATATTTCAGTTACGATCCTGTCCATCGTTTTGTAAAAAAAAAAAGTTTCAAATGGAAAGCAATTTACGTTGGAAAAACCAGTATTATATTATAAAAATCCTCTCCTTTTTACGTTTGTTAACTCCCATTTATCTGTTCGTTATTGTATTTGATGTAGACAGGTTCGTATTATATTTTTTCCCGGCATCAATGTTTTTGTTGAGATATAATCTGTGTATGGTTTGTTGCACTCGAAACAAAAACAAAAACACAACATATCATACATACGTAATATTTGAACACTGTATAAATGTTGGCAAGTTAAAACGGGTGTACCAAAGGGAATTTTATGTACCTATTTGAGAAAACTGTAAAACATAAAATACACCCATATCTCGGTGGATAAAAGTTTCAGTTAGTTTGTGTATATCAACAACATATAACTTTATACAAAACAGTCAGCAACTCGATACAACTCAAAACTCTAAAAGCGAGTAGTACATTTTCAAAACATTAATAATTAATAAAGGCTAATTATACACAGAATAGCGGCGTGAATGAACATACAGACAGAGATAACATGATATATTCTATCGTTGTCGTATGTATAAATAAGTGACGTAGGTATAGTGTGTTTATTTAGCTGAGAATACGCGTTCATGTTGAAATATTACTCGAGTGGAATTTGCAAAAAGGAACAGTCTATATGAAACTGTAATTAGTATTAAGATTGTGTAGAATTCGTGCGCTGTGAGAATCTAGTGTATTTTGGGACATACGATCAATATATGCAAATTTATTTACATCTGTTATACAAATTAGGGAGTTATCAAGAACAATATTATTTATCAAATTTATTTATTTTCGTTGAAAAATAATAATATTTCGAATATTTCGTATATTTTCTCAAAGATCTTCATCGTAACGAGTCCTATATTTTATATTTTGAGTATACGAAACCCTAACAAGAAGTATATACTCACATAGGAGTTACACAAATTTTATAATTTTAATGACGTAATGAAGAAGAAAAAAATCGTCAAGTGCGTACTAGACACAAATTATGTCAGGATTTAGTAGTTAGCAGAGAGATTTTTACAAATTTCGGAATAAAATTTCCATACGTTTATTACAATATGTTACAATTAGTCTTTAATTTGTTAACAGTATGATTATCTGAACCTTTTACTTTCTATAAGAGTTAAAAAAATTTAGTATGGTCCGACACTGACTATTAAAAAGTGATCAAGAGCGGTTAGTCCAGCTAATGCGACTACAGACATGACTGAATCCGTACGAGTTTCTTGGTTATAAATACGAAATACTAAATAAATAAATACTAAACCCTAACGTGGCCGTAACGCTAAGTAAACTTTCATACAAAATGTCCTAGAAAAGTTGAAATTATTGTATCAGGTAGGATAACTTTTGTGGATGTTAAACGCAACCCCGATTGTACGAATTCAACTCGTTTTCGAGCGGTTTTATTTACTGAGTGCGGCTTCGCTGAAGTGCCAATACCATTTATACAAAATGTGCTAGTATTCGTTACTTGGAATTTTCTAATTTTCAAGTATAAATCAGACTTTACTTTTCAACTATATTTTCATTCTCAAGTTTGGAACTCATTTTATATCTCCGCTCATTCATTTTACTCCATCTTGTGACTATTTTTGTTTTGTTATTCATTGATAAATTGAGTTTTAATTACTTACATAAATACTGAAAACAAACTCCTTATAAGAATCATTAATCACTTATTAATAAACTTTTAGTACCAGCAGCCCAAATTTTTATTTTTTTTTGTTTCAGATATTTACTTATTTCAAACTTTCGTAAACAATTTAAAATTGAAAAAATTAGTTTTTGAATTTCATTCATTAGATACAATCCACTCGCCTACCCAGTGCTCACTTTTGCAGCTTTCCAGGCAAAAAGTTCATTAACCAGTCGTTAATCACGTATTAAAGAATTTCTCTACTTTGAAAAACTACATAAATATATATAATATGTAGAATACGTACCACAATACTTATGAATGCATAGGTTGGTGTACTTAAGTATTTCTTGACAAGAATAATTATGCCTTCAGGGCCCGCTCCAGGGGGCGACAAATTTTTGTAAAAAGATGGTGGCATTTTACAAGTCATGGAGCAAAAAAAAGAGATTTGCCCGGGGCGGGAAATTTTAAGGGCGGACTATTTCGTAAAAAGGAGGCGACATTTTACAGCTGACGAGTAAAAAAAAGATCACCGATTTTGCACTGGGGCGAAATTATTTACTTTTGCCCGGGGCGGCTGATGCCTTTGAAGAACACATGCGTCATAACCACATATTATAAATGTTTGTCTTTCCAGCATTGCTACAAATATGAATAACAACTCTGATTGGAATATTCGAATTCAAAAAGATTCTTTTGATTTAGGAAATATTTCAACAATGTAATTCTTGGAAAATATGTTATTTTAGCGTTATTTGAAAACCTATAAAATATGTCCGTGTAATACGGTAAGACAAATTAACAGATAAATTCATATATTATTGTATGTAATTTTACTAAATATTCGATAGTGATAAATGAAAATTTTATTTATTTTCCTAAATTTCTCATGATCTAGAAGTTTTTAAAAATTCTAGTAAATTACTAATTAATAAGCCATTTGGAAAGTTGAATGGAATTTGGATAACAATATCTGGTAAATTTGCTTGTTGCTTTCCTCTTTGTTTTATTTATTTGAATCTTGGTATTGCTCTGTCAGGTTGGACCGATTTTATTATTGGATATTGAAGCAAATAAAAATAAATATTGAAAATAAAACATGATTTCATTATTTTCCATACCATAATAACTACAATTAAGTAAATGTATTAGAATTTTAAATTAATTAATTAATTAATTTTTTTTTTTAATATAGACAAATCACCGGCCACTGAATAATGACTTAAATTTTTAAATTTTTTTAAAATAATTTGTCCGGCTTTTTTTCCGATTATTGATTAAAAAAAACACCAGTAATAACCGAGTCAAAAAAATAACCGAAATAAACCGATTGACCGAAACAGAAAACCGGTTTTCTGTTATAACCGGTCGGTTTTTCCCATCCCTACTATATGATCTGGGGACTCTATTTTAGAGAGTCACACGGAACACGCATTCCCTCTAAATTCTATAGTACAGCTACACCTAAATTGATATACGGTACAACCTACATCATAATAAATATGTCACAGTAAAAAAATTTGTGTTATGCGTAAAAAAAAAATTAGTGGTTAAAATTTTTGTGTTAGATAAGTAACACAACCCTGCGTTAATGTAACATATCGTGTTTGTGTTAAATGAAAATATTAACACAAATTTCGATTTAACAGAATAAAAATGTTAACCTGTTTTGAACAACAAAAAAGTAACATAATATTCGTGTAGAGCAAAAGAATGTTATAAGTACATAAATTAGATTAGAATAAACATCTACCAAAATATATATAATAAAAAAAATGAGAGTAGTTCTTATTATTATACAAAACCGAAAAATTATAAGATTTTTCAGTTATTAACGAATATAGTTTTATTAATCGTTTAAAAATGAAACAATTTTCTTACATTTTAAGATTATTTTGTTACAGATTCAGTTACAAAAAAAAAATGTAAGCTTACTTACATGTAAGATTGAATATTATATAATACAATCTCAAATAAGCCTAGGTACATGATTTTTTTAACTGAATTTGTAACAAAATGACCTTAAAATGTAAAAAAATTGTTTCATTTTTAAACGTTTAATAAAACTATATTCGTCAATAACTGAAAAAACTTATAATTTTTCGGTTTTGTTTAATAATAAGAACTACTCTAATCTTTTTTATTATATATATTTCCGTAGATATATATGGACACAAGTAAGAATTGTTACAAAGAACTGACTTACTTTGCGTTTTTTGAGTGTCATTTATAATAATATTATATGGATAAAATCGTTATAATTTTTGACGACTTTCAAATATCTTAAACTTCAGTGAAATTAAAATATTGAATAAAAAAACTTTAACAACTAACTCTGATAAATCTGAAAAATTAACACAAAATGTATGTCCTCTTGTGTGTTAAATCATTGACACAAATCTTGTGTAAAGATTTAACACATATGCTTCGTGTTAAGATAACACAAAAATTGAGTGGACCGTTCTGGACATGTGATTTGTATTAATTTTAACACAAATTTTTTCACTGTGCTTCGTTATTAACAACCCAACTTTGAGGTAAAGTTATTCCTATTACAATAGTCAAAAGTTTATCCCCACTGTGTACGTTTATTAACGTATACACAACAGAGATAGCCATATATTCCTGACGGTATCAGTAAGATAAAGATAATATATTATCCGTGGTGTATATATGATTGGACCAGAAACTATTATTCATTGCCAATTCTACCATATACTGAAGCATACCTACATGTACAGCAAGTCTTTTGTACCGACTTGACGGCACGGTAAATAGATGGGGTTATCCGGTTTGATACTAACGGTAGCCTTTGTTAAGATAACGCCTGCCAATTCCGGCACTCCTTTAACTGTTTAAATAAACATGTTCATATTTCGTCCTACACTTGAATGTGATCTCTTCGAATCAGATTCATTTCAATAAGTTGATACGGTGAAATGAAACTAGAACGTGTTTTGGCGTGCAGTTGGAATGAAATTGAATGTAAAAAGTAGTGGGATTTATATTTTGTTAAGTAGGCGTAAGTTTGTTGGATATATGTCTCTGATATTTTTGAAATTATATTCGTGAAAACAATGTTAACTAATACTCAGAAGGGTTAGTAATTCAAGGAATATTATTCAGGTGCTTCCTTATGGTACATAACATATAAATCTTGGATTATCTGCAACTTTCAAAATTTATGTTTGTAAACTACTGTATTCTAGTTTAATAATTTGAAACAATCAATTTAAGTTTTTGGCCTTAGATATCTTAAAGTTTAGCCTTTTTAAAAGGAACATTTGCGAAGTTAAAGCCATGTAAATGACGCAGCAATTACGCACAATATTCGACTACATGGCTATACAATTTAGCTTCAAGCCAATGTAGATTTAGAATTTTGAGACTGTTTAAAATTTTTGCTAAAAATTTTAAACGCGTTTTTTTTGAAAATACTTTCAACTTGGTCGAAATATAATCTCCAGTTCTCTCTAAGTAACTGCGGTTAAATTCAGTAAGAATCTTCAGTACATATTCCTATATGGTTCGAATCATGGGAAGTTCAAAACAATTATTTTAATAGCCTATAAAAAAAATAAAAAAATTTGAAAAAAGGAAAAAAAATGATTTTTTACATAGTCGTCATTTTACAAATTTGTTTTTGTATGATTCCGACCGCAATGACATTAGTTCTTATCAAGAAACTGATTTTTACAACAGCTGATAACATCGCAAATTTTCATTTTTTTTTTAAATTTTTTTGTACGGTCTCAACATAATAAACTAAGAAAAATGGATAATAAAAAGAATTTTTTTTAAAACAAAAATACCACTTTGAGTTGAGGGCCAAATTTTCTTATTTGAAAAATAACTTTCTGGTACATATTGTTTGAAAGTAATTTCCCAGTACATCTTATAAAATGCAACCAAATTGGAACCATATTATCAAGTAACTGGGTCCTTATTTTAGTAACAAAGGTTTATAAAGGCACATTATAAATAAAAGATTATTACTATAGGCAGTAGCGAAACGCACTTTCTATCCTTTTTTGATATTATTACAAACAATTATGCATGTCCTTTTTTACTTATGTGATTGTATGTGTTTGTACATGTGAGATTGAGGGTTGATAATGGTCATGTTAAATTATATGAACAGCTAAGAGCAACTTTCTTCAAAATGAATTAAGCAAACGCGAAATTGATGACAGTATTCAATACGAGAATCTAGATCGTCACGACCTGCTAGCACCAACCACTGTCGAAATCGAAAATATTAACTGAATTATTATAAAATATTAATGATTATTTATTATTTAACGTATTTCTACATAAGCATTCAAATTATAATAATACTTACAAATTTGCAACAAACGGCACTCAGAAAAAACATAAATTGAAATTTTGTTTTGAATGATTTAAACAAAATTTAGCAGCACAAGAGTTATCACCAGACATTTTAAGCCACCATAATAATTAAATACATATCAGAAAAAATATCTTACAGATCACAAAACACACTAAAATTACAAGGAAATATCAAAAATAACTGATGACAAGCTTTAAATAAAAAAATTTAATGACAGTTAAAATTCCACTGCCATCGTTGTTAAAAATTTTAAAAAAGTCAGTGAAACTTAGACAAAATTAAATAATCCACATAATTATCAACTGTAAATTTTCACAAAATAATTTGACCTGTAAATTTATTTTTCTAAATTAAATTTACTTTAGTGATGATATTTTCACTGTATTAGTATGCATAATGTTATGCATTATTTAGGCACATAACATGGATAACTCTTTGGAATTTTTGAATTCCAAATGACACTCTTACGTCATCTCGTTTCGTAACTATTTGTGAAACAAACTATTATTTAAACTGTGATAAAGGTTTACCTAACAAAGGTTAAGTATGGGTTACCAAAGTTTCAGTTATTGTTAGTGTATCAGAGACTTTATCAACTCCACAATGAAAATAACCAGTTGGCGTCAAATCACAAATTCTTGGGCTTAATTCACCGAACGATGTCTCAAAATGACGCTGCTCTAGAAATTTTTATAAATTTGTACAATTTGTAAACGAATTGTTACGTTACTAGCATTTCCGTGAAAATTTACCAGTCGTGACTCAACACAAATATACGGGCTACTTTAGTGTTAACAGATATCCTTATCAAAAATTTTCTATCAGAAAAGAAAATCAATGTTAAATTAAAGATGACAGATTCATTAAATTTTATTTATTTTTTTTTATAGTGAGCGAGAAATCATTTTTCCTTCATAATCAAATTTTCTTAAAAAAATTATATTTGAATTTTTTGAATTTTAGTTTATATAGCTGTACATATAGGTACACCCTATTTAAACATCATTATTCTTAATTTAGTCGACATAATCGAAAAATTTTTGATATATTAAAAATTTTCTGTCAATCATAAAAATATATCGCTTTTTCAATTATTTCCTGAAAGTATTATATTTCGGGAGTTAAAATTTTTTTGAACTAAGGAAATAATTAAACAAAGTTTTCCACAGAGAAAAAAGCATAAAAATTTTTTTTCGGGATAGGTATTCAAAATAATTCAAAAAAAGTTTTGAAATTATGTAATAAATTTTTCAAACTACTAAAAATATATACAACGGAAATTTGGTTTCAAAAAGCTTTTACTGCCAGTTTTTTTATTTATAGAAAAAGTTTTTATAAAAAAATTTTTAATTAAAAGTGTCCTTATAAATATTAATATATTTTACAGGTCCATCAATTATTATAACCTTTAAAATAGTTTTTATTTATACGTGGAGTACTGGCTAATAAATATTTGAATTTTTTTTTTTTTATTAAGGTACCATCACAGTGTGACTTGTCGACAAATAGACAAATTTTCACAATTTTTTTTTTCGAATGGATAGGATATGGGGGAATGGGGATAAAATTTTTTTACGATTAATACCTCTGTTTTACAATACAAAAATATATTTTTTATTTATTATTATTTTTTATAAGTATTATAATTTTTTTTAAAAAGTGTCTTTAAAAAAGGCCGAAATTCGGTGCCCACGATTGCGGTCGCAGTTTTTGTCCGAAAAAAAAAATTAAATGGATTATCAATCTGTAGGTAAGCCGCTATGTTCCTATGGGAGCTTTTTCTTTTGAAATCTTCCTATTTTTTTGCACGGAAAACAGTAAAAAATTTTGTACTTTTTATTCAAACCGCGACTATTTTTCAAATTTCAAAAAAAAAGCTCCCATAGAAACGTAGAGACTTTCCTACAGATTAATAATCCAATCCATTTTTTTTTCTATTTTTTTAGATAAAAACTGCGGCCGCAATCGTTGGCACCGAATTTCGACCTTTTTTAATGACACTTTTTTCAAAAGATTATAATAATTATAAAAAATAAATAAAAATAAATAAAAAAGAATATTTTTGTATTTTGAAATAGTGGTATTAATCGTAAAAAAAAATTCATCCCCATTCTCCCATCCTATCCATTCGGAAAAAAATTGTGAAAATTGATTATTTTTTCGGCAAATCACACTGTGATGGTGCCTTACGGTTGTCTGGCGCACTCGAGATTCGATTAATACTAAAAAAAAATTCGTATTTTTCTCTTCAAAGAAAATTGGTTTATTTTTGATAATTTTTGAATTCTGGCCAATACTTGCAAAAAAAAAACTGGCGAAGAATAGCCTAAATTTTGGCTTCTAAAAGTCGGACGTGCCTGGTTGACGAATTCATCCCAACGTTTGGGATTTTTAACCTTTTCACCAAATTTCGTAAAAATTGGACGCCTCGTTCAAGAGATCGCTCAGACACATAATACATATATATATATATATATATATATATATATATATATATATATATATATATATATATATATATATATATATATATATACATTCAAATTTTAGTGAAGATCATAGTCCCGCGCTCAGGTCTTAGCATGAGAACCGTTGTAATAGCTGAATTTCCAGAATGGAAATTCGTTAAAACTAATACTTATGTGTATTTACAAATCATTCATTAATCTTTACAATGCTCTAATTCACCCACAAACTACCTTGATACGACTCTACTAAATAAACTGACAAACACAAAACCAATTTAAAACACAACACCCTTGAGTGGCATCGTAATGACGAAAACTTCCATTAGTCATAAAACTTTACTGTTCAATATATTCTCGCCTAAACGAAAAAACAGAAAAAAAAAACCAATTCCTTCTATAGGCAGTGCCTTAGAGTACACGCCTGATCGGATACGCTCATAACTAACAACAAACACCTTCGACAAAACGGAAACTTCTATTTAGACCATCATATCGTAAAAAACTTCTTTCACCCGCTTACGTCCTACATTGGTACGTACCTTTCCCTTTGAAAATTTTTTCCATTGAAGCTGTTGTAGTTTTCTTTTTGAACAATTTTGCCGTTCTTGTTTTTGTTCACATCGTGGATGTGTGTGCCGCCCGTTTTCGGCCATTCTGAAACAAAGGAACAGCGAAAAAAACCCATTATTATTATACTAAAGAAAATATTTGACGAGAGTTATTTATTTAAAAAAGAAAAAAAGTGTTGTTAAAGAAGAATGAATGTAAAAAAAATACATATTTAAGATTTATTTTACATAGGTAAAGGAAATGTATGTTTATACAGGGTGTTTATATGAGCTTTAGACGAGCGACTTACCATTAAGAAAATGCTTAGAAATTGAAAAAGTGAGCACGACCGTTCCAGTGACTACTTTTTTGTTCTTAAAATAAAAAATTTAAATACTACTTTTTAATTAAATTACGGCTTTAATGTTAAAAATTGATTAAGGACGTTCGTGCAACAAACCTAATAGTAGATAAAAATTTTAATTTTAGAGAATTAGACAAGTTCAATTACATAGTTATCTTCCCTCAAAAATTTTAAGGCCTTTATAGACCATTTCTTAAAGTAATTGACGATTAAAAATCAAATTTTTAACATAGAGTCATTAGGAAAAACATTCTAAAGAGCATTTTTTCATTTTAAAAATTATAGTAAGCATATTATAAGAGTAGATACTATAATAAAAAATTATTAAAAATATTCTTTGAAATATGCAATTTATATAATTAGACAAGAAACATCGTGTTAACGAACGTTAAAATGAAATATTAATTATTGAAATTAATATTCTAGGGTAGATTTTAATGTGTACAAGATCAAATACCATTCAATTTTCTTTGATACTATTCGATGGTCTTGGAGAAATCAATTTCATAAGTATAATTGGGCGACTATATTCTGTCTGCTCTACGTTCAATAGCTGTTGAGTGAGTCTTGAGGAAATCGCCTGTGACTAAAAGTATTCTATTTTATCAATTTTGGTAGCTACAGGAAATTTAAAAATAATACAAAAAGTAATTATGTATCTCAACAAAATGTATTTTAAAAAAAAAAAATCATTGATGCCTTTCGTAAACATACTGTACTTAAAAATGGTTTTTGAAAAAAAGTTTAATTGTGGTATAAAGGAGGCTTTTTTTGTTAACGCAGCAAACCGCTTTATATTCAGTTTTAATAGCTTTTATCGTTAGCTTTTGTAACATGTGTTTCTTGACATTTTCACATGCTATTATAAAAAAAAAAATACATAAAAATGACTCTACCGAAAAAAAGAACAAAAAATTTTAAGAAACATTTTTATTTCTCAACTTTTAACACAACTTAAAAGTATCAGTTACTCTTTTCGGGAAACAATTAACAAAATATTTATAAATGTACACTGTTGGCCCTTGAAATTGCAACACCATTAAATAATAATGTGACGTTGCTTATGAATTTGAATTGTCATAAAAGGGTCATCGCCTAACTAATATTATAAATGCGAAAGTGAGTTTGTTTATTTGACTGACTTTCACGCCTCAACAGCTTAACCAATCAACTTGAAACTTTGCACAGACGCAGCTTGCAGAACTGAGACGGTTATACGCTACTTTTTATCTTCGAAAAATATTTTATTCCCGAGGGAAAATGTATAAAATTACAACATATGACCTTTAAAAAACGGACAATTGATTTCAAACTTTGTATATTGTCAACGGACGGGATGAAAAAGGATATAAACTAATTTTTATCTCGGGAAAATATTTCAGTCTCGTAGGAAATCTTATTCTCATGGAAAAATATATTTTAAATGAAACAAAAGAAGATTCTTTGAGTTTGTTCGAACTTAGCATATTGTAAGTAGAAAGAACGATATACAGCGATTAACAGAGGTTACTTTTTAACCCGAGAAAATATCTCATTCCGAACTGACTGTTAAAAAAAAAGGATGATTGATTTCAAAATTATTTGCATATTGTTTACAGAGAAGACGAAAAAGGGCACGGACTACTTTCTACCCCGGCAAAATATCTAAATCCTGTGGGAAGTTTTATTCTCCTGGGAAAATATGCGTATATTTAAAACGATATAAAAAAAGAATCACTGACTTCGTTCGAAACTTTACGTATTGTTAAAAGAAGGTTATAGTCTATTTTTTACCCAGCGAAAACATTTTAAGTATTTCTGTCGAAAGATTCCAAAGAACAAAGTTCTCAGCTTAGTGACGAGATGAGCGAAGCCGCGGGTAAATGCTAGTATAATTATATATTATAAATATATAATAATTTTCGTATATACAGGTTCATTTCTTTCTATTCACTCCTGTTATATATTGCAATTTCAATGGCCACGAGTTTATTAATTTAGTCACAACTTTTTGATACTCGATTGTTTAATTATAAAATCAAATTTCTGTAATCCTGACTGGAAAACTATTAAAAGTCGTCCTTCGTTTGTGACAGAATGAAGAGTTTCAAAACTTTTGATTAAATTTTATGAAAGTTATTCAACTATTGAATTTTGTTGTTTTATAATACCCACCTATAGTTGTGTAACAAATTTTCAAAATGCTATTATTTCTAATGTCGTACCATCGTAATAGGATATTCAAAAATGAAAAATTTATTAGGTTCTATTTGGAATAAAGAGCATATAGTTCAAGGTAAATTAGATTTAAAACTTTACAATTAAAATTTTCCAAGGTTATTTACATAGCCCTTTTGTGATGCGTTTGAGTGAAATTTATTTTGCTTTCGATAAATTTCGTTATAAAATAGATAGAAAGCCTTTCAAGAATCATTGAATGTAAATTACAGTAAAGTGATATTTAGGAAAGAATTATTTTATATTTTATAAACATCAATAAAGCATCTAGTCGTATTTACATGGCGAAACTGTCCCTATAGTTGAAAAAATATTCCCAGACACTTTTGATAGTTTCTTTGTCAACGTATGATTGTCTTTTTCTAATTCCAGTCAAGACAATAAATAGTGCATAGGGTACTAATTGAACATTAGGTTACGAAATAATAATAAATAATAAATAACACTATTTTACATTTTTATTTAAATTCTGTTTATCCAATAATAATTTGATTGGAGAAGAATATTTCTTAAAGAAACCGAAAACAAATGACATTAATGATATGTTATAACTTAACTGTAAACATATACATAAAATAACTGAATTACTGGATGCATTGCAAAATATTTAATACTATTAAAAATATAATTTTGAAAAACAAAAATCAGTGGATGTCGATATGTACTGCTTAGAATTTTCAAATCAGTTAAAATCAAACGAAAATAGTTTACTCTAATTGAAAATAACATATTTCACTTTTCTTTACAGTATTGCATCATTTTTTAACTTTGTGAAGATGGAATATTATTATTATGTCAAATATTTAAAAAATTAAATAAAAACTACTGATTAAAGACACTGATGTAGTGTTGAAAAGTGTACGACAAGGACAAGGAAGAAGGAAACCTACAAAAGTGAAATATTTTATCACTATAATATTATAATAGTAACTCGTATTATAAACTGTACTAACGGTATGGTGAGCCCAGGGCCGGACCTAGCGTAAGTGGTATCCGGGGCGGGGTCGAAAAATGACGCCCCTGTAGAAAAAAATATTTATTTTTTCCTCCCAAAAAACTATAAGTAATTGATACTTACAACCTTCTCGACTAAAACCGAGTAGTTACGGAAATAACTAAAAAAATATTAAAGAAATGGCTGCTTTATTCAACAATCCTCTTCTCGGTAAATACTTAATATTGGAAAATAATTCCAAATTTACATGAAGGTAAACACTCGTGAGAATATTAGACATATTTATCAATATCCCAGCCCTCGTTAATAAGGATCCGAATTTAAGGGGTACAATATATTTTAAGAAAAATATTTGTCACCTCTAACCTGTCGACCAGCCCCTCCAGTAGAGTTGGTCCTGAAGTTAAACACATCAGTCGAAAGCTTTTAAGCATTCGAAAATAAAGTGTTATAGTCTAATAAAGGGTTTTTTTTTATCTCCAATAGTTTTCGAGATAATCAGGAAAAATTGAAAAAGCGTATAGCCGGATATAAGGAATTTGCCGCCGATAAAAACGGCACAAGATTGCCGTGAAAATGTAAATTTTTTAATTTTGTAAATTTTAATAATTGGAATATAGTTTGCCGTGTAAAATATAAAAGTTAAAAATTATTACTATTGATTGAGTTTTCCTATCAAATAAAATAATAAAATGAAAGTCAGTCTAGTACTGTAATTGAAACGATATAGACGTGTTTCATTTAATAGCTGTTTTCATTAGCGATTAAGCCGTCGTTATCATAGACATTAGAAATTAAAGGACCCGTAATTTATATTTTACAGAAATATATATTACGCACCCCATAAAAAAAGACAAACACTATAGATAACATATATATTAGCAATAAATATTTCATTGTATAAGATGCCTTAGGTTTTAAAAATAAAATTGAAGCTGAAAAACGCCATATTGGTAAGTCCAAGTAAAAAAATTGTGTTGTAAAAAATAGCTATTTTTATTTTTTTAAATACATTTTTTCTTAAATTTAAAAAAAAAAATATTACGGCAACTTGTTCCGTTTACGGATGTAAAAATTCCGTCAGAAAAAAAACTCGAAAGAATAACATTTCAACGTAAGTTTCTTTTTGACATTTGTTAATAGACATATAATTTTGCTTCTAATTTAGTTTAATGTCAAAATTTTCCAATATTCTTCATCATAATAAATTTTTTAATATAGTTTCAGTCATAATATTAACAATTTTTTTGTAAAATATGTGTAAATCTGTCGATTTTGATTATTAATTAAAATCAATGGCGACTATTTAAAAAATTATTTACACATGTACTAAATCCATACTTAATATGCAGATATACGTTAAGCAGTAACATTTTATGTAATTTTAGGTTCCTAAAGGATACCGAATTAAAAGAAAAATACCCTAATTTTCTTTGTTTGACTATTAGTGAATTTTTGAACGAAAAATTCAGCTTTTACATTATGAGATTTAACACTGAACTGACAGAATTTATTTTGAAATCCTAGAATTCAAAAATAACATTTTCTTATTTTACGGTATTCATTTATATATGTAAAATATGCATTACATTTAGATATGTAAAATATGATATATGCATGTAGATATAAACATTTAATTTTGTTGCCGCCACTGTCCAGTAATTGCATAACTTTTGCTTCAATAAAGCAATATTGTTACAGGCCCTTTTATAATACATAATATATTATATTCTTTCGTCACTGGTCGTTATATAATTATGTTGTTGCTTAGATAACACTGTAAGTACCTTATATGTATCCATTCTCGGTAACATCACACACATGTGTGATCACTGATCGCGATCGCCCTCTACTATAAAGTGTTAATTTATAGTAAAGCAACCAGTCAATCAGTCAATAACCACTTTATCCTTTTATTTCAAATGAAATATTAAAAATTTACAATTATAATATGTTATAAATAATATAAAATATAATTACATTTAATAAACAATGAATGTACTATTATTAAAATTTATTGAGGCATCATTTACAAAATTTTACAATATTGGTACTTTAATTCGATTATTATATCCCCCCTTACCCACCCAACCCTAGCGTCGGGGGTAGTACATTCCACCCATATTCCCACACTACATTTTGATTTATTCCCATTTTCAATTTTCATAATGGTACATTTTCCGAAAATTTTCAAAACAATTAATGATTTTCATTAATTTGTTGGTTGTATTAATTTTAATAATAATAGTAGGCTGTGAACGTTATGTGTAAGTATGATGTACGCCGGGAAATATGATACTAATAAATGGTGTAAAATTAATAAAAAGAAAATTAAGTATTTTTAATGAGTGTTTTTTGGTAATTTGGAAAATTTCATAATAATCCATAATTATTGTAATAAATATTTTTGATAAAATTGAATTTTCGTGTTGAATCATTCACAAATTTATCAATTAATTATTAAGTACTTGAAATAAATATAAAATGTATCGCCAAAAAATAAATATGCTCTAAAATTATTAGTCCGATTCTGGTAAAGTTAAGCTATATTAATACCTCGTCCATATAAGCTATACAGCGAAACTATAGCTATAAAGAGAAACAGTACATGCAGTTACAGTTTTCACTGAATATTGACATTTTGGGACCTAAGGAACCCAGAAAATTAAAAAAATAGGCGGACTTTTTTACAAGCCTTTTGGACGTATGTTAAATTTTATTAAAGGAGCAACATTTTGAGACATTCTGGCTAGTAGTTTTGGAGTTACTGCCATTTTTCACTTTTTGGAAAAATCGAGGGGAAAGTTTTTATTTCAAATGACCCCTATCAACTGTGACACCGTTTCGAAAAAAGTCGATTGCCGATTGGAAGTGTGCTTCAACCTCTACCTTAGTGCAAAATTGGAAAAATTTTTCAGTTCTGACAAGGGACATAAAGGTCTTTAAAGAAAAAAAAAGTCATTTTGCTCTTACAATAATTGAGACCTTTTGTAATACCTTTATTCTAAGTTTCATCAATTTTCATTAGAAATTAAGGTCCGGAAAAAAATAAAAAAAAAAAAGCTTTTGAGTTTTAGTTAAAGTTAAAAGTAACTTCACCTAAATTTTAATTACCATCAAAAAACATATCACTTAACCCTCTCATACCTAGTAACAATATTTTGAGCGCTGGTGCGTCTACCCAGTTTTCTTTACGATAATCGAAACGTATGATTCTTTATTAAATTAACTAAAACAGAAGTTGGCTTTTTGACAAAATTTCTCTTATTCTTCTTAATTGAATTCCCTAAAGACAACATGACACTTGATTATTTTTATTTTAAGAGGGGAGTTCACGCCAGAAACGGCTAATAATCTAATTTTTTTCGAATCTCGCTTTTTGTTTTTATTTTGTTCTGTGGTTCTTTACAAACACGGTGATATATATAAAACACGGTCAAAAATTTTTGTTTCCAAATAGAAAAATATTTATTTGTCAGTCGCTGTACAGCCAAGTTGCTGCTCCTTTGCAGACAACGCTCGCCCCCCCCCCCCCCTCGCGATTTGATCAGTAATATTTAGTTTTGGTATGTACATGGGTTATAGGATGCACTGAGATAATGTTCTTTTATTTGTATGCCTTTGTAGACGTTTTAATAAACAGACAGTAAATCGCTTCTTTTGTTATTATTTTTGTTTTTTACCGTTTCCCGAAAGTTGTGTTTTTCCCGACAAGGGAAATCATATCTCAAGTTCTAGAAAAGATAGAGACTTAATTTTTTTCAAATTTTGTTCATAAACATATTGCGCATAAAGTGGAGTATGCTTTTTTAATTTGAACAATTGTAACTATTTTTAAACATTTTGTTTTTTAAATAAAAAATTGGGTTTTATAATTTTTAGAAGTTTGGGATTACAATTTTATAATTAATTTTTAAAATTGCCTGAAACCCATACTCAGCTTTATGGACAGGTCCTTTAGGAATAAAATAATGAAAAAATATTTAAAAAATATTTATTACTTTTTGAGATATGGCGTTCCTTGTAAACGCTTAAAAACTTGTGAAAAAGGGCCTCCTCCCCCCACAGAGAAGAGCAATGAATGTTTCAAAAACAAAATTTTCTATCTGAAACCCTCCCTAATTTGGAAAAAAATTTCAACAAGCAAAATAATCATAAATAAAAAAGTTGCTTTTTTATTTGAGCTCCCGCCTTAAATCAAAAAGGACACTTTTGAATTCGACAGACTGGAATGAATTAAATTGAAAAACACAAACATAATCACATTTTTCCTCTTCTAGAGAGAACTCCATATTTAGATATTTAGACCATTATATCTTCAAAAATTCACACTTTTGTCTATTGATAATTAACTTTCAAACTACGGAATTAACTTATTAACACTATTTGATGAGGTTAAATAATTTTATATTAAGTAATAATGATTACGTTGCAATAATCCGATTGTAATTAATATTAGATATCGTGTCAGGACTATCGTCCTGGAGGATAATTAAGGATTGTGATGAGGATGATACACATCTATGTGTGTACTATACTGTACGTGCGTGTTATCAACGATGGTGTCAACAGTGTTAATGCGCGTCTTAACGCTCCAATGATACAAATAATAAGATCACATTATTTGCTAAATAAGCATATTAGTAAATTGAGGGCCGTGGTCTGATAGGAAGGGAAATATCTGTCACCGTACGTATTTCCTTTATTCATTTTTGTTAAAAGCAACTTTCTTCTTACTTATCGAAATATGGCCTTTGAACAAAAATGGGTTCTAGTATATCTGGATAAAAAAAATTTTTAATATTTCGTTACGTAGTATATACGGCTGCATACGAGATAATTGAAATACATACTGGTAATTATTTATATTTTGAACTAAAACAATACATTTTTATACACTCGAACGAAAAAATCATTGCTACGTAACAAAACGACGCGTTAATTCGAACTCATCGGCGTCAAACTCTCGACAATTCAAAGTTGCAGAGAGGAAGAGACAGAACGATTGTAAGTCCATTTTGAGACAAGTTCAAGTTCATTCATCACAAATGCTTAAAAAATTAAAATTGTTACCTGTGATAATTCAAACCTCTCTATGATTCGTAACATTTTAAGAGTCCCTCGAGTTTCGAATTAACGGAGAGTCGACTGTATCTACTTACCAAGAATATTTGGCTACTTTCGAATAATTTAGATTAATCGAGTTTTTTAGTAAATTGTTTTAGTAAGCTTAAGTTGCCCAAATTGGATTTTTCGGCACTTGCACCATAATTACGACTATACTTCATAAAAAGAAAAAAACTTCTAACAAGTCAATTATTTTTTATTTTTTAATAAATAAATTCGAAGTATAGAAGGCACTTAACAATCAACCGTTCTTTTCATCATTCGCCCACATATTTCTGTTGCCCTACTTATCGCCCATAGGGCTACATACACACACACACACACACAGATACACACACGTTTATTAAAATAAAGGTTAAATACACGTAAGCAACAATTTTCGGCATTTAAATAATATTTTGGTTTTGTTTTCCGGTCTCATATTGGATATGGTACACATTTTCATACATTAGAATGGGTAAATGTTGGAAATATAAAAATAGAATACTTATATATACAGATATTATTAAATCCACTAAATCCATTTAGAGCAGTTGGTATGGGCGTGCAGTCGTTCGAAATCAACTCGAATAGAATGTTTTTGTTGGAATCGATTCAGAAGACAAATTATGACAGATCGTTTTATCAAATGATAACCAGGTTGAATGTTATTTAGAATAGTTTTGTTTATGACAAAAGGGAAAAAAACAATTTTGAAATCACATAAAATTTTGTTTATATTTCTTAACCGATTTCCTACACGGAGAGAAAATTCCTATAAAAATTACTGTGCTCATACTACAATCGACGTGTAACAGGCGAACATATCCTATTTTTGTACGGTAAAATTATAAAAATTATAGTTATATTATTGTAATTTTTATAATTTTACCGTACAAAAATTGGATATGTTCGCCTGTTACACGTCGATTGTAGTATGAGCACAGTAATTTTTATAGGAATTTTCTCTCCGTCTACAAACAACATTTAGTAACTTTTTTCAAGTTGATATGTTTTATCTTCTTAATTTTTTGACACTGTGGAAGTATAATAAAAAAAAAACTAATTATTTTTACATTACATATTTTTTTATATCTTTAGACTTTGTATATTAACTTTGAAACAATGAGGTCTATATAAACTTTCAAAGAAGACGACGATTTTCGAATTTTTCTAAATTTAAAAATTATTTCTTTATACCCCCACGCATGTACCAGGTATCCTCAAAATTTTTTTCAGTTTGGCTTTCCGTCAAAATGTTTAAAATAAAGTGTTGTATACTATACTTTTTCTACGATCACATTTCTTTTTGTTTGGTAAAATTTACATTAATATTTATTTAGACAAACAGTAATATTTTTTTATGGATCAATTATTATAATGTCAGTTGTAAAATATTCAAATTTTTTCCAACGAATACATCGAAACTATAGAAACAATAAAAATATTACTGAACGTTCTTGTCGGAAATCCATAAGGAAATATAAATAAAATTTTGTTTGATTTTAAAAATATTATTACCAAACATAAAAATATTAAAAATTTTATCAAACATAACTATAGAAACAAAAGATTGCAATGTAAATTCAATGGACAATATTTGACAATTCGAAATGTCAAAAAGTTGCACAGGACTAAAAATCAACAATTTTGGCTTGGGGCGATTTAGGACAAATCTAATTATACAATATTGCATTGTCATCAAGGTTATACACGTATGCAAAATTTGAAACCTCTAGCTCAACTAGAACCTGTCTAAATTTTGATTCTAAAATTTGATCTAAACCAACATACTAACATAGCAAGTTAACTAAAAGCTTTTAAAAAAAGTTGTTTTAAACAACTACCAACCAAATCACCGTTTGATAACATGAATTCTCAAAATCGTCACTGTCTCCTGAACTGATTCGCAACAAAACAGCTCCATTCGAAACTGAATTCGAACTATTGTGACCATACTACCCGCTCAAGTTTTATGAAAACGGTATGTATAGTATAATCCTGCTGCATATAGCCGTGTGATGGTATGTTTTGTAAGGAAAAACTAACAAATATTTTGACCATAATAGCAGCACAACCTCATATTGATATTTAAATACAACTGTTGTGTGACCAAAAGGGATCATAGTTAGTAGCAACGGCGATGTTATTATTAGTTGTGAACAGACTGTATCAGCAGATGTCGTTAACAGCATTTTATTGTCAACAGTAATGCAATAAAATATTATTAGGATATACCTACACGCTTATTAGATAATATTTTTGTAATAGTCTCCCGGGGAATTGTTTCGAAGTAAATAATATTTTTGGATAAATAATTTCGGTGGAAGTGAAATTTTTAAGCAAGTCTACTGAAAAACTAAGATTCTAAGGTATTACAAAGGTAAAGATTATTAGGTAATCTTCGTATTTTGAATGCTATTGGTGAAAGTAAGAATGTATCTTATCTTCCTCTTTATGTTACTACAAACTTAGCCGAGAGCCGATTATTTTTAATTAAATTTTGTAACATTTTTCCGTAACCACCAAGAGGTGTACATGTTTTAATATGAAGCTTATTGCTTTCTACGGTAAGCCCGACAAAAGGGGGGCAGCGCCCGCGCTAGCTTTGGCGCCGCCCCGGGCAAAAAGAATAATTCTGCCCCAGCGAAAAATCGGTGATCTTTTTTCTTTTTTGTTTGTCATGTGCAAATGCCGCCTTCTTTTTACAAATCTCCTGCCCCGGGCAAAAATTTTTTTTTACTCATCATTTGTAAAATGCCACTAAAATTTACAAAATCCCGCCTCGGGCAAATGCCCGGGTTACCCCCCTCCCTGGAGCGGGCCCCGAGGGAGGTAATTGGGGCCACAACCAACAAACCGTTTAAAAATGTTTTTATACAGATTTCACTGTATCGATATATCTCAATATTTTTACCTTATTGCCACTTCCCCTGCCCCTTACTACTGTTCTCAAACGACCCCATAGATATGGGGGATGGAAAATATCTTATTTATGAAAAGAAAATATGTTTTTCTCTCTTTTCATTCATCGTTTCATGATTTTTTCCGCTCGCCGTTCCTACAATCGCCCCTTCCGCCTCTCCTTGCTGTATCATCCGAATATTATTAAAGCCAATATTTCACATCACCACTCCTAACTTAGCATTTTGAGCCACTTCATTGTTGTTTACCTACTGTTGAGTCACCAATATAAATGTGTAGTAGTCCTTAAAATATACGAGTTGTGCCATCTGCATTGTATATCTTACATCACATCACAAACATGTTAAATGCGTATACTACCATGTGAAAAATCTAGGTCTCAATATGTAGTTCTAAAATAACAAATTAAAATCAAGTTTAAAGGGAGGTTTACTTGAGCGTCATTAAAAAAACTCGTTTTTTATTTTGCAGAAATTGATAGCTAATTATGTGTAGAATATGTTTCCAAAGTGATTTTGCTGAAAGTAATTTAAGGGAAGGTTTACTTGAGATTTGATCAAAAAATCGATTTTTTTGCCGAAATTGATAGCAAAGTGATTTTGCTAAAAGTAGTTTTAAAAAATGATTTTTGCACATTAACAGAATCCAGCTTTCTATAAAAAAAAAAAACTCAAAAAACGTAGTTCACGCAATAATGAGTATTAAATATAAAATTTTGAAAATACGTTTCTTTATATATATTTTATAATATCTTGGAACCACATTTTTGGAACTGGTTAACACGATAACTCAAAAACTATTCGATGGATCCTTTTTTTTAATTTTTTATTTTAAAAATAATTCAATTCCCCGGTCCGATACACTTTCAATATTTTTTATTTATTTTTTTTACATTAAAGAGCGAAAAATAAGACAAAAATCGTAATCAAAAGTTCACACATCCGCCATTTTTTTTTCTTTCAGCAATTTATTGATATTATAGGTATAGGTGCCGGTACTCTTCATATATTTTATAAATCTTTTTTGTTTTTGGATTTCAGTGGTTTATTACCGGCGCTACGATGTCAACCAATAAGACAGCGGATTTTCGGATCATCACACTGCACTATCTATAAAATGGACAATTTTTTAAATTTTTCTTTGAAAAATTTTTTTTGTATAGTTTAACACTTAGTAAATATGTGTACAAAATTTGAAATTGATATTTACTTCCGTTCTTGAGAAAAAAATTCCAGAAAAATTCATAATTTTTAAGGACTCTCAAGTAAACGTCCCCTTAATTTATAAATCTATGTAGAATAAGATATTGTACACCAAGATCCGGAATAATAATGAACGTAGCGTACCAGTAACGTCAGTTCCATATTGAAAATTGCTTCCCAAAAATAAAATTGGCTTATTTCAAAACCTTTTACGGTTTTGACTATATTTCAAAATTGTATTATGATACAGATTTGTTCATTTTTAATAAAAAAGAAGCCTAACTTTTAATGGAATAACGTACAAAAATTCGGAAAGCTTAAATAAAAAATAGAAAAAAAATTCTTGAAATAAGTAAAAAACGCCAACTGATTCGGGTTACATAATCATTTATTAACCGTAATTCACTAATTTTTGTGACTTCCCTATTGGTATTAGAATTAATTTTACTGGATGTCCTAGTCAGCAGCATTTGGTACTAAAACATCAATTTCCAAAAATTTTTAACTTTGATTAATTAACAATTAATAAATCAACAATTAAATATGCACCAAACGTTTATTATGAAACAATTATTTAACACTACTATCGACATTTACATTTAAATTTATCAATTAAAACAGGTTATGTGTGTATATATGTGTATTTAATTTCTGAATTGCTTCCATGAACTCTTATGATACAAAATCGTATAGAATATGGATACCAGATTTCACTGAAATCGTTGCTTTCAGTTGTCCGTTGCTTTGTTCATATAACTGCGAGCATACGTACAAAAATATTTTTATAGTATCAAAGCAACCAGTTCTCTGATGTGATTTGAACTGTTACGTTAGTTCCTAGAAATGACAACAATTGAACAGTAGGGGAGAAGTGGTATGAAAGGGACACGTATTGAAAGGGACAATTCAAATTACGCGCTAAATACAAATCCCGTCAAATCAAACGTATTTGTGTTGTGTGGCAGCACCAATGCAGATATGTTTAATCCTAGCTTCAAGCTACTCTCATTTAAAACATGGTAATACTGTGCTTGTAAATTTTTTAGTCGAATTTTCTCCGAAAAATTAGACTTATACAGTCTATACGATAAGAGCTGCGAGAGGCGAGACCAGGGGCGCTATCCGTTTTCGGACCCGTAGAACACGATTATGTAAAAAAAAAAGATGTCTGATATATATATATATATATATATATTTTCCCGCAACCTTTTAATATGTGTAGGGCCCCCCTATGGAAGTTAAGAGATGAAATTCGGTAAGTGGGGCTTATTCCGATGCACAACAATACTATCAAAGTGGGGTCAAATTTTGGGCAAATTTTTTTTCGGACCCGACCTTTAAGGGGGTGGTGGGGGGCGGAAAAGCAATAAAACTTTTCCAAACCGGTTTTAAATAATGTTTCGGTCAATTATCTACAACATATCCAAAATTCAGCTTCCTAGGATGATATGGTGGGAGTAGAGGGGGGAAAAACGATTTTCGCTGGATCTAACAGGCCCCCAGCCCCCCAAAATTAACGTAGAGGGTTGAAATTTGGTGTGTTGATAAAGTTCGTACCTAGGTTGTGCTTTTTGAAGGTTTTAATATTTTACCCCCACCCCCCTCATTTTTAAGCTACAATTTCATGCATTTTCGACGTTTTCGAAGTTTGTACCACTCGCACAGGTCACCCGAATAAACCTAGAGGGCTGAAATTTTGTATTCGGATTGAGTTAGTATCAAGGGGGTGCCTTTTGGGGGTCTCGACTCTTAACCCCTACCCCCACCATTTTTATACCCAAAAGAACATGATTTTTCTTGTTTTTTAACAGTTTCGTTCGGGTCAAAATCTCCCCAAATAAACCTAGAGGGCTGAAATTTGGTGTACAGGTTAAGCTAATAGCCAGACACTGTTTTTTGGAGGTTTCAACTTTTAACCCTTACCCCCACGATTTTTACGCCAATATTTCCTTAATTTTTTTGCTTGTTTTCTAACATGTCTAGAGACTCCATAAGGAAACCTAGAGGGCTGAAATTTTGTACGTGTATTCAGTTAGTATCCAGCTAGTACCTTGTAGGGAGTCCGCATCACTTTTCCCCCCACTTCTCCCATTTTTACATCGGAATTGAATGCTATTGTTAAATGTGTTTTAAAAGCATTATGTTTATTCTAAATACAAGTAGGCGAATAGTAATTTTAAAAAATTTAAAAAAAAGTGAACTTACTTTTATGACAAATGAAATACATACATATTAAGTAATTTAAAAATGTTATTAAAGTCACTGTTTATTTATAAATTAGGAATTTTGGATTTTTAGTATTTAAAAATAGAAATTTTGGATTTTTTTGGAAAGAAAAAATATCTTTATAAAGGCCTTCCAGTTTACTATTTAAGGTCCTTTTTTAATTTTTAAAACTAAAACATAAAGGCAATTAGCGGATAAACATGGGCAGGAATGTCCTCGTACGAATTGTGTTGGCTTTTTTTCTGCTACCTGTTTTCGGCACAAAATTGAAATTTACTGAGATACAGCCCTTAAATACTTTAAACCTTTTTTTAAAGCCTCGATCAGCCGAACACTCATCACCAGTTTTGAAACCAACAAAATGACAATTCGGTTGTAGACTTTCAATCACATTTCGCTTGTAGACATTCAATACCGAAGATGAAGGGGAAAATTCGACTACCGTGATGGGGCCCCGCTGCTCACGGCGTTTTTTATGTTCCAAAGTAATTTTTTTAAAAATTCTTCGGAACGTTTTCTGATATACTGTACGTATTTTTTAAAATTTTGTAATTATATACAGTTCTTTCAACTAGAGGAAAACAACAGATCGGATATCTCTTAAATAAAATTGTAGATTTATAGTTTAAATTTTTAATTTATGTGTAATATTTATGAAAGGAACAGAACAAATAGTTATGAAAGGGACTACCTTTAAGGCTAGTGATTTCGAGTTAGTGTTATGTGAATATATATCCACATGTCACTCACTATCTTTTCTCAATTATCATATTTTCTTAGTGTCAATAATTAATTTTTTTAAAATTTCTTGTTTAAAATTTTTGAACAAAAATAATCAAATGAAAAACAATGATTTTAATTATCGATTACTAAAACTACGCAATTAACAATCATCGATTGCTGAAATCACTTGGTTATTCCCATTACTGAATCAAATTTATTAATATATAAGTTCAGTAATGTGACATGCGCAGTAGTGTGAACCGTATATCTTATGTACATAAGATGGAAATTTGAACAACATGAATGATGTTTAGTATTGTGCCTCTCACAAATTATCATGTCTTTTTCAATACAGTCTATTGATGACAGGGACAAAATGCATTTTTTTAAAAACTGAATAAAACTACAACCAATAACAAAGAAATGTTTATTATTGGATTTTATTTCAAGAGTAAGATAACTGAAGTTTCTAATTCCGTTCGTAACTATTCAATTTGTTATCTCGTTTATCTACTAGAACGCTTAAAACAAAAACGTCCCTTTCATGCCACTTCTCCCCTACCTTACTACATTACTGAGACCAGTTAATTTCAAGAATGTTTTAGAATTTTATCGAGTTGTGTTATGATACAAATAGTGCCGTATAGATGTCAGATTTGATTGAAATATTTGCTTTCTGCTGTCCGTTGCTTTGTTCATGCAATTGCAAGCATAGATACAAAAATATTTGTACTATCAAAGCAACCAATTCTCTGATGTGATTTGAACTGTAACATTCGTAGTTAGAAATAACAATAACACTATGAGGTCCGAGCACTTTCATAGTAAACTTCCTCGGAAGCCGGCAATATTTAAAAAAAAACTTCATATAAACAAAAACATAAAATACAATGATTCAAACACTGAATAGATTCAACACAGTTCAACATGTATGTGTAAAACTGTAAACATACGTACGTGATACGTACATACTACATATACACTGACATTCAAATCAATTTTATTTAAAGATATAAATTATATTTTTTATATATTTTTTGTTTATCTTAAAATTTTTTATACATAGAAACCAAAAGAGTAGTGTGTGTTGGTATGTATTTGTGTGAGTAGGAACATAATGTGTAATCAACTAATCAATTAATCATTGATCGCGGTCGGCTTCTGGGAATGTTTTGTTGGGTTTCGGATGCCGAAGCCATGGGACTGAAAGTGATAATATTGAACAGTACCCTAATACATTATTGAGACCAGTTAATTTCAAGAATGTTCTAGAATTTTATCGAGTTGTCTTATCAAAAATAGTTTTAGCGGGTTTATTGGGGGGTGATTGTAAGTGTTTAGATAAATTTTGATTGGTAGTGTACATGTATGCATATACCTGAGTATAGGTATTTCGGTAGAGCTTGCGTTGACCCAGTAGTATATCAATCCAGTTGGCATTTTTCCGTGTTTTCCTTCGCTTTTGCATAAGAATTTTCTCATACATAATAATAATAGTTGAAATTGAACATAAATAAAATTGTATTCTAAATTTTTTCCTTTTCTTTCTTTACCTTTCTTATTTAAACGCCCAGAAAAAGAAACACAGAAACAAACAGGAAAATGAAAAAAGAATTATATTCTGAATAAACACTGATACAAAACAGAAAATAGGCAATGTCAAATAATAATAATTGTAAAAACGATTGAAATGTGAAGAAAAAGAGAGAATATATGTTTACGAAGCAATTTCACCCTAGAAACATACGTACTCGTCAAATTGACGACCAAACTTCTCTACCTGCTCCAGTACTACAACTTGTCGTTGCTTGTCTGTTCTGAAACTTCTGGTAACTAATTTATTTGTTATGATAACACAAAAGACGTATCAATTTTGTCTATAGCTGCTGTCGTTTTGTTTATATTAAAATAGTGTGTGTCAATTTGACGACGATGTATGATTAACGAATGTTTTTTTTTTTTTTAAAGATTTTGTTGTACTTTACATATAAAAGTTTTTCTAATTTTTCTAAAATTTATTAAAGATATGGATGTTGACTGTTTGACTTATAGAGACGACATAACACTGAAGTTTTAACATATTGAATCGAAAACCAAAGAATACGTTTCAAGGGACTTAATAAAAGATTAAAAATTTATTTTGTGGAAAATATTTTAATTTTTATTATTTTTTGAAATCTTATTCTAAAAATTACTAACAAATTTTAGAAAATTTACAAGGGTCTAATGACGAAATAACTACATATCTACGGGAATATTTGTGACCGAGAAATTTCACATTCAGTAAAATCACTCATGTCCACAAACTCATAATAGTTCATAAATTAATTATTTGAAAGACATGTATTATGATACAACTGATGCTTTGATAAAAAGATTAAAAATTTTAGTAAATATTTATATTGAAGAATTTTTCCAAATGCAATTTTTTTAAATATTTTGTTCGCTTTTGTAGTATTGTTATGTAAAAAAATATTTTTTTCAAATAAACTCTAAAATTCTCCGTAAAAAGTCCATTCGTCAAATTGACGACGATGTATGATTAACGTTTCTTCGAGACCAACGTATGATTCTAGGGCTAAAATGAACAAGAAATAGAAAAGGGGTAAATCTGTGTTTATTTTAAAATTACTTTTCCATACCAAAAAACATGATCGAACAAACAAACCGTATCACCGTCGAAATTGACAGACAAAACATTAGCGAAGATAAAAACTGCCATAAAAATTAATTCCTTTACAAATTACAAGCATTTCGCTCTCTCTCTCTCTCTGTCTCTCTTTCACGCACAATCGCTATATTCTTCTCATTCTCTGCCGCTGAGTCTCTGTGGAAAACTCATTTGGCAAACATCCCAACAAGTATTGTAACGAGTTCGAATCAGCGAACAGTCGCAAAGTACCACCACCACTTGAATATATAAAACATAAATATATTTTAGAGTTTAATAAAAATAACATTTCCATTAGCGACTCTAGAAAAAACAGCACATTATGAGCGTTCGCAATGAACAAAAGACTTGTACATATACAAAAAACATTAAACCCTATATCAGTATCTACGAGTGGGACTGGGTGTCCCAGACAAAACGTTCACAGTTTTTTACTTTCTCAAGATGGGAAATGATAATGTAGATTCTAGACCATATACGGTTTTGATCGGAACGTGATTTTCGGGAACCTAAGAAACCAGAAAAATTCAAAATGTCGATGGAAAAACTGCTACAATCTTACTTCTTTTGGTACAGAACTCCCATAACCTTACTACTTTTGATAGAGAACTGCTGTAATCTGCTGTAAACTTTTGGTACAGAACTGCTGTGATCTTACTACCTTTTATGCATAAGCACTGTAACAAAGACGTATAAGAATATATATTATATGTACTATAAAAGGACCTGTAACAACATTGTTCTATTGAAGCAAAAGTAGTGCTAATTCAAGACAGTGGCAGCAACAAAACTAATTGTTTATATATGCAAGTAGAAATTCTTTTTTAATAAGTTGACTACATTAATTACTATTGAATTCACATAAGAAACGTAGTCAATTTATCTTAAGTGGGTTTCAAAAAAATCTTATCGGTGAAATAGTATTCCTTGCGCTTTTTTTCTATTAGGGTTTTTACATTTATCAGCAGAACTAGTTGCCATAATATTTTCTTTAAGAAAATATAACGAAAAATGTAATTAAAAAAGTGAAAATAGTGAAAATTTTCACATTACTTTTTTAAATTTGAAACACAAAACATGGCTGGCTATGCTTTAATTTTAATTTTAAAATCTAGGATATTGAAGCAAAAGTAGTGCTAATTCAAGACAGTGACGGCCACAAAATTAATTGTTTATATACGCAAGCAGAAATTCATTTTAAATAAGTTGATTACATTAATTACTATTGAATTCACATAAGAAAAGTGTTCAATTTAACTCAAGTGGACTTTATCATGCATTACATCTTTTGCATACTCGACATGTAATGAGTATTAAACTACCTATTATTTTTTATATTATAATGTATATACGCAAATATTTTTTCAAAGAGACGGCTAATATACGTCAAAAATATTGAAGGGGTAAATCGATCCTGACTAATGGTAGTTCCGAAATAACATTTTATTATATTCAGTCTTGAGACAATCTTTCTTAACCCTTCACCGGTAAGGTGAATTTTTATAATACTCACGGTAAAGTGATGTCTAAGAGACATCAACAAATTAACATACCGCTGGCTGTGGTAACATAGATAGTCAAAACTGGAGACCACACGTATATGCATGTATCAAACACTTCCCTTACGCCAGCAGGGTAAAATTTGCCCTAAACCATAAAAGAATGCACAAACGTTCAGTTAACAAAAACAAGCAGGGAGGATGAAAACTGAAAGAATATATTTGTATACGACTCACAGACATCACCTTACCGGTTACAGGTTAATATAATTTTCAGAATAGTAACAAAATTTGAATACAGTTCAAATAAATTACATATTTTTAAATAAATATTGTAAAATTGTGACTAATATTTGTAAAATTGTGATACTAGAAAGCAAAACTCGACGACAAATTGTGATTTCATTAAATTAATCAATACTATCTTGTCAAATTGGAATCAGTCAGTGGTGCGGGACCTTCAGATGCGCGGGATCTGATACGATGCACCATTTGCATGAGTTCTGCCGGAAACTATAATGTTTTTTTTTTTACGGCAATATTGTGATTATTGTTGAAAGAATAAAAATATGTCATAAAATTCAAACGTATCGTCATCATCTGAACCATCCAGTATAGTTACCCGACAGACGACGCACGGATGCCTGTGTGCGAGTGTGATAGACGAAAAATTTTAATTTGTAATTTATATGTTAATTGTATTGTGTGCTCTCTCATATTTTCACAGTTTTGTTTTCAATCAGGGCGGAATAAAAATCACATCATTTCGGGAAGGAGACACTAATAACATAAATACGTTTTAAGTACTTTAAAATATTATAAATTTCCCCGTAACACTCGACAAATTAAATTGACTTTTTTTTATCGTATTCGATTCTTATTTTATTACCGACGATATTTTCATTTATTAATTTTCTTCCGTCGAAATGACAATAACGCGATGCAAGGAGGAACGGCTATAAACTTATTCAATTTCAAACTATGTATGTAAACAGGAAAAGTTTATGTTCATGTTGTATTAAGTTTTATAAGAAAAATTTTGTTTTTCCAACAGTTTTTCCCGTATAATATACGTGTCCGCGTGAAGCAGCACTGTACAAGAAGGAAATGTACACTCAAGTTTTGTTGTGCAAACAGAATGGAGGAAAAAGTTTTTTGAAATATTTTTCTTTAAAGTGGAAAATTTTAAAATTGCTATTGATTTGTTAGATAAGACGCAAGCATGTGGACTGAAGATTTTCATTTCGAGAAACTTTAGTTCATTCAAATAGCGATTATTTGTAAGATAATATGGAACAAGAGGTAAACAGGAGCAAGAAGACTGTGGAAATTTTATAGATAAGTTTTTAAAGTAAATACAGTAATGGTTTGGATAAAGTTAAACATATGCAAACCAATGTTCGTAAGTACCTGGCATACAGGGTCGAATCAACCAAAAGCGGAGCTCGATGCAAACTTACGCCGAGGTCTTAAAACAATTTCCGTACAGCAATATAAAAATTTAATGCATTTTGTTACTTTTGCATTGCACAAATTGGTACAGTTAGTGTAGGATAATCTATATAAAACGCATTTGACAATTCTGAACAAATCTTTATTTTTATTTCGTAAACATTTTGGTATTGAATCGCTGTAACCTTTGTACTTTTAGTCCACAGTCGCTGTATGCTTACTACTTTTGGCACAGAATTGCTGTAACTTTACTACTTTTGCTACAGAACCACTGTAACTTTACTAATTTTTGTGCAGAACCACTGTAACTTTACTACTTTTGGTCCACAATCGCTGTAACTTTACTACTTTTGGTACAGAACCGTTGTAACTTTACGACTTTTCGTACAGAACCACTGCAACTTTACTACTTTGGTCCACAATCGCTGTAACTTTACTACTTTTGGTCCACAATCGCTAACTTTACTACTTTTGGTACAGAACCACTGCAACTTTCTACTTTTGGTACAGAACCACTGTAACTTTACTACTTTTGGTACAGAACCACTGTAACTTTAGTACCGTTGGTACAGAACTACTGTAACTTTTTCAATTTTGGTCCACAATCGTTGTGTCCTTACTACTTCTGGTACAGAACCAGTGTAACTTTACTACTTTTCGTACAGAACCACTGTAACTTTACTACTTTTGGTACAGAACCAATGTAACTTGACTACTTTTGGTACAGAACCACTGTAACTTTACTACTTTTGGTAGAGAAGTTCCGTCACCTTACTACTTTTGGCACAGAATCACTATAACTTTACTACTTTTGGCACAGAGCCACTGTAACTTTACTACTATTGGTACAGAACCACTGTAACTTTATTGCTTTTAGTCCAGAATCACTGTAATCTTACTACTTTTGATACAGAATTGCAATAACCTTACTACGTTTGGTCCACAATCGCTATAACTTTACTACTTTTGGTACAAAACCACTGTAACTTTACTACTTTTGGTCCACAATCGCTGTATCCTTACTACTTTTGGTACAGAACCACTGTAACTTTACTACTTTTGGTACAGAACCACTGTAACTTTACAACTTTTGGTACAGAACCACTGTAACTTTACTGCCTTTGGTCCAGAATCACTGTAACCTTACTACTTTTGATACAGAATTTAAATAACCTTACTACTTTTGGTACAGAATCGCTATAACTTTACTGCTTTTGTATAAAATTACTGTAAGCTTACACTAATTTGATATATAAACAGTGCCGGATTTACACTAGGGGTACGTGTGGCACTGGCCCCGAGCGGCAAAATTTGGAACATACTGTGATAATTTTTTTTTTTTGGTCATCACTTATTTTCTGATAGGAAAATAAGAAATGGGGGTTGTTTTTCTTTTCGCTCGTCACTTTTTTTCTCATAGCAAAATAAGAAATGAAAGCTATTTTTTTTTTTACTCGTGACTCATTTTCGGATAGGAAAAGATATAAAATTGGAAAAGTTAATACGAATTTTTTTTTTAAATTTTTGTCATGGGTGTCATTTTTGACAGTGCCCCGGGCGGAATTTAGGTTAAATTCGGTCCTGTATATAATTGCTGTAACCTCGCTTACTTTGATGGATGAAATTACTAAAGTGGTATAAACGGATTTTGACTAACAGCAAATCCAAATTAATTTATCTTCAGTCTAGAAAAAAAATCTGAAACTTCGACGCACATACAAAAGCTCTCTAAACTCTCGCCGCTAATAACTTATATAAAATACACACATTTGTTGAAGCGATTCGCACTCCACCTATTGTAAAAGTGGTCGTACTAATTCAGAAACCTTTGCAGACATGCGCACTACAACCCACAATCACAAAGGGATACAGAACAAGCAAAGAAACATTTTTTTCATTATTGTTTTTAAACGATTCTGAAATTTTTTGAAGGTTTTATAAATGTATTTTTTCCCTTAAGGTACCCCCGATTGCGGGCGCAGTTTTCGTTTGGAAAAAAAATATCAAATAGATTATCAATCTGTAGGTAAGTCGCTATGTACCTATGGGAGCTTTTTCTTTCTTTTGAAATTTGAATAAATGGCGGCGGTTTGAACAAAATGTACAAAATTTTTTATAGTTTCTTGTGTGAAAAATAGAAAAATATCAAAAAAAATAAGCTCCCATGGCGCATAGCGGCTTACCTACAGATTGATAATCTATTTTTTTCCACAAATGAAAACTGCGTCAGCAATCGTGGGCACGAATATTCACCCTTTTTTAAGGACACTTTTTTCAAAAAATTATAATAAGTATAAAAAATAAATAAAAAAAGTATTTTTGTATTGTTAAATAGTGGCATTAATCGTAAAAAAATACATCCCCATTCCTCCGCCCTATCCATCCCAAAAAAAAATCGCGAATATTGACTATTTTTCGGCCAATCACACTGTGATGGTACCTTAAACAAAGAATCCAATGCCCAAGTCCGCGCTATTGGACACTGGACAGTGACGTAATAATATTAATGACGTATTTGGGAATAAAAATAGAAGCAAATACAACATAATTTTAACTATATTTTGTTAGAATTTTCTACAGTTATAAATTTTAAACATACCAAGTACGAATTTTATAGGTAGGGTAAGTGCGGGAAAGATGTCACGTCGGGAGAGACACCGCAGCAGCCATAGTTCGTCCGCTGAGTGATAGATAGCGCTATTAATGGATTATATGTTTAAAATAAGTTATCTATTTAAACTGTATATGGTTACATTTACGATCAGTGCATTAGTTTAGTAATTATCAAACTTTTTAATATTGAAAAGTAAGTTTTTTAACATAATATTTTATCAAGCATTTAATTCATTAGAATTTAAGAATGAATATTTCATTGTTTAAATGAAAATGCGTTTTGTTATTAATTTAGGTATATTTTAAAAGTAGTGTATAAAATTTTAGGTTAGAATTCCGCACTATGCTTGCTATAGCAACATGCCGCATCTATCCCAACAAAAAGGAGAGATGCCGCATTTAAAATTGATATAGATGCCGCATCATATTACATATTAAAAACATAGACTTATACCTTAATTATACAATTTTTTTTGGGCTGTAAATTATGCCACGTAAATATAAAAGATTCATTAATGCATCAGGAAGAGCCCTCATATTAGTGAAGATAACGAAAATAATTATGATTGCCTGTGTATTGAATGTTTTGAAAAGTACTCAGAAACAAAAAAAGTGGACTGGTTAAGTTGTATAAAGTGCCAAAAATGGTTACATATGGCATGCATCATGTACGGAGATGTGTGTAAAGTGCAAAATTTTCAATATGAACTATGCGGGGTCTGTCCTTTTTTGATGCGGCATCTCTCCCATAGGTGTGGGAGAGACGCCGCTTTGTAGGCTCTACAAAAATGTTTATTATGAATCCTTTATGACTCAAAATTTAAAATTATTTATAAATAATTTTAACAAACAATGTTTACATTTATTGTGTACCAAATTTCAAATCAATTAAATTAATACTTTACGAATTATCAAGTGTTTTCGAAATGTGCGGCATCTCTCCCGCATTCACCCTAGTACCTATGTAGGTATACTACATATATTGTGTTATTTATAATTTTCGGAGATGAAAATTCAACATCAGACTGACATTTGCTTCGTTGGTTTTTCATTTTATTATTATTTTTATCATCATTATCCACATCTAGTATCCAACAACATTCCCCGGTTTATTCCGTTGTTGCCGTTTTGTGCCGCGTCGGTTCGTTGGCACAGCGTCAAATATTTTAATTTTCAACTCTTGCCTCTCCTCACGGCACCCCCCCCCTTCCGCTTTGTTTTCTCGCACGCCGCACTAGGCCGCCGGCAGCAACGAAATTTATGTCGTTTATAAAATAAATTGCTGACAACAAATCAAAGACCAAAAGGGGAAATATAAATAATTTTAAAAATTGTGTCACAGATAAATATTTAAATGGACAAAAAAAAAATTATGTTTATTATAGAACTGATTCGTATCAGATGTAAATATTTTTTTTTTTAAATCACTTCTTTCTATTATAACTAAAAATATACTCGAAATGGTTGTAACCACAGAACACTATAGAAGCAGTGCGGGGTCTTTATATATCTATGGTTTTAGCTGACACCGCAGAATCATGATCGGATATTTGGAAAAGGGGGTGAGGGGCGATGAAGAGAACTGAAATTTTATTTTAGACGGTTCCGATATTATAATTGATAGCACGTTACATTTAATATATTATTCACAAATTTAAACTCTATCAAAACGTTTATTATAGCTTACTCAAGGTAAACTTTGACAAGAATAATTGTGTTTCTGGAAAGAGAATGCGCAGTAGACATATAAATGTTGTCATTGAATTTCTAAAGAGTTGGTAATAGGATAAATGCGGGAGAGATGCCGCACATTTTGGAAACACTTGATAAGTCTTCAAGTATTCATTTAATTGATTTGAAATTTGGTACACAATAAATGTAAACATTGTTCTTTAAAATTATTTATAAACAATTTTAAATTTTGAGTCATAAAGGATTCATAATTAACATTTTTGTAGAGCCTGCAAAGCAGTGTCTCTCCCACACCTATGGAGAGATGCCGCATCAAAGAAAGTGAGACGCCGCATAGTTCATATTAAAAATTTTGTATTTTACACACATCTCCGTGCATGATGCATGCCATATGTAACCATTTTTGGCACTTTATACATCTTAACCAGTCAACTTTTTTTTTGTTTCTGAGTACCTACTTTTCAAAACATTCAATGAACAGGCAATCATCATTATTTTCGTTATCTTCACTAATATGAGGGCTCTTCCTGATGCATTAATGGATCTTTTATATTTACGTGGCATAATTTACAGTCCAAGAAAAGAAACTGCATAATTAAGTTATAAGTCTATGTCTTTAACATGTAATATGATGCGACATCTATACCAACTTTAAATGCGGCATCTCTCCTTTTTTGTTGGGATAGATGCCGCATGTTGCTATAGCCAGAATAGAGCGGAATTCTAACCTAAAATTTTATACAGTACTTTTAAAATATACCTAAATTAATAACAAAACTCATTTTCATTAGAACAATGAAATATACATTCTTAAATTCTAATGAATTAAATGCTTGATAAAATATTATGTTAAAAAACTTACTTTTCTCTAATAAAAAGTTGGATAATTACTAAACTGATGAGCTAATCATAAATGTTACCATATACAGCTTAAACAAGTGACTTATTTTAAACATATAATCCATTAATAGCGCTATCTATTAATCAACCGACGAACTATGGCTACTGCGGCATCTCTCCCGCACTTACCCTAGAATACAGGTAGTATAGCACAGTATAACACGAGATTTGGGCGGCGGGCAAAGGGGAGAGGGCAACTACCACCAATATTCGTGCGAATAATAAATTAAAATTCTGAACAATATTTATTAAAGTGATATGACAGAAGAAAAGGAGTGAGGATGCAAAAATTAAGTCAGGCATTTGTCGACCTGAACTGGTTTACTATTCTAAGAATCTCCCAACGTCGTTTTTAATATTATTAAATATATTCCTTGCCCCCTCACGCCATTATTTTTCTCGAAATCCATTTCTTACAAGTTTCGATATTAACAAAACAAAATCTAGTTTGGTGATAGTTTCCGTGATGTAGTTAGTAACTGTTTAATAGTATTTTACAATATAAGTTCGGTAAGTTGCTTTTACTGATCGAGAAAATGTTGCGAAAACGAGACCCGCAGGGTCGAGTTTTTGCAATTTTCGAGATCAGTAAATGCACTTAACGCATCGTGTATTGTATAATATTTTTTGCACGATCGATTTAAAATAGTTAAAGATTAAAAATGTGTTAAATAAAAAATAAAATTCAGATAATATAGATGAAATTTATATTTCTATGTTATGACATAGAATGCCATGAATAAATATTATAAATATTCATAACAACTAATATGAATCTTTATAGTGACAATTGACAACTATATTTGCAAATAAAAAATTAAGTGTCAATATTTCACTGGCGTGAATATTTTTTTTGAATTTTCTATTAAAAAAAATTGAGAAAAATAGTTTGTTAAACTATATTATTAGTGAGAATAATGAAATTGATGAAGCATTTTATTTTTGACTGCAAATTTATTCTCGTAAAATGAAAGGAAGATTATGAAAGCCACAGAAAATCTTAATGATTGAACGACCTTTTGAAATGTCAATAAAATAAGAAGACTGATGCCAACAATAATAATAATAATGTGCAAACTAGTGAAAATTTTCAAATTATTATTGGATTTATTTTCCTAATTGTTCAAATTGTACTTTTAATTTCAATATAAATAAATAAATACAATCATTTTTGAGCTAATTTAACTTACCACACTCCTATTTACTTACCACGCATCTATTTCACTTACCGCACTGTTATTTTTTGGTTTCCATGGATATAAACAAACGTTCGGGAAATGTATCTTACCAGCATTGTCAACAGCATCGGTAAATGCATGAAAATACACGATCGTGCAAAAAATAAAATTAACAAAAACCTACCTATTTTCCGCAAGAAACTTTCAACAAATTAATTCAATTTTCTATTGTCTTGTGATATTGACTTGTCCCATTTATCTTAAAACTATTTACGATTGCTGTCAACTATTGTGGACAAGATTTTAATTCACCAAGTAAAATAGAATTAAAAACTTTTTAACCAACAAAATGATGCATTAGTAGAAAATTTAAAAACCGTAAATAAACTAACCAAATGATGAAACGAAGTGAATTACAGGTTTTCGAAGTCATTGTTTTCATTTTTATAAAAAAAGACTTCTGTCGGATCAGTCACACATTTAAAAGGAATTGGGTCATTTTGATAGCAAAAATGGAAAGTACATGTCAAAATTATCCTAATTCAAACCACCTCAATATGGTCTGGTTTGAGAAAAAGAGGATTTTTTAATTTAGTGACAGATTTTGTTTACTAAAATTTTTACTCTAAGGTTGCTTTTTTGTCTTGTTAAATAAAATACTATTATTTTAACCTGTTACTATGATTTCACAACGAAAAAATATAATATTTGTATGAATATTTTTGACAGTTCAAATCATTTATCAAAATGCCAATAAATTTTAGTACTTTTTAATAATAAATACTAATAAATCAGAATGAAATTAATAAAAAAGATATTTATTAACATTTTCAAACGTGTGTGTTTTCATTAAATGACTCATTCACTTTTCATAGATCTATTTTTCATTATATGTGAGTAAAAATTATTAAATGTCAACGCAAATTAACAAAAATTTTTTTGAGTGACAATGATTTCCTTTCTTGCGGCTGTGATTTGAGTGTGCATTCCGACCGAATCGATCGAAATAAAGACATTTTCAAGAATAAAACAAATCGATAGCTGTCTTAATATTCGAGATATGAAGCGCGTAAATAGATAATTCTGCAGAATGACAGGAATCCTTGGTTGTATTATGTAAAGATGGCCGATTTTAGTAAAATATACACTCAAATCATGGCATCCAGGAGGGAAATCGTGGTGGTGTCAAAATCTCTATAAAAACATTATTTTACTTTTTTTTAGTTTTTATGTTTCTGATCTACGTAACCCATATGGTATATAGTTATTTAAATAGCGTGAATGGTATATTTTCGGATCTTTGGGTCGACATTCAAGACGATTACTTTGATACAAGCGATGGTGTCGAAGATTTCGAATGGTTACCAGTTGTTGGTATATAATAAAATACTCCTGTTGCAGCATCTGCATAACATAGCGAATTTCTAAATATTGGGCAGTGGCGGATCTTATCTAAGACCTGTACCCGTTTAAAATAGTTTAGCTTTCTAACAGTGAAACAATTTTCAAAATCAATTCAGTAGTTAATTTTTAGCGCCTTTGGGTCCTGAGGACCCTAACGAATCTCATATAGTGTAGCATATATCCATTTAACAACATATTATTACATTACATAATTATAGTTTTCGATTTTTTTTCTAGGTATGCAAACATATATAAATTATATTTTCTCTCTAAAGGAGGACATCATACAAAAATTTCCTTTCCATAACGTACTCTTAAAAAATCTAACTAATTTTAATTTAATGATGAAACAGAGCTATTGTTATTATAACACATAGATAAATATTGAATAACTAACTAGCACTTGTTTTATCTAGAAAAGAATTGCTAAAACGATGAAACATTTATTGTAAAAAATTCAGCAAATTATTTAATTTCTCTTAAAAGCTAGTTCACTTAGTACAATGTTTTAAAAGCTTATCTTATGCAATTTTTTCGATGATGTCAAAAAAAAATTTAAAAAATTTTTTAATTCTAGCCAAATTTTGCAAAAAAAACCACTAAAAATGGCGAATAATGGCCAAAAAACCTACTTCTGGGCATCCGACGTGTCTGGCTAACGAACTTAGCCGAGCCAGTCCGGATTCCAGCACGCATCTCAAATTTCATAAGCATTAGACGTTTCGTTCGAGAGTTATCGTGTACACACACACACATATATATATATATATATATATATATATATATATATATATATATATATATATATAAATTTTAGTGAAGTAGATTTTCGGGTTCTAGAGGCTGCAAAACAAATTTCTACCATAGTCCCGGATTAAGGTCTTACCATTAGAGCTGCTGTAATAGCTGAATTTCCAGAATGGAAATTCGCTAAAAATATTCATCTATTAAATTTATTAAAATACGGCAATTTTTCAATAAGTGTGCCAGCGAAAAATTGTGAAAATTTTTCGTTTCATATAACGGATTTAATCTAAAACAAATAAAAATGAGTATAAAATTTGTAGGCCAACTATAGTTTTCCGTTTATTTCAGGTGCTGAGGGTGACCGAACTGTTATGCAGCATGAATCAGATTATGCAGAAGAAAGAGATATTGGTCAAATCGCTGTTTATCAAGTAATTGATTTTACATTATTGCCCTCAATTTTACGTACAATATCAGACTCAAAAGTTACTGAAAATGAGTAAAACATTTCAGAACCTATATGCATACATCAAAATGTAAAAGCGCAAATCGTTTGAGCCTAAATTATTACATGCATTTGTGTTGTGTTTGTTCTCTTTTTATTGTCTGTTCATTTTAAATCGCATTAAATATTTTTACTACACTATAAATTCAAGTGTATTAATTCTAGTATACGTAAAACAGTACACGTATTTAAGTGTCACACGTATTCAAGTTTATTTCCAACAAAGTTGACACTTTTAAGTATATACAAGAACGATAACGCTCATTTCAGACAAAGTCAGTTGCGTTCGGTCAAGTCCAATTAACAGAATGTAGAAGATGTATATGATGTTGATCAGTGGTTCTCAAATTTTTTTGCTCGCCGCCCATTTGTACACTTATAAATTTCAAAATACATAGAAATGTTTAAAAAAATTGTCGATCCAGTTTGATAATTTTTCAAACACTGTGAATTTTAATTAATAATAAAGAAAAATGAACGTTATATAACGCTAGTTTAAAATAAATACTATAAGTACAAACGAACAGTGACGTCACATTCCCTTATAATTCAACCAGTTGTGCTACTCTAATTAAACATAACGCAAATTCTTTTCCTAGTTATAAAAATAAAGAGACTTCTCTCAGTTACAAAATATACGTTACTATTCAGAGAATGTGACGTAACTGACAGCTTTGTTTTAGTGAAATATTCCATTAGGCGCGATAGTAAAAGTACACATCCAAATGTCATATCTATGTACAAATTATTAAAACACACATTTGAATTTGCAGTGTATCTCACTTAACTGTTTGTGCCACATTTATGGCAACTCCAACCCTGTATATGTATTGTCGGACCTATGTATTATTATTGATTTAAGCATTATGTTTTCAACCATTTTCCTCGCACACCCGTGCAATACTAACAATCCCTTTCATATAGGGTGAATGCGGGAGAGATGCCGCACATTTTGATAACAATTGATAATTCTTAAGGTGTGCATTTAATTGATTTGAAATTTGGTATACAATAAATGTAAACATTGTTCTTTAAAATTATTTATAAATAATTTTAAATTTTGAGTCATAAAGGATTCATAATTAACATTTTTGTTGAACCTGCAAAGCGGCGTCTCTCCCACACCTATGGGAGAAATGCCGCATCAAAGAAGGTGAGACACCGCATAGTTCATATTAAAAATTTTGCATTTTACACACATCTCCATACATGATGCATGCCATATGCAACCATTTTTAGCATTTTATACATCTTAACCAGTCAACTTTTTTTTTTGTTTCTGAGTACTTTTCAAAACATTCAATCATCATTATTTTCATTATCTTCACTAATATGAGAGCTCTTTCTGATCCAATAAATGGATCTTTTATATTTACGTGGCATAATTTACAGTCCAAAAAAAAAATTGCATAATTAAGGTATAAGTCTATGTTTTTAAAATGTAATATGATGCCGCATCGATACCAACTTTAAATGCGACATCTCTCCTTTTTGTTGGGATAGATGCCGCATGTTGTTATGGCAAGCATACTGCGGAATTCTAACCTAAAATTTTATACAGAACTTTTAAAATATACCTAAATTAGCAACAAAACTCATTTTCATTAAAACAATGAAATAACATTCTTAAATTCTAATGAGTTAAATGCTTGATAAAATATTATGTTAAAAAACTTACTTTTCAATAATAAAAAGTTGGATAATTACTAAACTGATGGACTAATCATAAATTTTACCATATACAGCTCAGACAAGTAACTTGTTTTAAACATATAATCCATTAATAGCGCTATCTATCAATCAACGGACGAACTACGGCTACTGCGGTATCTCTCCCGCACTTACCCTATACAAATATATATATGTATATGTATATCTATGTATAATTTTGAAATGAATCTTATTTACATAATATGATAATGAAAAACAATAATAATATTTTTGATATTATTAAATTTTCCGTCTTGTAGTTGATTCAACGCAATTCCACCACCATGATGGTGGACCTGATAATGAGGAATGCAAACATTGCGGAAACGGACGCCACATCGGTGGAGGAAATTGAACGAAACGAGTCAGTAACGGTCACGGGCGATGGAAATATTAGCAATGAAACCAGTATTGGGAGGAATGATGGGAGGAATGATGGTATAGAGGAAGGGGGAAACAATATAACATAGAGCAGAACAAATTAGAGCACAATTTTTGACATAATGTATACCTACCTGAATTAAATGAAATAAAATATATCATCTTTTTTCTTTAAATAAATTTATTAAATATGAATAATTATGCCCCCTGAAAATGAAATGTGTAATGACCATCTTCAATAATATTTGTATATGTAGCAATTTTATTACAGAGACCACCAAAATATTTAGTTTAGTTTAAAAAAAAAATTATGTACAAGTATTGTCGTTTAATTTTTTAGTATTTTTAGCGTTGTAAATTTAAACGTAGTAATGAATTTTGATAATAAAATTGACGTTAATTTATCTTTTATTGGTCACAGAAATAATATTTTATGTCAAAAAATTTCATAACTCTTTATAAACTCTAAAATTTTCTTTTATCAAAAATTAAATAATGTATTAATATTCTTCAGTTATTATAATTGTATACCACTCGTTATATAATTTCCGCGCGCTTATGTTGTAGCAGTATCAAAGCATTATTAAATAAGCGCTGTAAAAACGTTGTAAAATGATGTTTATAAATTATATATCAAAAGCGGCGTAGTGAATAATTTTTATCTCTTATTAAATGTGGTTTGTAACTTTGTATTTTATAACTTATTAAATTTTTATCAAATTCCTTTGACACTTTTTTACAAAACTTTGAAATCGTTTTTCTCAAAATTGGGGTAATCAACTTTAATCGGAATAGGCTCATATTATTGGTACTGAATTAAATAAATATCTAGAGAAGTTTCGTTAAAATCCTTTGAAAAAATCGTTTTACCGACCAATTATTTTAAAACATCTGTAATTGTTTAAAATAAAGATCTCCTCTTTGATGTCTTTTCTTGTACGTAAAAAGGTATGTATATTTATCTGTATAATACATACTCATAAGAATTCTTTGAAACTTTTCAGAGAAGATGTGTGTTTTCTGTTGACAAAACAAAGATCAAACAAAACTAATTAAAGTTAACTGTAAGGTAGAAAGTATTTTCTAAGAAATTCTAAGAGACCTTTTATAATAATATGTAGTATAATTTTATATTTGAAAGAAAATTAAAATGAATTACTGATGCGTAAACATTCAAAATACCATATTCCTGCTTTTAAATAAACCTCAGCTTTCATTCATAACTTTTAGAATAATGTTCTTGTTGATTGTAAAATTATAATGAATCAAAACAAAATGGTAACAGAAAAAAATGAACGTGCTTTTTGGGGTCGAATACCTCTAGCATTTCGAAACTAGGGCTTGATAAAAAGTGTTGCTTGACGATAGATATATAAGACTGCGATATTGGGATAGTAGAAGAAACATAGACTCTTTTAGACATGCTTTTTGACAAAATTTGCAAAAAAATTGTATTTTCTCTATTGCTCGGTTGACCGATCCGACGTTTTCAAACTAGTGGCTAAGTCCCGACACGGTCCCGTAATATTTTTAGTATTCCATACCAAAATTGACAAGATGTATAAGAATCACTTCGGTATCCTTTGGCTCGTCAAAACGATTTTTACTGAAACTATTCGGTATGAAAATTTGAAATTTAGTACAAAGATAGTGTGATGGCCCCGTTATAAACGTGAAATATAAAAATTTGAATCATTTTGATTTAAGGGGGTATGAGCATGGAGAGGCCTAAATTAATGAAAGTTTATTGAAAACAAATTTAATATACAGCTAGACTTTCTTTTTACACCGTGGCTAGGAACCGCAAAAAAAAAAAAAAATGCACAAAAAAAAGATATATTCAATATTATTATGAAAATTGTGATAAATATACATTTGTAAAAAAAAACTTAATGATGCAATAACTTACATATTCTTATGTAATGAACTAATTAAATGCTTAAAAACTATTAAAAATTTTTCCAAAAAATGTTATTATAGTTAATGTTTAATTTTCTTACTTTCTCTTGCTTTTGATTTACATTATGCATTTTAATGGAAATTTTTTCAAAAACCGCAAAAAAATAAGGCACAAAAAAAGGTTCGGCTGTACATATATACAGCAAATCCTTTTTTATGTGATGGATCGGGATCGCATGAAACAAGTTTCATTGAAAATATAGAACTGGAAATGCTCAAAACCTCACGATTTCCTTAGAAATTGCTTTCTTAAGGGGAGGTTTACTTGAGAGTCGTTAAAAAAAAATCGACTTTTTTTTGCAGAAATTGGTAGCTAATTATGTGTAGAATATGTTCCCAAAGTGATATTGCTGATAGTAATTTAAGGGCAGGTTTACTTGAGATTTGATAAAAAAAATCGATTTTTTTTTTATGGCGAAATTGATAGCAAATTATGTGGAGAATATGTTCCCAAAGTGATTTTACTGAAAATAATTTAAAAACAATATTCTTGCACATTAACCGAATCCAGCTTTCTATAAAAAAAATTCAAAAAACGTAGTTCACGCAATAATGAGTATTAAATATAAAATTTTGAAAATACGTTTCTTTATATATATTTTATAATATCTCGGAACTACATTTTTGGAACTGGCGGACACAATAACTCAAAAACTATTCGATGGAACTAACTTCGTGTTAGTTCGGAACATATTAAAATCCTTGAGTGATCGAAAATTTGAGAGAGGTGGTAAATAATTATAGAGTTTTACATTCATATATTGAATAAACGCAAGATGGCTGTATTGCTTGTGTATTGTATATATTTTATGTATCTGTGAACTCTATGGTTTGGTAAGAAAACGATTAAGACGCCATCCAGTAGCAAGTAGTGACTTTGTATATTTAATATATAGTATAGCATCACGTCAAGTTACTAATTGTTGTGCTAGATGGCATTAAATGTATTAAATTAACAAATTATGGTATATTAATCTACCATCTGTTTTGCTACATTAATTTGTATATATTTGTGTGTTAGGTGTGTGTATGTATTACGTATATGTATTACGTATATGTGTACGTATGTGTCCGGACTGTTATATTTTAAGAAGTTTTAGTTATGACCACTGACTGAGGGACATTACTTAGTGCATGTTAAACACGCTATTGGCAATTTTTTTAAATTTTTTATTTTAAAGATAATTCAATTCTTCGGCACCTCTACCTAAGTCCGATACACTTTCAATATTTTTTTTATTTTTAAATTTACTTTAAAGAGCGAAAAATAAGACAAAAATCGTAATCAAAAGTTCACACATCCGGCATTTTTTTTTTTTTCAGCAATTTATTTATATTATAGGTAGAGGTGCCGATACTTTTCATATATCTTATAAATCTTTTTTTGTTTTTGGATTTCGGTGGTTTATTACCGGCGCTAGGATGTCCACCAACAAGGCATTGGATTTTCGGATCGTCACACTGAAGTATCTATAAAATGGACACTTTTTTTATATTTTTCCTTGAAAAATTTTTTTTGTATAGTTTAATACTTAATAAGTATGTGTACAAAATTTGAAATTGATATTCACTTCCGTTCTTGAGAAAAAAATTCTAGAAAAATACATAATTTTTAAAGACTCTCGAGTAAAGCTCTCCTTAAACAAGATATAGCCTTTATTTGCACATGAGAATATTTTATTTCATTTATACATTATTATAAAAATTGCGATAAACACATCTGTAAAAAATCTTAATGATACAGTAACTAATATTCTTTTATATAATGTAGGTATATAGTGATTAAGTGCTTAAAAACAATCAATAAGTAACATTATTGCAAATTAATATTCAAATTTCTTATTATTCTTTCATTTTTCATTTTGATGAAAAGCATCGTTCAAAAAAATCTGGAAGACATCTTGAGTATTGAAAATGAGGTGTAGATTTATCCCAAATTATCAGAATTTGCAAAATCAATCGTCAATTAAATTAAACGCGTGTTTAAAAACAACTCATTATTATTTTCAGTTTTACCAGTTATGTTCGGCTCAGATTTTACATAACATTTAAACATACGATTCTGTTTTTTAATAAAATTTCAGCACGAAATCTCGTGGCATAATTTTGCATTTAAATTAGACATACCTAATTGATTTCCAAACATTTTATTATTATTATTGTTACTATTTTTTTTTTAAATTAGTAATTCGAATAAAAAAAAACAGTAAAACATTTTTTTTTAATTTAAAAAGTTCGTTTAACATTTCAAAATGTAAATTTATTAAAAAAAAAAAAATACTATCATATGCCATAATAACAAAAAGAACTATGCTGAATGTAATTTAAATGGATATATTGAAAAATTACATTCACAGTTCAAATGTAAATTGGAAATATTGTAGGTTGTCGCTACAGTGCTATGTGGAAAATTCAATTATTAAAATCACATTTTATTGAAATTTAATGACTTTTTGGGTATTGTTTTTTTTTTTTTACTGTCGTTGTAAATATTAATTTATTATTTTAATATTTTTATTAAAAAAAAAATATTGGCGTATGAATTATTCCGGATAAATTGTATGTTCGGTTTCAATAAAAATTGAACCATTTCTATATTGGAAATTTATCAAATAGCTAGTGAAATTTAATAGATCCAAATTAATAAATCCGTGAAAATTGTTTGAAATTCATCAACAAAAACACAGAGATAAATAAGAATATCAAAATTTAACGCGGAACGATTGATCGACAACTCACCTGTGACGTCACATCTCCGCATAGTCTAGTTATAAAAATTTAAACTGTTAAAATTTTATTTGAAATATTTTATCAAAAACTATCGAATAGTTCCGAAAAAATGTGGGTCACTTAGCGGGATTTTCGGACACGCGGACAGACAGATAGATACGAAATGAAAATTGTTCAGAAAGTAGAAAGTTCACATTTCGAAAGTGATCACAGTGCTTTTGTTATTTTCGTAATGTCGGAAGTAATGAGGAATTTGTATGACTTTTTCAAAAACTTTTTAAATTTTCGTAAAATTTGTGTCTATTTTTGCAGTAAAAAAAATTTTTTTTTTGCATTTATACTGACATGTAGTTTGGTTCACATAGAAGGTAATAATTTATTAGGTATATTTAGTATAAATTTCAAAAAAATCGGTCGAGTAGTTTTTGAATGAGAATGCCAGCCAATTGTAAAATGTTGTTTCGAGAAAAACGTATTTAAATGTTTCGGTATATATAATCAAAACGCAACTAGTTCGGCACGCGGTGAATTGGTATATTAGGTATACGAAATAAGCCACAGATACTATTTCACGCTCTCGAATGTGCTTTACGTTCAGAGACTTCGAAAATCGCCTTGAAAATTTGGAATATTCTTGAAATGTTATGAATATTTTATGAAAATAAAAAAGTAAACCTTCTGAAAGCTATAAATGACCCCCCCCCCACTAATGTTTAAAGAGAGTTTTAATTGACAAACCCTTACAGAATTAACTCCTTTAAAAAATGATTTGACTTACACCGCATACTTCGAAAACCTAACAAACTGCAAGAACGAGGGCTACCGGTATTTATTTTAATTCCGTTTTCTTTGAATTTTTATTAATAATTCTTTCAGTTTTTTTGATAAAATTCTTTTTACAAACACTTATTTTATACAAAACGATCATTTAATGGGCTTATTAATTTTAATTAGGCTTCAAAGTAGGTATTAAATTTCGTTAGTTAGAAATAATGTACAATTTATATTTCTAGAAAAGTATTTTGAAAGGTTGTCGTCATCAAAGGAAATGTTTAACTTGTAAAGTTTACTATTTTATTAACAAACTAACATAAATTGTAATAATGTAAATATACAAGAGATAAAATTGGCAAACTTACAATTTGGAAATTGTACTTTTTTAAAAATGAATCATAATAAAAACAACTTTTGAAATTAATAAAGTTACTTTGGGTAAATAAAACATACAGATAAACCTTTTTTTATGCGGTCCTTTCTTGTACGATTTTTATTTTTTGTGGATTTTTTATGCGGTTCTTTAAAAAAAAGTCATTAAAATGCATAATGTGAATCAAAATCAAGAGAAAGTAAGAAACGTTAACTATAATAACCTTTTTTGATAAAAGTACTTTACGTCAATACATTGCTTAAAAAGATAAGTTATTGCATCTTTTAATTTTTTTATATAATAATATTATAAAAATGAAATAAAATGTTCCTACGTGTAAATTAATACTTTATCTTGTTTAGAAAAGCAACTTCTAAGGAAATTGTGAGGTCTTGAGCGTTTTGAGTTATGTATTTTCTATGAAGCTTTTTTTATGCGGTCACGATCCACCACATAAAATAGTTTTTTATAGCTATTTATGATATATTTTTGAATATATTTTTTTTATGCGATTTTTTCTATGCGGTCCCTATCCACCGCACAAAAAAAGGTTTACCTGTATATTTTCCTGTGGATAGATCAAGACAAAATTTACACAATCAAATTAACAAAAATTTTATAGCTGTTTTTCACTGCGTAAGGTAATAAATTTCATCGAGATATACCTCAAACCAAAACAATAAATTAAGTTTTTTACTAGTCTATATATCATCAGTATTTTTTTTTTCATTTTATTTAACAAAAAGAAAATGCTACAATCGGCAAAAAAAAATCAAAATTTATAGTTTTAAAAGAAAATTCTATAGGTGTGCGTGGAAATGAAAGGATTAGACAAAAACAACAAATCATACATACACATATATCTCACTCACTCTCGTTCTTTGCCCCAATTCCTTTTTTCTCTCTTACTGTAATTTAACGTAAAATCTATTCTACATCTTTTTTTTTTTAAATTCTTTATTCTAATTGGAAACAGAAGAGCCTCCACAGAGTATGTTACAATTTCCTTACCGTGATGAAAATTGTATGGAGAAAAAAAGCGTATAGAAAATAGTGTAGTGGTGATGGTGGTGGAAAGAAATGAAAGAAAATGAAAGCCTTACATTTTCCATCTGTAATAAAGCCATTCATCAGAAAATATTTTCATATTTAAACTTCTTTTGATATTAAACTATTATCATACACGTACCTATGTAGGGAACCAGAGCAACGCCAGCGATGGATTCAAAGAGGAATATAATTTTCAATTTTGTTCTTTTTTTGTGTGAATTTTCATTATGCGAATTCAGCTATTATAGCGGGTGTCACGCTGAGATTATGAAGCCGAAAGTATGATGGAATTTTTGGATCAACGTCTCTGGAATTGAAATTGGAAGTCTCAAATCCTTGAATGGTGTTTTCAAGCAAGACACGTTCACTGCCTAGAAACAGGTATTTTTGGGATATTTTTTGTCAAAAAAAAAAAAATTTAATTTCCATCAAAATTTAATTTTTTGCAATTTTTTTGCAATAGTGGAAAGAGCTGAAAAAATCACTTAAGGTGATTTTACCTTGTGATAGGTTCAAAAAAAAATTTCCACTTGACAATTCACTTTGAATTTTGGGTACTTTGAGTACTATATGGACCAGCCATCGTAGACTCACCGTAAGTTAAGATTCTTATAATTTAACCGTACTTGAAACTTTAAATGCATTTTTCTCAAAACTGTATTTTTCAAACTTTCCTTCATCATATCGCGAGAACGGTTTGACCGATTTACTTGAAATTTATAGGATAAACTCAGCACACGTAGATGCACGGAGTGAACTAGAATCATCCAAAAATTCCAATTTTTTTTTTCGTAACGAAATATTAAAAAAAATTTAGAAGTCTGCCAAAAACCCAATTTTGAATATTTTCAAATAATTTTCATTCACTAGATTACAAATTAAAATGCCATTTATTTTTTCTTTTTAAAATAAGACAATCAGCTAAAATCGTGAAGAAAATGAGCGTCCTTTTTTTCAAGGCGAGTGTCTTCGCAGTCGTACAACTTACGTTTTAAGAAGATATTTACTTGAAATTGGTTTTGCATACTGTTGAGATAGTAATAAATAGATGACTCAAAAAACTCAAAGTTCTATCTCTTCGCTAGTTTCTAAAAAAAAATTCCCCAAAAAATTCTTAAGGAACAGGCCGTCACACGCGGGAACCCCCTTAAGTTAGATTTTTGGACCATTGTTTCAACTAGGCTGTTCTTTGAGTAAAATTAAAAATACAGAAAAAAATCCATTGTCATTAAATGCACGTTCAGTACGACCTTTGTCGTTCCGTAGTGAATGCATGTGTTCTGGTACATTCTGGTACGGAACACTAAAAATGTGTATATAATAACATAGTTTGCGCATGCTTAGATTAATGAAGATAAACTTTTACAAATATATACCTACTAGAGTTACAGATCACAGTTAATTAGCGGAAAAATTTTTTCCTTACGTTTCTGTGACACTTTTTAGGATGCCGTAATTTAAAAGGAAAAACAAAACCCTTACAAAATCACTCTCCTGTCGTTTGTAGGTCGCGTCGACCACAGAGGTAGTGAGTTTGTCCGACGAGAATCGCTATGTCATGCAGAATGCTGCGATTGGGGTATTTTTTTCATTTTTTTTTTGTTCTTTTGTGTTCTATAATAATTTAAAATTTGATTTGATGTTCTCATTCTGTGTTTGTCGGTACGTTCATATATAGGCATATATTTTTCCAATTTTTTTTTTCTTTAATATTTTCCTGAACGTAGTTTTCGGTTAAATAATAACGAAAGATTGTAACAAAAGAGACCGGAAAATATTCTGTTGAATAATTAATAATAATGTCCTGATTAATATTTGAATACAACAAAAATTTGATTTGTAAAGAAGATTCCATTAGTGTATGTAGCCTTGTAGGTACTGGATAGGGGAGAATGGAGTCAATTGTAACATTTTGATAAAAAACACTCTTACATCTACAAATTCTATTTATTATTATGTTAAAATATTCCAAATTTGGTGAAAAGCGGTCGATTTTTGAACATTCTATGTCGAGTTTTCGAAATAAATAAACAGAAGGATAGCTTTTTTGAGTCACTAGAATCAAAATGGTGAAAACCAGTTGAAGTCAACGAAATCGGATTGTTTTATTATATCAGACCATTTTTAGTTTAATTACCTTACCATACACACAAATATACGTATTCTGGAATAGTTTCCCAAATTTACTGTTCTCCCCTACTTATTTCTGGCTGATTATCTACTCCCAGTAATACAAATGCATTTAGTTTTTAATTTTGGCTTGAGAAATTTTTTGATTAAACTGAATTAATAAAAAATATATGTACACGATTGCGTAGAAGAGTTGCAATAATTTTTAAAATATTGCATTAAATTTTAGGTATGAGACAAAAAATTATAACTTTAGAAAATTTGATTGGTACCTATAATCAATAGTCATTTGCATAACTAATAGTGAAAGTAAGTAACATCGTGCTTGTGTAAGTTTGAACGAAAATAGTACGATTGCATTTTCTAATTTTATAACAGAATCTGTTATAAAATTAGAAAATAGTTTACGTTTAATTAGAACACGAAAAATGAAGGTTCCATTCTGAGTTCGGACGAAATCAATGATAGATTATCTAAATGGCCAATTGTCATAATTTCATTGTTTCAAATATATTTTCCCTCTAGATTGAGATGTTTCTCCATGAATTCCCTTTGATATATTCCCGATTATTAGTGAAGGTGAAACAAACAACGTCGTAATTACATTTTTCCATGAGAACCAAATATTTTCTCGGAGTAAAAGAGTAGTCTATGTTCTACATGGTCCCTACAGCTTGCAATAGGAAAATTTTCAAGTCAATCAATTAAGTTGTTGAGACGTGGAAACGCGACAAACAAACAAACAAACTCACTTCCAAACGAAATTACAAAGAGAAAGAAAACTTTAAAACTTTGTCCTCTATCTTGAGCCACTAACACTTAAAACAGTAACCAATGCACCACTGCTTAGCGATATAATCCAGCAAAATATCTGAGTAGACAAAACATTATCAATATGAAAAATTCTGCTTCTACACTGTTTAAATATTAATAACAATTTTTCCCATCATTTTTTTTAGTAAATAAACATTTGCGCCTATTTTTTGTTTTACCTTTACAAAACAAAACACTACTGCATAATGTCGCGTCGCGAAAAATGATAATACATATTTATAAATATATGAATGAGTAAGAGACAGAAGCGTCGAAATTTCTGTTGGAGTACCTAATACCGACAACAACAAACTGACAAAACCAGACAACAAAAAAGAATTATAAATTTTAAATGTAGCTCCCGCCGACTCATATGTGATTCAAGTCTTGAGTATGTACTTTTTGGAAAATATAATTTAAATACACAGAAATATATGTAAATACGAGGGCTGTTCAAAAGGTATCGGACCTTCTGTCCTCCCGCTTAAACGAAAAAAAACGCTGGCGGCCAAGCTTAGTATGGATGTGGAGGGGACTATCATGCTCGCGCATGAACTGTTTCGTGTCATGACAAAGCTTCAGTCGCTGGTAGTGTGTTGTGCTCGGCGGTTTTTATCAAGTTATAAAATGACATGCATTAAATTTTGCCTAGCTTGGCGATTCGATCGAATTTGTGGGCAACAAAAACTTGGCTGCTCCATCAAGACAATGCACTTGCCCACTCTGCACATCTAATTCAGAGTTTTCTCGCCAAAAACAGCACTCCTCTGGTTCTCCAAGCTCCGTACTCCCCCGACATGGCTCCCTGCGACTTCTGGCTATTTCCTAACCTGAAAATGCCCCTGAAAGGAACTTGATTTCAAGAAAGAGAAGATACTAAACAGAAAACGACGGCCGAGCTTAACAGCAATCAAAAAGATGCCTGCCAGAAATGTTTTGAACAGTGGCAGAAGCGCTGGGAGAAGTGTGTGCATCACCAACGAGACTACTTTGAAGGGGATTAGAGGTTTGTAGCTCTAGTTCAATAAATGAACTTTTAATTAACAAAAGTCCAATACTTTTTGAACAGCCCTCGTATACATAAAAATTAATATTAACGTAGTTGTATATCGGGGGAATAGTGTTCCTAAAAAAACTTTAAAATTTTGAATAGAGGTACTTCTTATTCAAATTGATTACAACTTGTTCGGTAGAAAAAAATTAAGGTCAGAAAAGTGAGTTAGTCATTTCCAAATTTAGGGAAAATGACTCAAAAAATAATTTCGCACTGTCTCGAAATTCAATAGAAAAGCAAATACCAGCTCACAACGAAAAATTAAGCAGGACAGAATCTAAACCAACGGTGAAACGAAATTTACCTAATAATTTTGCGCTATTTTTGCGCTCAGTATAACTACTTTACAAATTTTTTCAACGCCTATGATTTTCCGGAAAATCGGAGAAAATTGTTTTAGGTGAGAAAAGTAAGCTAGTTATTATTATCAATTTCAATTTTACCAATTTCGTAATTTTTGGTCGTTTTAAGGCAGTATATCCTGGTCTAGAAATTCGAAATATCCGATTTTTTTTCATATTTTCAAAGTTCATACTTTTAAGAATAAGCCTCTAAATGGATTTACGGAAATTCGAATTATTTTCGGAGTTGGGGTTATTTTTTCTCTGTGTACTGTGTATATCTTTTCAGTGTTAAATTCAAATTTTTAATATATGTAAATTACTCGAAACTATACTTTTTTCGATACGGTTGACATGATATCTCAAGTTCTAATGCACTGATTTACTTGAAAATTGTTTACAGACCTTCTAAATACTATCAAAATTGTCCCGACGTAGGGGTTTTTGGATTTTTTTTACTATTTTTAAAAAGTTTACAAAGCTTAAAAAAGGTGGCGAAAATAGTATATTGTACAATAAGTGGGAAAAGAGGCTTATTTCTCACGAATATGAGTTTGTTGCGCGAGCCCGCACGTATTTTACACTATACTTTTTCTACGAGCACATTTTTTTAAGTAAAATTTAACATAAATAATTGAAATAAAATTTAAATAAGTAGTAAAAATTTTTTAAATTTATAATGTCAGTGGTAAGATGTTCAAATTTTTGCCAAAGCTTACTTTGAAACTATGGAAACAATAATAAATAATCAACATACATATGCATATTTTTAAAATTACATATGACCAGTGATATACACATATGACATTATATTTTAAATCAGACATAGCCAACTTTTTTATTATATTAAGCCGTGCGAAATAATTCCCACGCCATTTCCACACAGTGTGGGCAATTGTTAATTTTTACATATTATTAGCCGTGCGCAAAATGTTACTTTTAATAGTAGGAGTAGAAAAAATAATTTTTTTAGGTAAATGGACGCCATTTTATGAAAAAATTTATTTTTTCAAATCGGCTACGTCTAGCTAACTCTACATCCTTGTTTATTAAGAATTAACTAAAATTTCATGTTTCAAATCACCAGGAGAATTGGAATCACGTCAACCAGGAGACACCTTTTTTTTTTGAGTCCCCACTTTGCCGCCCTGAACCGATTTCAATTCTGATTTTTCTTTAAAATTTTTATACATTTTTATACTTTTCAAATATCGATAAAAAAACTGGTAAAAAAAAGGGATACTGAAAATGTTTACCTTTTTTTTTATTACGCCCATAAAATTACTTCAAAATTGAGCCTCTAGACTAGAATACCCCCTGAACTTCTTTTCCGGAACAGTAATAAATTTCGTTATAGCGTCGCACGAATTAATCGCGTTTTAGGAGGGTTGACTGTAACAACACTACAATTATACCTATTATGTCTTTTCCTTAACAATGTTTTCATCAAAATATCCAAAAAAACAGAGAGAACCGAAGATCAAATTATTATTTTATTATATTAAATAAATTGAATTATTTTTATGTTATCAAATTATTCTTTTGTCTTGCCATTACCCCCTCTCCCCGCACAATGTAATCACAAGTCCAAATTATAATTTCATTTTATACGACTTCAAATAAATTAAGTAATAAAATTCTATGGATTCCATATTATTTGTTTGATGACTTTGTTCACGAATAAGGTGGATTCTTGAAGATGTTTACGACATTTAAACAACGAAAGCTCTGTATGAATTTTTTTATTTTTATGTATTATTCTTAATTATTATATTTTCTGAGGAAAAAAATTAATTAACGTTTTTTGTCTGTGGAAAAATTTACTGTGTAAACTGTGAATGTCTTTAATGGTTTTTAATAAGATGGGCGCGTTGTGGAAAAATATAATTTAATTGCAATGTTGACAGTATACGTGGATTTTAATTTCCTTGTTCTTTATGTTCTGGAAAATTATGTTTTGACTTCTTGTGTGACGACTTATGTAAAGCTATCAACACACTGGCGATTATATTAACAGCCAGTTTTCGAACAGTTTCAATCAGAACATAAGTACTTTTAATTTCAAATGTTATCGAGTGCCTGTGAAACATTATTAGTGTATGGCGAATTTTTATCCGTATTTAAACATACACCAATATTCATATGTTCACTCAATGTCCAGCTTTGGCTGATACTTGAACACTCGATGTACTTTGGCAAAATGGCCAATTCATTATGTTAATTAAAATTGACATAGTGTTCGAAAAATTACCAAACTGGATCGGCTGGGACTCGAACCCGGATCTCTTGGTTACCAGCCAAGCGCCTTACCAACTAGGTCACCGATCACTTGTTCGAGTGCCACTCCAATTCAGTAATCAATCAAACACAACCTCTCTCTAATGCGAGACGCAGTTTTATACTTTTAATTTCAAATGTTATCGAGTGCCTGTGAAACATTATTAGTGTATGGCGGATTTTTATCCGTATTTAAACATACACCAATATTCATATGTTCACTCAATGTCCAGCTTTGGCTGATACTTGAACACTCGATGTACTTTGGCAAAATGGCCAATTCATTATGTTAATTAAAATTGACATAGTGTTCGAAAGGCGCTAGTGGGCTAGTTGGTAAGGCGCTTGGCTGGTAACCAAGAGATCCGGGTTCGAGTCCCAGCTGATCCAGTTTGGTAATTTTTCGAACACTATGTCAATTTTAATTAAAGAACATAAGTAGCAAAGTTTAATGGTCCATTTCGGGGACAAAAAGACAACTATCGATTTAGAAATTTGTTTGATTGTTTCTTGTCTCTGAGTCAGTATACTTACGTCTAAATGAGCAATATGATTGGTTCAGAAACCAAAGTAGCTAAGTCCATTTTTAGTATTCGATACCAAAATTAGAATGTCACAGGCGAATTTTTCTATTCTAAAATTAGTCTAGGTTAAAATTTGAAATTTAGTACAGAGAATAGTGGCCCAACTATAGACGTTCAAATTTTGAATTTCAAATTTTTGGGTGTTAATTTCAAAAAATTAATTGAAAATTTGGCAAAAAAAATTTCGAGTACTTAGTTTATCAAAACAGAAAGTTGAATGAAGTATGAATTCAAAATTTGGTACAGACCCGCAGGGTCGAGTTTTTTCAATTTTCGAGATCAGTAAAGGCACTTAACGCATCGTGTATTGTATTACGCATCGTATAGTGTATCGTGTATTGTGTATTGTAATATTTTTTGCACGATGGATTTAAAATAATTAGGGAATAAAAATATATTAAATAAAAAATAAAATTCGGATAATATAGATGAAATTTATATTTCTATGTTATGACATAGAATGCCATGAATAGATATAAATATTTATAGCAAGTATTAATACGAATCTTTGTAGTGACAATTGACAACTATATTTGTAAATAAAAAATTAAGTGTTAAACTTAAAAACGCTTAAAAATTATCATATGTCCCATTCCCTATCACCAAAAGGATTGTCACGAAAAATTTGAAAAAAACTGTGAAAATGATAAAAATTTTGCCGCATTTTGATCAGAGATTCTACAATTATCGCCATTTTTAATTTTTTGGAAAAATGGACGAAAAATTTTGTTCGGTTTTCTCTGGGCCTTGCTTATGAAATTCAATGAAACATAACCGAAAAATGTAACAAAAGTTTCGAATTATTTTAAAGGCAAAATATTTTTCTTAAATCACGGAACTTTTGACTTTTCTTTCAAAAACTGAACGATTTTTGAAAATTTGTAACAAAGAGTCGTAGCATACTTCCAATCGGTAATCGATTTTATCAAAATGGCGTTACAGTACACTGGGGTGGCTTGAAGTATGAAATTTCGTTCCTGGAGCTGAGCGAGCCGAGGGCAAAATTTCGAAAAATTTTATAAAATATAATTTGCAGAAATTTTAGTTTCCAACAGCTTTCTATACCTAAAAATGCACCCATCTACCACTTTTTGGCTTCATAAGTGTTGGTATATCAAACCCTTGTCAGTTACTAGCCCCAAGCTCTTCCCCTCAGCAGGTCTAAGAGAAATGAAATACGAGACGAGAAATTTTCAGATTCCTTACGAATGCTCTACATTCAAGCTACCAACGAAGAAGTTGCAAAGTTTCTTTTTAACAAATTTTATGACTCAATAAACACAACCGTACAAAATTTCTCAATACCTTGCGTCATTTTTTTAAACATCAACACTTCAACACCCAACTCTCTCTCTCTCTGTCTCTCAGACACACATACACACTATTCCTCTCTCTCTCCGGTATACCAGGAATTGAAAATTGAAATTGAGTGTTAATTATAAAACATTGAAAGTAATTTGTGCAATATAACATATAATAATAGCTATTGTGTCGTCTCATTCATTAATTTAATATCACACGCCCCTTACACTTCACTCTCCGCCAGATAGCTACCTCTAGAACATTCACATATATCGAGGACCTGAGTACGAGTCGATGATATGAGAGAATAGACACGAAGTTTTAGATTAATTTAACGCTCTAGGAGAAGTGTAATTTTGATTAATTGCCGTAAGGAAATAACAATAGCGCCATCTATGTATGGCAACAACAACAGGCAACATACCAACCGGAACCATATATAGATATTATTTTATTTATTTAATTTATGTTATATGTAGAAATTTTTGGTGTACATATGAATCGTTTACACGTGCGTACATATATATGGGTGTATTTAAATCCCAGAAGCAATTCTATCACCAGTTGTAGAATTTAATTGATATATAATATTTGTTTTAATTTATTATGTGTACATAATAATATTGCATACCTACCTCCGATATTTTCCATAATTTGTTCCCTTTCCAAAATAAATTATCTATTTGTATTTTATTATAAACTAACAGCGTAGTCTCGGCTTCGCTCTGGTGTCTATTTTGTTTTCATTTTGGTGTTTTATATAATTTCCTACATGTAAATTTTATAAATTATTAGAATCCAACTGCAGGTAAAATGAATAATGAAAAAATTTTTTAGCGACAGCCTGCATATAAATTATTAAGAACGAACTAAAAGAAAGAAAATTGTTCTACATGTTTCAGTCATTTAAATGACCATCTTCAGGAAAAATCAATAATTCATTATGTCCTTTTGATATTATTTTTTCTCAGTTGTTTCACAACTGAATTATTGATTTTTCCTGAAGATGGTCATTTAAATGACTGAAACATGTAGAACAATTTTCTTTCTTTTAGTTCGTTCTTAATAATTTATATGCAGGCTGTCGCTAAAAAATTTTTTCATTATGTAAATTTTATATTTTATAAACTGTTACAATTAGAGTGAGAACATTGGTCCGCACAAACGCGTTCCCAACTGGTTCCAGCTGACACTACGTCATAAAAAGTATGTCCACACGTTAAAAGTATGGGCACCCCGCCCCTGAGTCAAGGTGTTTCCATACTTTTGACGACGCAGTGTGTGCCAGAACCACAGACCAATGAACACTATTACATTATACTAAGGCATTTTTTTTGAAGCAGGTAACAAAGGTGAGACGGGTGAAATTATATGAAATAATATAATGTCAATTTTTCAGCAAATGCGACTATAATTATTGCAGGACATAATTTGTATACGTACGTATTTTGAAAATAAAGCGAATACCACTTTTTTTATTTCAAAATTTTGCACTTTCTTCTCAAAAAAGTAAAATTTTATTATCTTAAATTTTAGTAACTACGGATACAAATACATTACTATATAACAGAATACTATTAAGGTCGGAACTTGGTCGTATGTGGTTGCCTCAATTACCCATTTGTATTACCAGTCTATATAATATAATATATAATATGTTCACTGGTCTGTGGCCAGAACCCACTATAAAAAATTGGTCACCTCATTTGTGCGGACAATGTCCCCACTCTAGTTATTATACATATTTTATAGCTGTGACCGGCCTAAAAATATTGATCCAAGTATGTATCTAATTACTTTTTTAATCAGATAATCGAAAGTTCAGTATGAAATGTTATTTATAGTGATTGACTTCGCTCGTTAAACAACTCTAAAATAGAGATATCGCTGAAAGTAATGCTTTTGTCCCATTCCTCCCCCCCCCCCCATTTTGAAACGGATAACTGATATACCAAAAACAAAATGTAATGAAAAGGAAAAACACCATTCAGCTCAAAAACGTTACCAAGAATCAAAATTTATTTTACGATTTTAGTGGATCTTAAACGCTATGACTATGACTACCCTTACTACCCAGTGATCCATAATCACTATGATCTTGCTACCCGGTAGTTCATAATCGCTATGACCTTACTACACAGTGATTTATAATCACTATGACCTTACTACCCAATGATCCATAATCACTATGATCTTGCTATTCGGTAGTCCATTATCACTGTGACCTGTCTACCCAATGGCTCATAATCACTACGATCTTACTACCCAATGATCCATAATCACTATGATCTCACTACCTAGTGGTCCCTAAACACTATTGTCTTACTACACAAGTTCTGTTAATCTTAAGCCATCTTCGGATTTGTAATAACCTGACGAAAAATTTTGACATCATATTAACTTCTCTCATAATTCAATGGTATTTAAGATTACTTAGATTCTCATTTATTATATATTTAATATTAATTTAAAAGTAAAATTAAACTACGCAAAGGATTTTTCCCCAAATTTTGTAAATAATCTTAAATTTCTATAAGAAATTGTTATCAAGTTTTATAAAAAAAATGTTCATAATATAATAAATATCACAATTTGATAAAAGACAAAATAAAAAATAGCTACAAAAAAGCAAAAATTACTTTCTCTTTTATCATGTAACCTACTATTTTCTTATATTGTCACTTAGGTAACAACGATACCCACTTTTTATCTTTGTTCTGTTTTGTCGTTTAATTTTCATTTTTGTAATTTGATTGGATCATAGAAAAAATGTTGTCTTCGTGCTTTTTTGTAATAAAATCATTTTTATAAAAATACATTTTTTTTTTTATATATAACGTGAACAAAAATTGAAGAAAGAAATATTTTACGTAATAATTAAATTACTGCTCTATCAAATATAGTTATGAAAAGGAAATTTAAATGGGAAAATTTACTATCAGTAACTCAATAAACATCAGTTTTTTTTTTACAATATAACTTGGTTGTGAAACGAGCTACAATTCTCTCAAGTGTTTGAACCGGAAGACGGTGGTGTTAATATACAAGGTAACTTGACACACAAGCATCACTCCCCATTTTGTTCTCTGGTTATTAGAGTTACAGAAGATAACAGATCAAAAAAATATGCTTATTTGTCTAGAAACGTGAGTAATTGTCTACCGTCAATGGGGTATTTGACTAAAATTTAGAAAACTATTTTAAGATACGCATATTTATGCATGTATTTACATATTTTTCGTGTTTAAAAATAATGTCAAAAATTGTTAGAAAAAATTAATTTAATGTTTGTTTCGAAAAGAGCGAAAATATTCACTGGCTGTTAGTTACGTCACATTTCTTAAATAGCAACAGGTATTTTATACTTCTTTATTTTTCTTGGGTATAATTAGGAAAAGATATTTTTGAATATATCGTTGTTATGTTGGATTAAAGTAGGATCATCGAACGATGTATAAGACAGTATGAGCCCGTTTCTGATCCGGCTAAAAAAATTAAATTTTTGATTAACTGATAATGAGAAAACTAAAAATTGGTGGCGTTTTGGTGTTCTTTTGACGTTAGCTTTGAAGATATGATGACAAGAAATTTTTTCAAAAAGAAAGAAAGAGTTCAAAGAATCTTTTTTCCATTTCCGGTACAACCAATTCGTCAGTACCAAAGTCAGCACTGTAAATAGATCCAAATTTTTAAATTTACACACTGCTTCACTGAACTTTTTTCATCAATTTTCAAATTTTCTAATTTCAATGCAAGTTCCTTTTGACATTTCTCTAATTTTTTCCTGGCTATACGGAAAGAAAATTCCTATAAAAATTACTGTGCTCATACTACAATCGACGTGTAACAGGCGAACATATCCAATTTTTGTACGGTAAAATTATAAAAATTACAATAATATAACTATAATTTTTATAATTTTACGGTACAAAAATTGGATATGTTCGCCTGTTACATGTCGATTGTAGTATGAGCACAGTAATTTTTATAGGAATTTTCTCTCCGTTTACTTAAATTTTTTGAGTTCCTGCAGAGTGTGGCCACCCTGTATATATAGTAACACCCACAAATTTTAATAAATCACGTTATCTAATAGCAGCGATGTATGTGATACTTTATAAAAACTCCTCCGCAATAATTTATATTGAAAATGGTAAATGCGTCTAGACGAGGCTTTTAATAACAAAAACGAGAAAAAAGTTTTCCATTCTTTACCGCACTGGTGGACACATTCTGTAAATTATAAATTAAATTTTTCAAAAAAAATTTTTTTTTTAATGAAATTGGAGTAAAAAAAAATCAATTTAATTTTTATGTTAAAAACCTCATAAATCAAAGCCACACCCAAACCAAAATCCGAATGAATAGTTTACCATATAAAATTTATAACTTAATTCTTGCGTGTACATATACAGAAGGTTTGTCTATATGATTCTGAATTGTAGAGGAATTTAAATTGTTGGCAACTTCCATTTATCCGTATGTATGGTGGAATAACTACACGGATCCCTCTAGTGAGCGTACGGGGTAACTTTGGCACACGTTCAAATTGATAGTTAGTGCGAGCACTGCACTAACAATAAGTGTAATACTATATTTTATGTACATGATAATATAAAATTATCACAATTTTACAAAATATGTATTATTTCTATTTGAAAAATTTATGAAATATTATGTCCTCGATATTATAAAGACGGCGTAGGCGAGAGTATTGATGAACATTTTTTAGATCAGAGGTTTGCAAAGTGCGGTGCGCGGGCCAAATATGGTCCGCGCACTCCAGAAATGAGACCTACCAGTCTACAATCTCAAATTCGTAAAAATTATTTACCTATATAACAAAAATATCATGGCTATCTCCCCAGCGCCCACTGGTGAGATATGTATTTTCTGAAAGCCCCTTCCTAGTAGGTCACAAATATACCCATCTTAGGTATGGAGAACCTGGCCTTCAAAAGTTCTGACGTGCAGTAGGTTTTGCATACTTCACGTGGCCATTTCTTAAGCAAACGATGTGCGTTGACCTGTAGCGGGCATTAGAGTCCCCGTCGGGAGGGTGCACTTCGGACTACCTTATTTCGGCAATCTACTAAGGGGTTTGCCAGAAATCGCCACCGGTAGGACTCCCAAACTTCTCTTCGGGTACTCCCAATGTACGGGTTTGAAGCCGCTCGGTACGTCTTCTGCCATAGGCCACGTGAAAAACCGAGGTTAGGCCACTTGCCAGGAAAGTGGTTTTACACATGATAGGCTGGCCCACCACATGTCTCATAACCCATTTGTACCGATACAGAGTATCCCGTTTGGCTATGGCCACGTGCAGACTTTTTGTACATTTGACGCCCTATAACTTTTGAAGGCCAGGTTCTCCATGAACGTGCCCATTGACAAAGTTGGACTACTTGACCAGGGCTATCGATCGGTACCGGTCTCAACCTTGGGCGCTAGGGGACAACTCCCCATAGAGTTTTGCCCATTGTCCTTTGGAGAGACAAGTCTACCCATACTGTCAACTTCCCATTGGATGTCATTAAAGACTAGAGACTATTGCACATGAATATTTTTTTTCAAATTCAAGCGACTCCTCTCCTGGCTCCCCGATAGAGGCGTTGCCCCTTGCACCACACCGGAGGGTTCGTCTTCTATACCTAAGTGTGGGGGCTCCACCCTTATCAAACAAACGATAACATCATTTGTTCTCAAGATATGCGAAACAAAGGATATTTCACAAAAAGTTTCTTATTTCGTTTTATTTTTTTTTTTAATTTTATAATAATTTACTGGCGTTTGTAACATCAAGGAAGGTTTCTTAGTCCATTATATAATAAAGACATGGTTAAGAATCTATATGATATATGTTATGTTAATAAAGTTAATTCCGTTTTTTTTGTTTTTTGTTTTGTTTTTTTTTTTTTTTTTTTTTTTTTTATCATAGAAAACAAACCACTAATCCGAATTTGCTGAAAACTTTATCCGGTCTTCATTTTTTAAATTACGCATCTAATGAAATTAGTCCGAAGTTGATATCATCATTTGTTCTCGAGATATATGCGAGACGAAAAAATATTTACGAACGAAATAACGAATGCACACACAGACATCACCCTAAAAACGATGGATTCGGATTCTAATGACCTTGAAACATGGAGATTGTCCAAATTAGCGACTCATAAAATCGGACTCATTACAATAACTTCCAATGCGAAGTTAAAAATATAACAGTTGTAATTTAGACTGGGTATCTAAAAACAAGTAGTGTTTAGTTTTTAATAATAATATTCCGGTAGAAGTGAAAATGGTGGATTTCCCAACGTTTGAAAAAACACCAATATACCCATATAAAAATCCGGAAATGAATTTTTTCAGATATAGAAAACTACATAACACTTCACCAAGTGAAAATCAGTTGCTACCACATTAACGTTAATGATATATCTACTTTCTTCAAACACTATTTTCCTTATTTCCTAATTTACCTCACCACTTCCCCCTTGCCAAACGTATTCCGTGCTTAATATATATAATTTATTTCATGATAAAGTTAACCTGCTAACTTGAATTGTATAGATATATACCTAGTTAAGATGTAAAAGTGCGAAGAAACGAATTAACAAGACGGAGGAACAAGTTTACACTTGCAAAAGTCATTATGATCTATCAAAATGGATAACTATATACAATTTGAAACAAATGTATTCTGAAGTTTTTTCACTACACGCTTGGGACAGTGATAATTGTGACTCTTGAATAATTGTGATGCTACGTGACCATCTATCCAAAATAAATATCTTAACACATTGATGGCTCTGGATGTCATGAGATGTCAAGTGAGACCTTACCAACTCAGACACCATTATCGTAGGACATCAATAATTCCATAGAACGTGTACTAGCTGTCAAAATAGTGTACCAATTGAGCGCTTTGCGATGGTTTATGAAAGGTTCGAAAGATACGAAAAACGAAAATTTCTACCATTTTCTAACGTTTCCTTTAATGATCTGAGTTTGACTTTTCAGCAGACATTTTCTAACACCAAAACATACTTAAATATGCTTCTTAATATTAATAGATTTGAGCGTTAATTTATGGTATTCTATATTTGTAAATAATAAACAAATATTTTACTTTGCAAAAATACCACTTTTATTTTGAAACTGTGACAATATTGTTTCGAACCGTCAGTTCATTTTCAAACTGAATAAATATTACATTCGTTACATGCCTTATATACTAATTTTATCTACCTATACTTATTAAGGGGGAGTGGTCTGTGATGTGGAAGTGGAAAGGGTAGAAGTGATAGGAGAATCCAAAAATCAAGAAAAACAAGATTACAATACATGTGACAAGAGGCAAGCAAACACGTGGCAAAAGATTGTAATTGAAAATGACAAAAAGACAATATTACAGTGAATACAGTTTTAAACAGAAATTAAAATTTAAATAAGTTATAATATTGAAAATAAAGTTGAACTGTAAATATCGGTGTAATCATTTAAAAGGTGATCGAAGCTATGTTTATTTATTTCTATTGCTTCTAGGATTGTTAACTTCGGCAGGCAAAGGGCAGATTCTCCTATTACTCCCACCATTTCCACTTCCACATCACCCCCCCCCCCCTTAATAAGTATACGTAGATAAAATTAGTATATAAGGCATGTAACGAATGTAATATTTATTCTGTTTGAAAATGAACTGACGGTTCGAAACAATATTGCACAGTTTGAAAATAAAAGTGGTATTTTTGCGAAGTAAAATATTTGTGTATTATTTATGCTTCTTAACTTCAAACTTTTTGAATTTTCGAAAATTTACGATTATTTATACCTCCGAATGTTATGAATACAGTTACAGGGAGGAGGGAAGAAGGAGCAAAATATTTTGTATTATAATATTTCGCAAAAGGAATTCAAAAATGAAAAATGGTAAAAAGAGTTTCGACTTTCTTTTTACAAGCCTCTTCTTAGTCCGAAAATTATTGAGTCTAGTAAAAACAGAATAAAGTTTACTTTATTTGATATAACAGCTACTCTTGCGTCGTAAGGAACCTTTATTTAACAAATTAAATAACTTGCTTTTTTTATCTCGATAACTTAGCTCATATATGTATATTTAGTTCCATAAAAATATTGTAGATTTTTCACTTTGGCGTGAAAAAAAAAATAGGAAAGATTTTTACAGCAAAAAGTTGCCTAAAAATTCCAATTTTTGATCAACATTATTCGAAATCTCCTCCCTACAATTCATTTTTGTCAGCGCAACTCCATACTAAAATTATTCCCATCACCAAAGATCACTTTTTCATCTTACGCACTTTCCAACTGTCAGACAAAATCACATTCTCCCTCGTACTTTCTCCCATTTCCTGTAAAAGAGTGAAAGAAAAAAAATGTGTGCACACGATAGACGCAATAGACAGAGAGATGTGGAAAAACTTGATAAATTATTATTTTGGTCTTGATTAGCTTCATTTAGTTTACAAAGTACGTATCACACAGCCCTATTATACATTTCTCTGAAGTTATTTCATTTCATCACTCTCTATTGTCTTATTTGTTCACTCTTGCTATCTTTGTTATTGTAATGGCACCGGGAGTGGGTATACGTGGGTAGCAGTGTAGTAGCACGTTTGTTCTTATTTCCAAATAATATATCATCTTAACAATATTGTATATATTCGAGCAGCTATACAGTGTGATGCGTTTATGTTACTAAAATCAGCACTAACACGTCATTGAGATGGAGTGACGGATGGAGAGTTGTGATTGTGTTGGGGGGGGGGGATGTGTACGTGAACGTCATTATATTGTGTATTACAATCCATTGGTTGTTGAAACAGAGGCAGCTAACTAACTACATTTTCGCCGTAAGGAACATGTATGTAGAATTGTAGAGGAATCATGTGATCATGTTACGCTCCTAGCGTCCTCATAGTAGATAGTAGATAGGTACGGATGATAGGTTTTAATGTTTCCTAATTCAAATATTGTGTAATTGTAGAACAGAGTGGATCAGTAAAATAGGTGTTTTTACAAAATGTTAATCTCAAATGAGGGGTACAGGGGAAAAACGATCATAGTCACAAAAAGTAAAAAATGCCAAAATTCATGCTGTTATGTTGGCAGTATGCAGAATATTGACCCCATGCTAATATTACACGTTAAAATCAAACATAGTCCGTGATATTCAGGCGAAGAACAAATTTTTTTGCTGAAAAATGCGAATATAATACATGATTCAATGTCAAATTTCGCAAAAACGGCTAGCCGTTTATTTTCTACGGCGTCTGCTAGCTTACTATATTAGTAATAACCACCGAAAGTTTGAACCAGATCCTATGCGTGGTTTGCAGGTAAAAAATTTTTATGTTGAAAAATGCGCGATTCACCCTTTAAAGTTTAAAAACGCTCCCCTGAAAAATTTACTTTCTGTGACTATGATCTTTTTTCCCCTGTACCCTTCAAATGTCTACAGAAATCCCTTATGGGGGTGTTCTAGTCTAGAGGGCAATTAATAAAATTTTTTTTTACATTTTACTGTTTATTTTTTATCCTCTATTTATTGACACTAAGAACGTCTAAAAAAGGTGGCTGTTTAAAAAAAAATTATTTTTTGATGTTTCTTCAAAGTTTTTAACTTTTTAAAAATAGTAAAAATTAAAATTTTGTAATATTCGTAGTCCCTAGCATATAGCAACATGTATTGAAGGTAGATGTCAAATTTGAAGTCGATTGGATAAATAGAGCTTGAGATATTTTTCAGCGTGGAAAATGTAGTTTCAAGAAAAGTGCATCAAAAGTTTTGAATTAAATAATAATAATACTACGATATGGAAAATTCGGTATACATTTCGGGAAATTTTGCCTCGTCAGCTCAAAAATTTTACCGACAAATTAATGTTGATGTCCGATCGTTGAAAGTTGAAAATTTGGCGCCAACTAATTGTAAGAATGTTGTTTCGAGAAAAACATGTTTAAAATTTAGCGACCCCCGTGTATTGAATTGAAAACATAAGCCTGTAGAAACTTTACTACATCGATCATTCTAGAAAAAACTATAACAACCACATAATGTTATTGACATTTTGATAATATTTACCAAGACAATCTTTTTTATGTTGGATATCGGGCAAAATATAGCTGAAACTTTATTATACAATAAATAAATTTTTATTTATTTGGTCCTTATACAATAAAAGCGCCATTAATTTTTTTTAATGTACCAAAAAAGCAACCACAAATAAAAAAAAAATAAAGTTAGAAGTAACTCCATACAAGTCCCCTACGGCTAAACATAAAAACTTTTAGATTTCTCAAAACGCTCTTGAAAAAGAGAAGCCATTTCACAAAAATATTCTTCTCTATATTAAAAAAGAAAAAATTATAAATATAACAAAACATCTTATCGCAAAATAATATATTTTCACGAAAATACATAAGAGGAACATTTTATTTTATTTAAGTAAATGCTTTTAGCGATAACACCCTAGCTAGAGCAGCTCTGATATCGAAATGGTAAAAGATACATGTATATGAATAATGTATTGGGAAAATATTTCATCTAATGTATTTCATTTTCCGAGTTTTTCCCCGATAAAGGAAAACCAATCAATTTAATTAATAGGAAACCGTAAAATAAAAAAAAAAAAACGGTAACCGCGATAGCCCACACAAAACATTTAAAACTTATTTCAAGCGTATAAAAATTATTCTTAAAATAATTTAACTTATTATGTATAGAGCTGAACCTTTTTCTATGCCGGGGATAAGGACCACATAAAAAAGTTTCATAGAAAATACATTTAACATAAAATGCTCAAAACTTTCCTTAAAAGTTACTTTTCTAAACAAGATAATGTATTAATTTACACATGAGAACATTTTATTTCATTTTTATAATATTATCAAAATTGCGATAAATACATCTATAAAAAAAAAAACTTAATGATGCAATAACTTATATTCTTATATATTGTACTGATTAGATGCTTAGAAACAGTCAATAAGTGATTTTATCAAAGAAAATTATTATAAATAATGTTAAAATTTCTTACTTTCTTTTGCCTTTTATTCACATTATGCTCTTTAATGGACATTATGGATGGAATAAGGTTCAGCGGTATTTGAAACATTAAATTAAAGAAATTAAGGAAAAAAATTTACAATAAGATTGATACTTGAGCTTTAAGGGGGAGGGTCCTCCAAAACTTTCAAATCTTTCATTTTTTGTTTTGTAACATCATTTGATACAATGAATGTATCCAGTTTCTTAAAAAAAATTATTAAAAAACCTGTTGTCTGGAGGACCCTCCCCCCTTAATACATTAGTTATCTTTATGTTTGAGGAATTACCATTTGGTATAGTACAGCTGTATAAATACATCAAAAAGTATATTATTAGTACTCATTACTCAACAACGATTGACTTTGCGAGTAAACTGATGCTATCAGAGAGTATTTTTTAAAGTGAAGAGTATTCTTAATGCAATAGTTAGTGTTCTTAATGTAGATAAAAATTTTATTAATAAATTCCAAATTAATTAAAACAATATTCCCAGTAGTTAAGTTGAAGCTTAAAGTAACTTAATAAATACAACGTTGTTTAGAATATCAGCTCACACATACAGTAAATGCTAATAGGATATTGGTATACATATTTGAACTTTATTATATTCTTACAAGAGTATCATAAAATAACTAATATACATCAATGCAATTTATACAGGGTATTTCATTTTTAATTTGCAAATAGAATTTATACGAAAGAATAATAGGCTATTGACTATGTACAAAAAAACAGGGGGAAAAGGAACTAATTTGTAACAGGTGTTTTATTGTTTCATATGTTCAGTTGTACCCCAAAGATGATAAATTCACAAAGTGCTATTAAATTTAGGCGTGCGTTTTTACGAACGGCGTAAACTTATCGACGCTTACGTTTTTTAACTATAACTCAAAAACTATGCATTTGTCGTAAATACACATAATATGATTTTTTGTAGAGAATGAAATTTCCTATCGAAATGGCACTTTATGAACTCAAAAAGCTTTTTTCTCAACAAAATAAGTCAAAAAAATTATTTAAAAAAAAGCTCAAATTTTTCAATTTTTCTTTTTTTTTAAATTTTTGAGTAGTACTTTTTTCTGAGTGAATTTAGGTATAGGGATTGTTTCACAAAAAAGAAAGCTGATGTAATTCCCGTCAGAATGGTGGCCGATAAAAATATTTTCGATAAAAACCGGCTGAGATACAGTCATTCAAATTTACCTACTTTTTTACAATTTTATTTCTTTTGACTTTTATACCATATTATTTGTAATTTTTACACAAAAAATTATTTTTATTGAGTACAAACATTATTTCTGCTTTACCAGAGGTAACGATAAAAGTGGTAACGATAAAATTTTGATATTCATATGATCTTAGGTATAAAAAAAAAACTTTAATATTGTACTAATTATAGTTCTAATTTTTTTTAAAAGTTACGTGTACTTATTATATTTCTCTCATAATGTTTTCAAATTCAATATCAATCTTCATCAGCATCGTTTTGGACATCCTCTTCTGTCATTTCTGGAACATCCGCATTTTCACAATTTAGGCCCATACATTCTTTGCAGAACATTGAGCAGTTAATTCCTATAATATTCTACAGCCGCAATTTACGTAATAGAATTAAATCGTAATTTCTCTTTATGGCATTAAGGCCAACAGTTTAGGTAGTTCTCGGTTACAACTTTTTCAAAAATTATCAAAAAGCACAAAATTTTCTCTAACCAATTTCTTATTAACTTCTGATGCTACTAAATATCACGGTTTAAGAACGTACCACCAAATTCAACAGTGGGAAGGAAATATTTTAAATCCATTTGAGTGGGGTTGGAAAAAATCTAAAAATGGATTAGTGCCAATTAAAACAACAAAACCTCTTGCACTGCAGAATTTACTGGAACAAATAGCTTGCGGGTGTATAAAAGGTTGTCACGGAAATTGCAGCTGTAGAAAATTAGGAATTAGCTGCAAAGAATTTATTTGCGAAAATGCGGATGTTCCAGAAAATTGTGAAAATGCGGATGTTCCAGAAATTACAGAAGGAGATGTCCAAAACGATGTTGATGAAGATATTGATATTGAATTTGAAAACATTATGGGATAAATATAATAGGTACATTTAATTTTTTTTTAAAAATAGAACTGTAATTTAGTACAATATTAAAGTTTCTTTTTATACCTAAGATCATATGAATATCAAAATTTTTAGCAAATAATTTTATCGTTACCTCTGATAAAGCAGAAATAATTTTTGTACTCAATAAAAATAATTTTTGCGTGTAAAAATTACAAATAACATGGTATAAAAGTCAAAAGTAATAAAATTGTAAAAAAGTAGGTAACTTTGAACGACTGTATCTCAGCCGGTTGTTATCGAAAATAGTTTTATCGGTCACCATTCTAACGGGAATTACATCAGCTTTCTTTTTTGTGAACCAATCCCTATACCTAAATTCACTCAGAAAAAAGTACTACTCAAAAATTAAAAAAAAAATAAAAAAATTTAAAAATTTGAGTTTTTTTTTAAATAGTTTTTTTGACTTATTTTGTTGAGAAAAAAGTTTTTTGAGTTCATAAAGTGCCATTTTGATAGGAAATTTAATTCTCTACAAAAAATCATATCATGTGTATTTACGACAAATGCATAGTTTTTGAGTTATAATTAAAAAAACGTAAGCGTCGATAAGTTAACGCCGTTCGTAAAAACGCACGCCTAAATTTAATAGCACTTTGTGAATTTATCATCTTTGGGGTACAATTGAACATATGAAACAATAAAACACCTGTTACGAATTAGTTCCTTATTCAACTACATAGTCAATAGCCTATAAATTGATTTGATTTGACCAAGGCCTATTAAAAATTTGTGGGCATATGGGGGTAAATGGGGGCATTTTTGAGGGAGTGATATCGGAAACAAAATTGTTGCAAATTGAAATTTCTAAAAATTTATATTTTGCCTTACCGAAAAATTTCTAAAACGTTTCAATTTTGATAACACTGTGTTACAAAAAAAAAAGAAAAATTAAGTACCCACTTTAATTTTTCTGTTTATTCATTCATACACATCGCTCAATAAGAATATATGCGTATTTTTTTGCTATCACGTACTGTTTTTTAGGTACGATAATTAATATATATATATATATATATATATATATATATATATATATATATATATATATATATATATATATAATTATTAGTAAAAAAATTAAAAATTAAAATTTCAGTATACACATTATTTTATTTAATAATGAAAAATTATTATAATTTATCTAAACTATAATTCGAGTAAAATTTATCGTTAAAATATTTGCACACATTAAAATAATTATAAATTGTATAGTGAAAAGTAGGTACATATTGTACATAAAACAATGAAAAATATTTAACTTTTCCTTTTATGTTTGGAAGTACTTCTCGCTTTAAACGCCAACAGTAATCTCCTAACATAGCTGCATTCCAACGACTTTGAAACCGTTCTTCAAGTCTTTTTATATCCTGGTAAAACCGCTCCCCTTATTCATCAATTACAAATCCAAGATTTGAAGGAAGAAAAGAGAAACGGGAATGAAAAAAATGAATTTTTAATGACATCCGGCAACCCATCTTTTTGAATGCTTTTAACAAATTGTTCACAAGGGCTGCCGGTACAATGTCAGTAATACTGTCAGCGCATTTAGAAATACTGACATTATTACTGATCGTGTATTGATAATACCGAAGTATTCGTATATATAATTTATATAATAATAATAATGATTTATAATTATTGTCAGTAAATACTGACAGAATTATTGATCGTGTACCGGAGTCGAGTTCTGCGTTGTTGGCTCTGTGATTACTTATCTGTGTAATCAATACATACGCATTTTTTTTTCTCTCAATCGAAGCAGTAGTGCACTAATATGGACGCCATAAGGATAGTTCAAATCAAAAGACAAGCACTGCCAATATACTCTAGCTAACAAAAATCTATAATAGCAATCAGTTTTCCGCGTACCGAAATCGTGTCACGTAGTGTAATGGAAATAAAAATCGTTGAAAGACATACGAAAAATTCAAAATTTTCCTTAAACGCTCGGGATTTTTTTGAAAAGTTAAAAATGGCGATAACTCTAGAACGATACGATTGAGAAAATATATATATATATATATATATATATATATATATATATATATATATATATATATATATATATATATATATATATATATATATATATATACAGGGTGGTCCAGAATTATATACCGTAATTGCTGGAGCTAATAGTATGTTCAAAAATAATGGTACCTTTTCATCTACACTTTTTTCCAAAACTCAATAATAAGGGAGATAAAGCTGAGATGTAAAATGTAGAGGGGTGGGACGAGACTGACTTCTTTTTTTTTAAATTTTTTTAGGCGCTTTTGATTACTGGATTCATATTCTAGGGGCGCTTATGAACATTAAGATAATTAAATTTATAGTATCGATTATTCGATCACTTATGATTAGGGGATAATTTGGAAATAGATATTTCTACTTTAAATTACTCGAAAACGGTAATATTTATCGAAACGTAACAAGTATACCTTTTTTGCGTGAAATTGTCTGAGGAATTATATTATCATGGATTTTGTTTAAATAATTGCAAATTAAAAAAGAAAAGATGTGATAACTCACACCTACCACCCAAAACCACCCCTTAGTCGTGAGTGGTGGAATAAGTGTTGTCATAAATTTAATCTTTCTAAGGCAAAATAAGTACCTCTAAAATACCAATCCGTTATTCAAAAGCGTTTGGAAAATATTTAAGAAATAATGGTTTTCGTTTCACCCCTTTACAGAGTTGTATCTCCCTTATTATTGAGTTTTGAAAAAAAGTGTACATGAAAAGGTACCATTATTTTTGAACGTACTACGAGCTCTACCAATTACGGTACATAATTCTGGACCACCTTGTATATATATATATATATATATATATATATATATATATATATATATATATATATATATATATATGATAATTTTGGACATGGTTTCATTTCAACCTTTAACTTCAGTAAATCTGAAATTATTCATTAATTTAAACGCCAATCTCTACGTATTCACATATACATTAACACTTTTAGAAAATCCCAGTTTTCTGGACTCCTTATGCCTTAAAACACCAAGAAGATCCGGTGAAAACCGCGTATGCTCAAACTAATCTAACATCAGCACAAAATCCCTTATAAAAATTTTGAGTAATTTTAAATATTTAACAATCTTTAAATTTTGAAACGTTGCTTAAAACGGAAACACCAGGTACATTTTTGACTATATACATATTGAGTCATAAAATGTACACATTTTCTCTTGTAATATTCAGTCAAATTATAACACACGTGAGAATTAAAAAATAGGTATTATATTATGTGAAAATGATTCGAATTATTATTATTATATAGTTTGGAACACATGTCGTATATACAAAATAATTTAATTACATAATTGATTACAATACCGAATAATAGTTTACATATTTGTTCTAATACAAGCCTATACAGTTACCGAAATTATAATAAATATTTTGAGGTGTCATATTGGATTATTATATCATAAATTTATTAATTTAATATGTTATAACTTTATCAATAATATTCAGTGAGATACAATGGTTAACAAATATTTGATAATTTAAAAGCGTTTGAAAATGGAATTTAATAGTAATCTTACAAGAAAAGGTCTGGAAGTGATAATATCCGATTTTGATGAAATTTGGTAGGTATGTAGAACAAAGAAAAATAACAGACACGTATTTTTTTTTATCGGCCAAAAACACCATTTAAGGGATGAAATCCACCCCAAAAGTTAGGGTAAAAATTTAAATTTGTTAAATTACTGCGAAAGTATAACAGATAGAAGAAAAGTTTAGATTGACACAACCCTTCATTTTTAAAGGTCTTTCTACTGATGCACTCGAATTCAGGGTTGGACATACTGGGGGGTATTTTGACTATAAAAATCGGGGTAAAATTTGAAATAGGGTGAATATGGCTCGACAAATCAAAATATTAATATCAAAAATATAAAGACTACATCAAAAATACTAGTTTGTCTGTTTTGGCTAGAAGCCTTTACGTTAAAGTTAAAAGCGTAAATCTTAATCTAAAATCTTACATGTGCACTCAATATTTTACTTAATATATTCTTAAAAATACCTTTTAAATTATTTTTATTTATTGTATTTATATTATACAACTAATATTTAAACAAAAATATTTTATAAAATTTTCTTATAATGTTATTCGTACAAAATTAAGGCTCTAGATAAATTCCGGTAGTTCTAGATAATATTAGAAACTATTGAAATATTTTCAAAACAGAATCGGTAGATGTTAACAGTTTAAATTGACGTAGCATAGCTTTTTTTACTGGTTACTTAGATTTGGGCGAGCAATTATTGAAAAATCTGGTTTTCGGCGCCGAATGATGCATTATAATGGTTGTAGAGCTCGAAAGGAAAGCTCGAGTTTATTTATTAAAATAGTTTTTAAAATAGGTATATCAACTTTTTAAAAGAGAGTAAAAGAGAACAGAAATATATATTGAGTTGTTTTCATTTTTTGTTTGTTTTATTGTATTTTTAATATAAATCTTATTTTTGCATTTTCATTTTTTAAACAAAAATCAACACGAAACATCATTTATACAAGACATTCTAAAATTAAAGTATCACTTTTTAAGGTATCACTAAATCAATGCTTTTTTCTTCAATTTTTTCAAAAACTTCCAATTGCTTTTTTTTGTGTACCTATTAAAGGGGTATTCGAGTCTAGAAATTCGATCGATTTTTCTTTTTCTTTTCATATTTTCAAAGTTTAGACCTCTAAGAATAAACCTCTAAAAGGATTTACAGAAATTCGAATTATTTTTGGAGTTATGGTGATGTTTCCCTGTGTACTGTGTATCTTTTCAGTGTTAAATTCAAATTTTTAATATAAATTACTCGAAGCTACTTTTTTCGATACGGTTGACATGATATCTCAAGTTCTAATGCACCGATTTCCTTGAAATTTGGTACAGAGCTTCTTAATACTATCAAAATTGGTCCGACGTAGGGGTTTTTGGAATTTTTTTATAGCTACACTGTGAAAAAATGTGGATACTAGGAAAATTTACTTAATTTTTGTTAAATTATACTAGACACAGAAAAATTTTTACGGAGCCACATTGTAATTTTTACTAAGCTACAGGGTAGATGCTATTTGTTATCTCTATTTTCTCCTTGAAACCTGTCTTTCAGCATCTCTCTCACACAAGCATCGCACCAACGTAACGCTAGAGGTCAAGCACATACCTATCTGCTCTGGCACGCGTAACTGTCCGCACCAAACCAAGGTCATTTTGAATACGGCTTCTATTGCAAACAGACAACTAACTTATTGTTGTGTGTGTCTTGTATGTGATGTGTACCATGAGTGTTATCATTTTTTTTTTGTTTTTAGCGAATTTCCAGAAATTCAGCTATTCCAGTAGGTCTCATGACACGACTTGAGCCCGGGAATATGGCAGAAATTTGTTTTGAGGTCCCTAGAAACCAAAAATAATATTGTGTATGTATTTATGTATCAGCACGATAATAATGTGTATGTATTTATGTATCAGCACGATAACTCTCGAACGAAATGTCCTAGGTTTACCAAATTTGATGAGAACGTTGGAAATCCAAAAATCTTGGATGAGTTCTTCAGCCAGACACGTCGGATGCCAGGAACATGGTGTTTGTTCTTGCAAAAAATTAGTTTTTTGCCAAAATTTGCTATAATTTAAAAGTTTTTGCCACATTTTTATACACCATTGCAAAGACGGAAAAAAATCACATAAAAAAGGTTTTTGAACCATTATTCTAGGTTAGCTAGTTTTTGAGAAAATAAGAAAATAAGAAAATCCACTACCGGGGCGGTTCTAGAAACCTCCGGCGGTGGGTGGAGTAATGTGAACGAAAATTTTTTCTAATCTAACTGAACTAACGGAACTTGATCTAACCTAACCGAACCTAAGAACATTTGGTCTCAAACCTAACCGAACCTAAGGAAATTTTTTGTAACGTAACCGAACCCAACAAAATTTTTTCTAACCTAATTGAACCTTATTGTTATATAATGTCTATAAACTGAATTAATTATTAGCGAATTTCCAGAATGGAATTCAGTTACTACAGGCACTGTCATGACGCGACTTTATATATATATATATATATATATATATATATATATATATATATATATATATATATATATATATATATATATATATACATATATATATATATATATATATATATATATATATATATATATATATAACGCACGATAACTCTCGAACGAAATTAAATGAAAATATTACGAAATTTAATGAAAATATTGGAAGTCCCAAACCGTTGGACAAGTTCGTTAGCCAGAACATTTCCGATGCCAGGAACATGGTTAAAAAATTGTTTTTTTGCCAAAATTTCCACTTATTCAAGAATTTTTGTGAAATTTTTTTACACTATTTAAAAGAGGAGAAAAGATTACATAAATACCCCTGTCGCAGCATCCTGCATAACATAGCGAATTTCCATTTACAAAAGTACGTTTTTCTCGGAAACTAGTTGATATAGAGTAATTGTAAATAAAACGTACTTTTGTAAATGGAAATTCGCTATGTTATGCAGGATGCTGCGACAGGGGTATTTGTTATAATAAACTATTTAATGGACTTTACATTTAAAACAAAGAATTGTTATTTGTGGTTCATGAAAATCGCATTATCTTATTATTGATAAAGAACTAATAATTAAGATATAACACTTAAGATTTTTATATGTATTGATGTTTATTGAAACATGTTTTTCCACAAATAATAAAAAACCACAGAACATTTTTTCAATATTAATAATTTGATTTTAATCCTTACCCTTCTATCAATATCTTTTTAAGCTATTTTAATTCAATTATTTATTAATAAATAAAAAAAAACCCTTATAGATAATGCGGTAAGAGAGTAGATTTTTTCCTGTACAGTGTCGAAATTTTTACGGAGTCACAGTGTAATTTTTACTGTGCAGTCAAATTTTACGGAGCCATAGAGTAATTTTTACTATACTCATCGTACTTTCTCCTTTGCCTGTCACTTATGCCAGCATTACCAGAGAGCTCCGTAATTTTTTACTAGAAATTTCCGTAAAAATTTCCGTATTTTTTTCTCAGTGTACTTTTAAAAAATTTTCAAAGTTAAAAAAAGGAGGCGAAAACATGGTTTATTTTTTAAATGGACGCCATTTCTTGAACGTGCAACTAATTCTACATCCTTGTTTATTAAGAATTAACTAAAATTTTATATTTCAGATCACAAGAAGGGTTGGAATCACGTCAACCAGAATTTTATTATTTTATACTTTTCAAATATTAATAAAAAATGTTAAATAATAGATACTAAAAATGTTTAATTTTTTTTTTTACTGCGCCCATAAAATCACCGCAAAGCCGAGCCTCTAGACTAGAATACCCCCTTAAATATATACGATACATATTATCATTCATAATTCTTTACACGATGACAGCCAGTACGTTGAAAACGTTATCATCATTTGAGGATATCCTGAAGTATCCTGAATTTGTGCGGTATGAAATATCTGTCTAACCGATGCGATATATATGTGTAAACAGATCCACTAAATATTATTATGTACCTACAGTCACTGCGTACAATATAATAGTGTCACTTGTCACCGATAATATACATACCGACTACCACTAGTGAACTCTAGTGAAGCTTTAGGAACTACATATATAATGTTTATATTATATTGTATCCTATATGAGAGCATTGCCGCCACATGGATAATAGCAAATACATATAGTGACATAATTGTGACATATATGTATATATCACGCTTAGTTTATTCGAAGAAGGTTGGGGGGGGAGCTGTAGTAGTGATTTGTTTGATAAGCGAACGGTTGGGGTGTTAAACTATTGTGCGTACGTGACACTTCGTGTTTGACCATTAAATGCAATTAGGGCGATACAATGGTTAACAAAAATATTTGGGCAATATCTCTTTATGTTTAACATAGTTGTGTAAGCAATTAATAAATTCAACAAACAGCTTGGAGTGCTATTTCTATACAAGTTAGAGGATAATGGAATTGTTTGGATTATGTAGTGTTTGGTGGTCGATGTGTTAAGTTTCGTGGAAGTTTGGATTTAAAATAAAAATTGATTTTTCTGATAAATAATAATGATTGGTACTTATATTGCAACTTTAAAGTTTAGATATGAGATCCACTCCATATCACAACACGAGACTGAACTACTGGATATGGGAACGGAAAAGACAACGGAATGATTCAACATTTAAACAGTAGGTATTTAAAATAGAAACAAAAATCCAGCTCTGCTTTTTTTAGATATCTGGTAGACACAGAACATTTTCTGCAAAAAAAACACAATTTTACATAAAATGAATAAATTTACTATTAAACTATTATATTTCAATACCAAAAAAAGATAGACCAACTTAAATAATTGGAGATTTAGACGAATTATGTTAAGTTGCCAAGATTACGATAACTTTTATATATTGGTCAAACTGGCCGAAATTTGAAACTCTGAGGGAATAAAAATTCTGACAATGGATTTAGACGAAAGTGAATGGAACTAATTTGAATAGGTGATTCATAAGGCGATTTGTGGCTTTTACAGATGTTTTTTTCCGAAAATGATATTTCGTTTCTTCTTTTACTTTTTCTGTTCTCTATTGCAAGTTTGGTCTTCAGATGTTTTGTTGTTTCATATTTCCGTTTTCGTATATCATTTTTAGTGATGTACGTATTTCCTTTTTTGCAACCAACGATTTGCTATATTTGACATTGTTTTATTTGATTAGTTTTGATCCAAACTAAAAGGTTTTAGTTTCTTTTGTTTATGAAAAAAAATTTTTAAATTTTATCATTTTTTATTTTTATTTTTATTGATTTTTATATTCTTGTCTTGATAATGGTGTTTTGAGAAACTGAAGCCGGCCGACATGTTGAAGAGTGGTTAAAAAATTCTGTTTGGTTTTTGCTGGCCTTAATATTGAGGTTTATCGCCAAATAAAGTCAAATAATGAAAGTTTAAAATTTTTTGACGAAAATAGGGGTAACAATTTATTTATTTCTGAGAGAATAGTCTTATAGAAACAAGTAATTCGGAAATTAACTATTTTGAAGATAATAAAAATGCGTAACTGTAGTTTTGAACTACTTTTGAACGGTTACATAGATATTTACAACGAATTTACGTTTTATTAATTGATGGTTTTTATTTTTTTATTTCAAAATGTTTCTGGTTTAGACACTTCCCATTACTATTATACTTTACTGTGATCAATTTGGTATATATAAGGCACGAATGCTCATCTCCATTTGTTTGATAATGATTCTATTAATCGAACCATGCCACAAACTATAAGTAAAAATAAAAATAGTATTCTATTGTAAAATGTTTGATTTAGTAGTAGCAAATATTTAACACCGATTAAATGATTTGTACTGTAATAAAAGTGCTTATTTTCATTGCGCTGTTTGAGCTCACTATTCAATTTAACATGTAAATATTTATATAATAAAACTTATTTACTCTATTTGAAACTATTTATTTTTGTCTAGTACTCTCACAGCATGCACTATGTAGTTGCCCTATTTTATTTTGTACACTATTCCGCGTTACAATTGTTATAACATTTGATGATGTGACTGACTGACTGACGGTCAGTGCCGACTGATTTGCTGCCGTCAGCCCCGTCAGCCGCTGTCAGTGTATATACAATAATGCATACGAATATACAGGGTGTAAAAAAAATAACTCTCGTCATTTTGAGTAGTGACCCATTGCACTCGGTAGACACTAAAACCATAGGAATTTTTTCGGAATTAACAGTTTAAGAAAATCGTTAATTTGCTGGCTACATGATGTTTTAAGGGTCAGTTTTACATGACAGTAGGCTGCTATAACAGTAGAACTGTTAGGTGGGGGATGTTGCTACTGTGACAGTTTTACTGTTATATGATGATTCAGAATATTTAAAAGTGTCTTTAACAGTAGTTTTATTAAATTGTATTTTAATACGTTTATTAATTAAGAAAAAAAATATTTAAAAGAAAATATAATAGAGAAAAAAACATTAAATGAAAACACCGTTCTTGAACAGGTTTCTTTTTGACATAGAAAATAATTTATTAACCAAATTATTAACGGTAAATGACTTCCAAAGTTTCATAGGATTACCCTATGCCAAATTTTTAGAACTCCATAAGAAAGTTCATATACAATATTCTTAATATTTTTAAATTAGGAAAAACAGCTACTCTCCGTAAAATTTTCAGGTTGCACATTTGATTACTAAACAAAGAATTCATTTTCACACTTCTTCTGTCAATTTTAATTTTTTCACAATATTTTTTCAAATATATTTTTTCATTTCATTATATTTATAGTCAGATGACTTTGTGTCTCACAAACACCCATTTTTATGTTACAATTGGATTATATTTAGAAGTTTTTCTTCCAAGAACTAAATTCTTTTTATAAATTCCGCCATTTCTAATGCAATAAAATTTTACTACGATCGCAAAAGTAGAAAAAATTCTAGTTATAACAGTAACTGTCATAACAATCAACTGTGGTAACAGTAAGTATGTTTCACACAAAAAATTGCCTAACAGTATAGCCACGCCTACTAAATTGTTACTGTGATAGCAGTAAATTGCCTTCTGAAACTGCCACTTTAAAATTTTTCTAAATACGGCCCTATCTCCTTAATATCAAAGGTAGAAAATAATTTTATTGACTAAAATTCAATAAAATTTTGTAAACATGTTTAGATTGTAAACGTGTTTCCCAGATGTTTTTTTAAAAACAGAAAATTTATCTTACAAAAATGAGATGGTCAGAGCCGAACTAAAAAAAATTTTAAGAGCCGCTTTTTTGACCCATATTTTTGGTTCAAATTTATTGGCAAATATTAATTACATGGGTGAGATCTACCCACTGTTTTCGTAGCAAGATTTATATACTTTACACTCTGTATAGTTTGGTGTTAGTTTTGCTGTTGGATAAATATGTAGGTACTTTGTCCAGCCCTCTAGTATTATACATATATGTAATGTATGTATGATAGGTATGTATGTATATGTATATGTATAGATGTATGAATGTATGTAGTTGCATATTCGGCATTCAATGCGCCAGCATTACCACCACCACCACCACCACCACCACCATTAGGAACGTCCAACAGTTCAATGAGTCTGTCAACAAATAATTGAACCACATAAATATCATTTGTGGTCAAACGTAATATACAAACTGGACATTCTCAAAAACTAGCGTATGTATATACGAGGAGGAAAAGTTATTGAAAAATTATTTTATGAAATATAATATAAAATCTCAAAATGTATTGATGGCGTAGGCGCTGGGAAGAACATGAAATACATGTTCTAGCCTGCAAATGAAAGCTGAATTTTACAAATATTGATCAGAAATCAAAAAAAATTGTTGATTGAAAGAGTGTTTACAAGAACAGATTGCAAAAAAATTACCACTTTTATTTTAAAAAATCTTGTGATGCAGTCAATATGGCAAGTTTTGTTAAAATCCGCATAAGTTTCTTTTTCTTTTCTTTCCATAAATTGTGATAATTCTAATATTCTAAAAAAAATTACATATGGAAAATATTCTTAAAAACAGAAAGAAGATTTAAGAGTTTAAGTTTAGAACTAGGGTTACCAACTCTATCAATGAATATTTCGGGATTTAATGAGAAAAAAATCGGGACGGGGCAAGTAAAATCGGGACTGTTGAAAAAAAACAAACGTTTTTAATCATTAGTAAACAAAAGGTAAAAATTTACACTAGAAATTTAAACATTGTACAGAACTACTTATTAAGTACATATACAATAGGTTCAGTTTTTTTTCTTAAAAGTATATTTACTTTAATATTTGGGGCATTTCAAAAGATTTTTATTTTTAATTACGTAGATAATCGTAAAATTTTTACAAAATCGTAAAATCAAGTTTTTTAATTTTTAGATTTTTAATTTCTTTTGCTTATCAACTGTATTATTTTTGGAGAAAAACATTTTTCATAAAGTTGACCGTCTTTGACATTGATTACTTTTAGGCTACTCGAACGCCGCTTACATATTTCATGTCCGTCAAATAATTTCTCCCATTTTTTGGAGGGATTTTAATGTTGAAGGGATTTTAATGAGTCAATCTGGCAACACTGTAAGTTATAATTTATAAATCCGTAGACAGAGTACACTTTACACATACTTACTTCCTTGGCCGACATGACATGCAAGCACGATAATTTAGAAACAACAATAGCGAGACTGGTGGGACTAATAAATGTAAAAAAATTGTAGATGTTAAAAATCGGGACAATTAGCGTCCCACCACTACTGTTGGGACATCCCGATTAAATCGGGCCAGTTGGCAACCCTACCTAAAACAGTGGTAGATAATATAATATACAGGGGGGACATATATAACTCTTGTCGTTTTCAGGGGTGACTCGTAGAATCCTGTAGACGCTACAACCACAGGAATTCTTTCGGAATTATTAGTTTGAGAAAATCACAAATGAACTGGCTTTACGATGTTTCCAAATTTTTCTAAGTACGGCACTGATTAAATTACGCATACACTTTTTTAGTACACAAAGGTATAAAATAATTTTGTTGACCAAATTTCAATAAAATTTTGTAAACATGTTTACTTCAATTTACTATTTATTGTATGTTGCTTTTTTAGAAATAGTAAATTTATATTAAAATATAAGATGGTCAAAGCCGGATTAAAAAAAAAAATTTTAAGGGCCCCTTTTTTTACCCATATTTTGTATCAGATTTTCTCTATTAAACAACATTTTTGGTTCAAATTTATTGCGTGACTGTTTTCATAGTGAGATTTATATACTTTCCACCCTGTATGTAATAATGAGGTTTAACGTCCGTTTTCAACGAGCTAATTTATAGCATTATTTTTCCAACTTTATTTATACGTATTACAATTTTTCTTTTTATTATGATGTGAGTGGAGGACAAGGAAAGTGTTCTGGAGACTGGTGCTGGGATTTGGTAGGAACTATGGCCATATTCATCTGAAATTTTGGAAGGAAACTATAGACAACTTTCACGAGCATGATGAAATTTGCATGATGAAGGTTGATTTACCAAAAAAGGGTATATTATGAATCGACCTAAAAATAAAAGTACGAAACAGACCTAGAAATTGACAGGGAAGAAAGAGGGCATAAGCAGAGTAAGTTACCCCAAAACTCTAACATTTGAAAAAAATCGGGGGTACTGATAAATTAAACCGGCCTATTTAAATTTCCGACTTAATTTGGGTCACAGATATACAAAACTCCTATTAACTTTTCAATTAATTTCTATTTTGAACAATTAAAGCCTTTATTTTATAAATGGTGAAGAAAATTATTATAAATTTTCACGATACAAAACACATAACCTAAACGACACTAATGACATTTCGGTTCCCGTTTCAAAATGTAACAAATTTATGATGAAATAATTTCAACCCCATATAATCCCATGTTAAGTGGATAGATACATGTATATATATATATATATATATATATATATATATATATATATATATATATATATATATATATAGGGTAGGCCATTTTAATCTATGCATCTAAATATGCCACCAGAGACGCCAAGTATCAAAAAATGACCTATGACGAAGGGGGACATTAAATCGTTACCTTAAATTTGACCTTGAAATTTATTCTCAAGGTTATTTTGAGCTCAAATCGTATTTTTCAAATGGAAAGCTCTATTTTTTATTTCGGATTCTGAAAGAGTGTGAAATTTCACGTCGAAAATGCTATAAACGAATTATTTATTATTGACCTTAAGAGGTGTAAAGACCACCAAAGAACAATAAAAAATTAGATTTTAAAGGAAAAACTTAACTTTAAAGTGTCGGCATCTTATGGTGACGTACAATAGGAGTTTTTGTTCGTTTTTAATGACCTTTGAAGGTCATTCTAAAGTTAAAATCCAGAAAAAAATGACACTAAAAAGTTATAAGAAATTAATTTTTCATAACTAATAAATTTCATAACTAAAAGATAAAAAATTAAAGATCAATAAAAAAAATTCGTTCGTAGTATTTTCGACGTGAAATTTCACGCTCTTTCAGAATACGAAATAAAAAATAGGTATTTCCATTTGAAAAATACGACTTAACCATTTAATGTCCCCTTGGTACCTACAACTTTGGTAAAGGTTATTTTTTGATAGGTGGCGCCTCTGGCGAGATATTTAGATGCATAGATTAAAATGGCCCACCCTATATATATATATATATATATATATATATATATATATATATATATATATATATATATATATATATATATATATATATATATATACTATTTATTATATACCTAATACCATATTATATAATATTTCATAATTCTAAATATTATTTTAATGGCATATAATAATAATAGCATAATAATAATTATAATATGTCTCTATGACTAGCTAGCTTGTACGTAATATGGCATGGTTGGCTGGTTGGGACGTAATTTATGCAGTAATAGTCGTTTCGAAAAACAACGGCCGCTTATTGCGTCCGAACATATAATAACAACACTCGCTCCTTTGGGTAATGTGAATTTGTTTCGCGCAATCTGTTGGATATAGTACAATGAATGTATACTGTACGTATCAAATATCAGCTTTTATAATACAAAAAGTGTTACTATAGTATGCGATGCATCGTGTCGTGCTTGTCCGTAATTAACGGTACGAACAAAAGGTTTTAAAAAAAAATTCATTCCAAAGTTTTTGGTGATAAATTTCAATATTGTGTTTTGGAGTTCCAATAAAAAAATTTACTATAAGCTTACAATAAGGGATTGGTAGTTACTGAAATTCAATTAACTATTTTATTAATGTAACAAAAACTGATATTGTTTAAGAAAAAATTAAAATTATATCTTAAAATCAGTTTATAAATACAGTTTATCAATATGAGGTATCGACATTTTTTTTCTCAAAATATTTGAAGACATATGAGTGGATGAATGTGTTATGTAACATTTTTTATAATTTCTACAAAACTATTGAACGTAATGAAACCAAATTTTAGTACTGATACTTGGATACTTCAGGATAGGATATTTAAAAATTTTTAAAAAAATGACTTTTTGAAAAAATGTTACATAATGCCTTCATCCACTCACACCTTCATTTGATTCTTATCTGTTCATTGAACTGATGATTTTAGCAGTCTTTCAAGTTTTTCTTTCAATTTTCATCTAATAAAACCAACAAAAAACTATTCTGTCCATTCCTGAAGAAAATAGAAACATAAAAATTTTATTTTTCATAACACAAGCAATCATAGTACCGTATCCTTATAATTAAATGGTATTGATGGTCCTATGGCTCAATTGGTAAAAACGCACTATACAGATATTTAATAAAAACACAGATGTTGTAGGTTCAAGTCTTAAACGTTTCTATAGCAATTTAATTTTAAATATGTAGTAAACATTGAGTAAGTACTTAGAAGAGATACAAAACAATTAAATAAATATGTCAAAACGAAAAAAAAGCCCTCATTCACTCAATTTTGGGTACATAAATCGATCATGGTGTGTAAATTTTGACACATTTTGAATCAATTTTTTCTCCAATTTATGGCAACAAATTTCTTAACCATCACAGTGTAATTGGCCGAAAAATTGTCAATTTTCGCGATTTTTTTCGGATGGATAGGATGGGGGAATGGGGATGAATTTTTTTTTACGATTAGTACCACTATTTAACAATACAAAAATATTTTTTTTATTCATTTTTATTTATTTTTTATAATTATTATAATTTTTTGAAAAAAGTGTCTGTAAAAAAGGGCGGAAATCGGTATACACGATTGCGGCCTCAGCTTTCATCCGAACAAATTAAATAGATTATCAATCTGTAGGTAAGCCGCTATATACCTATGGGAGCTTTCTGTTTTTTGAAATTTAAAAAAATGGCGGCGGTTTGAATAAAATGTACAAAATTTTTTATAGTTTTTCGTGTGGAAAAATAGGAAGATTCCAAAAAAAAAAAAAACTCCCATAGATACATAGCGACTTACCTACAGATTGATAATCTATTTGATTTTTTTTTTCGGATGAAAACTGCAGCCGATACTTTTTTCAGAGGCGTAGCGACGGGGTGCAAGGGGGTCTGTCATGCACCGGGCGCCACTCGTAGAGGGGCGCCAAATATACGCCAAAGAGGGGTGTCAAATGTGCCCCAAAGGGTGGCAGGTCTTTGGGGGCGCCAAAAAATGAGGTTTTTTTTGCTCGTCACTTGTTTTTTGGGAGGAAAAAGGCAATATTTTTTCTACAGGGGCGCCATTTTTTGACTCTGCCTCAGGCGCTACTTAGGCTAGGTCCGGCTCTGAAGGGCGCTAGTAAAGTGTCGTGCCCCGGGCGCCGGTTATGTTCACTACGCCACTGACTTTTTTCAAAAAATTATAATAATTATAAAAAATAAATAACAATGAATAAAAAAAATATTTTTGTATTGTTAAATAGTGGTACTAATCGCAAAAAAAAAAAATTCATCGCCATTCCCCCATCCTATCCATCCGAAAAAAAATCACGAAAATTGACTATTTTTCGATAATCACACTGTGATGGTACCTTAACCCCTAGAGGCCTAGACTAACTGTCGCCCTATTTATATCTCAGATCTATATGAGTCCATAGGTGGCTTCAAATTATATACAAAACCTTTCAGAAGTGACATATATTATGATGAGATAATGAAGCTCCTTTTTTTATTGATTTTTTTTTCCAAAACACCGCATTTTATATTAGCACCATATTTTGCTATATATGTATAATATTGGTAACCGTGCGTCTATCGGTCGATCTATCCGTCTGTCCGTCGGTTCGTCCATCTCTATGTCCCGTGTGTTTATTGTAGATCATTGTTATAATGTAAACAAACAAACAACAATGTGAATTCGGTGAGGTTATTATCGCACACAGTGTACTAGAGCATCGCACTGACACCGAGTAACAATCGCTAACAACAATTAAATCAAACTCAAATATATGTACGAACATGATTCAACATAAGTATACACATATACATATATATGTTTATGTAGCGTTATATATGTGTATATGTCGTCGCCATATTGTAAAATTAGCCAGATTGTAATATACCTCACTATTTTAGAAAATGTCGCCGGCTAAAGGCTAAAAATTTTCAGCCGTTCTATAAAACGGTTGAAGTAATACACGCCAAATCGCAGTAGTGACTAACAACTGCATTTAATTTTTATTTTTGTCGCTTGTAGCGCTACAACTATAGAAAACACAATACGTGCCTGATTTGTACAATACAACTAATGTAAACTACACTTATTCGCTTTACAAAACAGTGACATTTTGTAAAATTGCTAGGCACTTTTTAGGGGGATATTCTATAGTCTAGAGGCTCGATTTTTAGATGACTTTACGGGCGTAATAATAATAATAATAAAAAAAAAAACAGTAAACATTTTTAGTATCCATTTACCAATTTTTTATTGATACTTATTTGAAAAGTATAAAATTTTTAAAAAATTCAAAAATTAAGTTGGTATAGGCCGGAAAAGTGGGAACTCAAAAAAAAGGTTGTCTCCTGGTTGGCGTGGTCCCTCCTAGTGATCTGAAACATAAAATTTTAGTTAATTCTTAATAAACAAGGATGTAAAATTAGTTGGACGTAGCCGATTTAAAAAAAATAAATTTTTTCACAAAATGGCGCCCATTTAAAAAATAGTATATTGTGCGATAAGTGCGGGAAATTGTCGATTGCCCACGAAAGCGAAGTTGAGCACACTCACTACGTTCGCGTGCTCATTCGCTTGAGTGGGCAATCGACAATCCCGCACGAGTTGCACATACTATTTTTTATTACGAATTTCACATACTTTTTTCTATTATTATCACTATTTTTGATATTTTTATTACTTTTTAAAATAATATTTTTAGGTGTTCATCTTTTTTTTCTGAATTAATTATTGTTTAAATTACTTTGTTTGTGGTTTCTATAGAAATAATTATGAAATATTTATTAAATGAAAAATCAAGAGACGGCTTTGCGTGTTTTGATTAAATTTTGTGTGTTTTATTGTCAATTTGCGTGTGGAAAATTACTTTCCGCACGCAATAAAGTATGTGGAAAGAGTACAGTGGGCAAACAGCTATTTTGCGTACAAAAATGTGTGCGCCAAGTTAGTACTTCTCCCGCATGAGTAATAAAAAAATTATTTTTTCGCCTCCACTTTTCAATTTTGGAAATTTTTTAAAAATAGTAAAAAAAAATTCCAAAGACCCCTACGTCGGACCAATTTTTATAGTATTAAGAAGGTCGCTACCAAATTTCAAGTAAATCGGTGCATTAGAACTTGAGATATCATGTCAACCGTATCGGAAAAAGTAGTTTCGAGTAATTTATATTAAAAATTTGAATTTAACACTGAAAAGATACACAGTACACAGGGAAGAAATAACCGTAACTCCGAAAATAATTCGAATTTCCGTAAATCCTTTTAGAAGCTTATTCCTAAAGGTCTGAACTTCGAAAATATGAATAAAAAAAATCGATTTTTTCGTTTTCTAGACTAGAATACCCTCTTGATCTGGCTAACTCGACAATCCAACGGCGACATATATATACGGATATGTATATATGGATAAGATTTATTATAGGGGAAATGTGGACATTGTGTTATCTAAATTAAAAATTATGAGGTCTATAATGTTACGTACATATAGTAGATGTAATGTGTTGACATAATGTAATTGTTGTCAGGCGAAATGTATGAAATTTTGTTAGATATTTTCTAAAATTGAACATTCGAAATATCTGAAACAATGACAGTGAATTTTTGTTGGTTTAAAGGCTCTAAAAGCTGCCACGAGCATTTGAAGGTGCACAGGGTTACAAGATTAAACCTCCTAAAAACTCAAAAATGAGTACAAAACATTTTTTCGTTGGTTTCTGGCAAATCTGATATTCCCTTATATTAATAAATTCATAAAACGCTTGATTTTAAGTGCAAACAACGATCAGTGTAATAATCAGTAACCCTTTTATTATTATTATCTTTTGGGCAAAAAGAAAATGTTTTTTTTTCGTGAGCTATAGTCGGCTATAATAGGAGACGCCGGAAGGGAGGTGCGGACGGGTTTGAACTAATACAATGAGAGTTTGAGCTATACGAAAAAAAATGGCTGTAAATAAAAATTTTATGATAAGTATTGTTTGTTGTATAAAAATTTTTTGGCAGTAATTCAACATGTTGTAACAACTATACCAAAACAGGATGAAATGTTATTGACACTAAAAATTTTATATTTTTCGATTTTTTTTTTATTTTTATAGATATACCAGTCGATATTTCTGTAAACAGAAAATATTTATTTGTTGAAAATATTTATTTATTCGGCTTCTGTAGTAACCTTTTCCGAAATTATTTTTATTGGTGTCGATATGTTTTATTTCTTTGTCTATCTCATAAGATTTTGACCGGGATAATTTTGCCTCGAAAAGTTTTTATTTTCTCGATTTTATAATTAGTATCGGTCGAGTGGCTAACCAAACTAATAGGGCGACAGTTTGAGTCCCGTAGCTGGTGAAAGTTTCCTACGAGTGCTCTTAACAATTTCACATAAATACTTTAAATCTTAAGCCTCATCATTATAAAATCTCATGAACCGCCACTGATAACTGTATACTTCTGTCTTTTAAGAATTAGGTATATATCTTTATATTTAACGTTTCAACTAAAAATCGAATTTGAAGTCAAGTAAACTATTGAATATATAAACAAATACCTTTATCTACGACAACCATGGAATTGCTTGTTTATTGTACAAAAGACTACCTAAGTATGCGACGTTTTACACACAGCCACATATTCAGTTGTACAAAAAATGGCCCTTTACACGCATGTATAATAAAAATAACAAAGCCTACTACACTTTTATTGATTCTTATAATTATTATATATTATACAGTGATATACATGATATATTTTATATTAGAATCTGTACAAAAATTTTACCTATGTAACTGAATGTTTAGGTATGCTTTTACACGGAGAGAAAATTGATAGAAAAATTACTGTGTCAACACTACAATCGACGTGTAAAAGGCGAACATATTCAATTTTGTACAGTAAAAATATAAAAATTATAATTAATCATAGTAAATTTAAAGGATAGAATCTGGTTTCCGTAATATTAGCTCCGTAAAATTTGTAAAACAGCACAGTAAAAAGTTCCATTGCCGACAAAAAAATATTTTTTAATTGTTTTTCTTCCAAAAATTACCATGCTATATTATAATATTTGAAATGCTATCTGCTAATAATAGAAAGAAAAAAAGAGAAAGAAGGATGTGTGTGTTGTGAACGCTGTTGAAATGTACCTCACTCATAGCAAGTCACATAGCCAACCATAGGTGTGGACGACCAACTTGGTCGGTCGGGTCGGACCAAGCACCTTGATTCATTAGACTGTCTTACAAGCAGCAAGCAGCATTCATTACACTGTCTTAGAGGACGGGGATGTCACCGTTTAATTCACCATTTTGTTACTTCACTATCTTTAGTATTAGAATATATTGTTGGCAATCATTTTTGTATGCATCATAAAGAATCGAAAGTCGGAAAAGATTGGACACCTTCGAAGTTTTTACAGGTACAGCCCAAGCAACATAAAGTTACGGGTCAGATGCGCAAATGAAAGAGTACGACAACAAGAATTAAACTATAAAAGTTGTGTTAGCACATTAAATTTTACCATGCTAGCACATATTTTTTATTTTGGTCGTCGATCGCGCACACATTATATGAGAGCATGGTAATTTTTCTGAAATTTTATCTACAAAAATTATATGATTTTTCTCTCCGTGAAATAAATTTCAAATACTACATAATTTTAATGTATTGGTATTTGTAGATTTGTACCAAATTTTTATCGTTTATTGTGAATTTCATGTTAGTCGTAGATAAAGTATAGTACGTAACTCGATTGTAAGGCACATTACATACTCGCGCAATTACGCACTCGTAACTTTTTCGCTCGTGTGTAATATGCAACTTACAACCTCAATCACGTAATATACTATTATGTACTTAATGTTTTTGTAAATACAGTCAGCCCTGCTATAACATGGGCTAACGTTATCATAACTTGGTGCTAGCTGGGTATATCTGAAACTGACTAAAAGTCACCGAGCACTGAATAGAGTAGAGTGAACGCCATGTATTAATAATATATTAAAAGCCGACCATAAAATTCAAATAAATATTGACATTTTCTTCAGCATTAGAGAAACGTTTAAGAGCAATTTTTTAATTTTTGTTAATCGAATTTTGTAGGCTTCAATCATTTTCTTCATTAATTGGAATAACACGAGGTCGTGTAATATGAAATGTCGTTTTCCGACCACTTGGTCCACCATGTAATTTAAACAAGTATCGGCACTTTTTTAAGCATTAGGGAAATGTTTAAAAGCAATTGTTTAATTTTAAATAGAATTCTTGTAGCCTGGAATCATTTACATCACTAATTAAAATAACAATATGTCGTGTAATATGAAATGTCAGTTTCCGACCACTTGGTCTACCATGTAATCCAGACAAGTATCGACACTTTTTCAAGCATTAGAGAAATGTTTAAAAGCAATTCTTTGAATTCAAAATTCAATTATATTAGAGTCAATAGAATTCAGTTATTTTGGAGTCATTGGTTTAGTAATTTCGTAGTTTTTTTAGTGAAATTTGAAAAATTCTTTATGCCTTTCTAACAACAAAGTTTCCATATTTACAACTCGATACGAATTAATCGCCTTATAGGAAAGAAGGTTACCTGTATATTTACCAAACTTATTCCCATTTAAAATTTATATTTCTTAAGTTCGAAATTATAATAAACAATATTATACAAAACTTCCAATAACTCGACCTCTGAGCTTTCACATTAATTATTAACGTTGTTAATGCCGTGTAGGGTTTTCATCTACTTACTAATAATATTAGAACGGTGGATCTCCTTTGCATATACAAAAATTACTACTTTTATCACTACTAGGGTTGCTAACTTTTTTTAAGAAAAATAAAGTATCTAATCTTTTAAATAAGAAAAAATAAAGTAGTTATTTTTCAGAAAAAAAAAGTATTTTCCAAATTTAAATTTTTTTTCCTAAATACACTTTTTTGTGTTTTTAGCACATGCTAACAATTCACATTTCACATTCATCTCCGAAAAGACTATTTCAGTAAAAGATAGGGTTGCAGGAACAGAGCAAATAAGAAAGAATTTTTTTTATATTTGGTAAGTTATCACACATATTTTTAATTGCCGTTTTTCAAAAGTATTTTTCTTTGCAAATTCTTTGTTATTAGTAATAAATTTTTTCTGGATTTCTTTAAGTATTATTGATTCAGAATATAGGTAAATCATTCATCTTAATATTTAATAAATCGTTTGGGAATAGTGTAATCACAGTCAAGATTCAAAATAAAGTATTTTAGCATACTTTATTTTTATGCAAAAGTATAAAGTATGTTTGTGAAAAATAAAGTAGGATACTTTATTATAAAGTATGACTGGCAACCCTAATCACTACCCACGGCACCTACAATTTTATAAAATACTCAAACTATATATATATATATATATATATATATATATATATATATATATATATATATATATATATATATATATGAAAATATTTTTAATTTAAGGAGAGATTCGCTAAAAAGAAAAAGAAATTGATTTTTTTTCTTCATAATTATGTTCCAAAGTGTAAGAGATATTCTTCTAAAATTTTGTTTTAAAAAAATGAAAAATGAAAAAGTTATCAGCATTTTAGTGCACGCACTTGACTATAATTCAATTTAAGAAAAAAAAACTTTAAATGATATTTTTTCGAAAGTACATTTTTCGACATGTTTCTTCATGTATCTCGAAAAGTATTGGAGATATCGATATAAATCAAAGTGCATATTATTCCTTGATACCGTCATCTTGGCAGGAACTAGGATCATTTGGTTCCGTAAAATATTTTCAAAATGGCGGCGGTTTATAGTCGAGAAAAATCCGATTTCTCGCTGGAATTTATTTTTCTTCTGAGATCCTAGTTAGTACCATAACTATATATTGATTTTTTTATTTTGGTTCACTGGGGATTTCATAACGCGAGGAACCATCAAGGTGGAAAAATTTCCCAGTGTCGACTTCAAAGCCATTTGTACTCAGCTCAGATTTGAAATTTTTTTTTTTTTTTGAATTTTTTTTATCTAAAAACATGTAGAAACAATGTTGTATATTTAGTCTTTGAATAAAATATTTATTTGTATAAAAAAAACTAATAAAAATGGTCGATTTTTGATGTTTTCTTGACGAATCTCCCCTTAAAATATTATTAGTAAATTTCGATGACAAAAATTTTTGCTCGCCAGAGAAAAGAAATGGTAAAAAAATTAGATGTGGATCGAACATTTTCGGTATATTGTGCTCTATTTGTCTCTGTCATTATTTCATGCATTGCATTTATTCGACATTCGACGTTTCGGTATGACTATTATACATGTAGTCAGAATAAATGTCTATAAGTAGGTACCGTTGGTTTATACCGAAAACGTCAATATCATTTTTTATTTCACATATAAATGTAGCAAATGTTAGACTATGTATGTCATGAAGGTAAAGTAAACGACAAAATTATTCGTCTCTAGTTATCGTTTCTAAGTATTTACATAGATTATCAGTCTGATACTATATACGGAAAAATTATACTGATAATCTTAACTTATCTCTCTATAGCTAAACCTTTTTTCATGCGGTCTTTTTTGTACGATTTTTTTATGCGATTTTTGAAAAAATTTCAATTAAAGTGCATATTGTAAATCAAAAGCAAGAGTAAGTAAGAAAATTAAACGTTACCTATAATAATTTTCTTTAAAAAAAAATAATTTTTTAAGCATTTAATCTGTACATTGCATAAAAATATAAGTTATTGCATTATTAAGTTTTTTTTTAACTTCCCATAGGAAGTTATTGTAATGGGTCCGATTTTACGGATCGCTAATTTTGACATATCTCCACGTCTCAAGGTCACTAGAATCCATCGTTTTTAGCGTGATGGCTGTGTGTGCGTTCGTTAGCTCATTCGTTGATTCGTTCGTGAATTTTTTTTCGTTTCGGATATCTCGAGAACAAATGATCATATCAACTCCGGACTAATTTAATTAGATGCGTACTCAAAAAATGAAGACCGGATAAAGTTTTCAGAAAATTCGTTCAGAGGTTTGCTTTTTTGTGGTAAAAAAACGGAATTAATTTTATTAAGATAACATAGATTATATGGATTTTTTACCATAACATTATTATATAATAGCCTAAGAACCTTCCATGATGTTAAAAACGCCAGTATTTTATTACAAAATTGAAAAATAAAAAAAAAAGAACAAATGATGTTATCATTTGTTAGTTAAGGGTGGAGCCCCCACCCTTAGGTACAGAAGGCGAAGCCTCCGGTATGGTGCAAGAGGCAAAGCCTTTATCGGGGGCCCAGAGGAGGAGTCGCCTGAAATAAAAAAAGAATTATTTATGTACAGTAGTCTCTAGTCTTTAAGGACACCCAGTGGGAAGTTGACAGTGTGGGTAGGTCGGTCCCCCAAATTTTTATAGATGTATTTATCGAAATTTTCATAATATCATAAAAATGAAATAAAACGTTCCCACGTGTAAATTAGTACTTTGTCTTGTTTAGAAAAGCAGCTTCTAAGCAAATCGTGAGGTTTTGAGACTCATGTATTTTCGATGATACTTTTTTTTGTGCGGTCCCGATCCACTGCACAAATTTTTTTTTTACAATCTGGACCGAATTATATTTTTTATAGGTATTTATGAAGTTTTTGAATATATATATATATTTTTTGCGATTTTTTGTATGTTGTCCCTATTCACCGTACAAAAAGTACATTAATATTTTGTAAAATTTCCATCAAACGAATAGCTGAATTTGTATTTTAGTTTTTGATATTGGAAAGATTGCTAAGATGGAGAAAAGTAACAGAATTTTCTCTAGCTTCACGGAAGAACATTGAATCATGGATGTGTTTTATAGTTCAGTAGGTACACATGGATACAACAACAAACGTTAGTTATTTAACTGAACCTCAGCCAAAAAACATCCGTATTAAAATTTAAAAAAAAAAAAAATTAAAATGCTAAATTGTGTGGAATAATATGACATCAAGAAAGTATACTCGGGATAAATTAAACACTTTAACCGGTTGACGGTCATTGACGCTGTAAAACGTCAAGTAAAACCTAATTGTGTGCACAACTCCATATAAAGTGTGTTAGTTGTCAGCTGATCACTTCGTCGTAATCCTTCATGACCGTCATCGTATTAATAATAATCTAGATAAATTTGTGGGGCTTTTTGAAGTATTATTTGAAATTCTTTTCAATAATCCACACTTCTGACTGAGACTCAAACATTTTCGCTACCCAAAAATGTTTTCAACTGAAGCAAATTAGTTTTGAAGGATCTGAATCTTAAAATTACTCTCCGTTACCCCCACCATAGCATCTACATTCACCAATTTCTTTAGAAAAACCAATATTTGGTGCAGTTATTTTGTACGTATACTGTATACAATTTGCTCTAATATCATGATACATTATATTCGTTTCAACATATATTCATATTGCTGTTACAAAACCATTCTACAGATCTAGCAATATATTATGTACAAAGGTACAATTTGTTTCAAAAAAATCTGAGACAATTTTTTCAAACTGCGTAATTTTAACCTTGCATAAAATAATTTGATTCGTTTGCACCACGCTTAATTTATGTTAAATGATGATTAAATCGCCCGTTAAATTAATGGATGAATATTGGGCAATTAAATATTTAATTAGCGTTTAGTGCATATTTTGATGCTAGTTTCCATAGTATCGCTAATATTTGTATTTATTTTCTACTATTGAAATATACTTTTGTACAATTTCAGTTAAATTTATCTTTTCTTTTTCTGTAAAATTTTGGTATCTGTTTCAATTTTCCTTCTTTAAATTGAAAAATATCTTCACAATCGTCAAATTACAGTTTCAAAATGTTTTACGTAAACATAAATTATATATTTCCTAAGATTATATAAATCAAGTAGGCGCTACCTATTTTCAAAATATGCAAATTTAAATTTTTTTAATCATATGATATTATCAACTTACTAGCATTTACTTCTCTTGTGTCTCATTTCATGTCCTACAAAAACAATTCAGACACCGTTGCTGGTCAAAATTGACCGTCAACGTACATTAATTAACCATTGATATATTTTAAATGGTGCAACAGACAAATCGGGGTTAGTTAATCTCTGATTTACTAATGGCCATTAAGTTCTGGGTAAATTAATGTTGGTGCAATCGGCCATGAGACTATTTTTTCAAATTGCGTAATTTGAACATAGCATAAAATAGTTTGATACTTTTATACTTTTATGGTAATTCTAGTCTAATTTGCAACTGATTTATTAAAGTTTGATTTTTAAAGTTGGAAAAAATACAAAACAAACCACAAAACTTGTACCAAATTATTCTGAAACTAAGCGTACATATACTTTCTCAACATACTAGCAGTGTCATTCATTTTTCCCGAACTGAAACCAACATTTTCCTTTTCAGTACGATTGGGAGGGGGGGGGGGCAGTGTTGAATTGGGAGAGTAATGTTTTTAATCAAATCATATAGTAGTAGTAAATTATGAGTAGATATATTACAGTGGATAAGTAGCTACTTTAGCTGATTGTGTTCCAAGTTGCAATTTGTCACAAGAAAAAGAAAAAAAATTATTCAATTAAAAATTTTAAGTAATATAAATTTGTTATAAGAGCTCGTGTGATTTGCCAGAGAAAAGCAAATTGAATTTTTTACAAGTTTCAATTATTATTTTTCAAAAGAATTGATTTTTATATTGAATATTTTTTTTTTTAAATTATAAAATATTAGAGAGTTTCCTGATTAATGACAGACCTTACTGTTCTGGTTCTTTTGTTTTACTAATTACAGTCGTCATTTGAATAATTGACGTTTTAACTTATTAACAATGCTCGTAGTTTGCCTCGTCGAGTTATAGACAAACGAAAGTATGTACCCAAGTTCGTACGTACTGTGTGGTATGGTGGCAATGCATACATAAGTATGATTTGTCTATAATTCGAGAGAGACTGCGAGCGTTGTTAATAAGTTAAAACGTCCATAGCTCGAGTGACGACTGTATACCTTTGCTGAATTTAAAATATTTATATTTCAACTGCATTTTGTCCGAATTTGACAAGTGTTAATTTACTTTCGATATCAATAATGTACATGTTCAGTCCTAATATATGTTTTCTGGAATAACAATTTCTGTTGTTTTTATGCTCATCAATATCTGGGATTTATTGAATAGCCTAAAATCTGGAAATAAGGTCAAGTTACAATTTTTTCCCTTTTCCTTTGCTAGCCAACTCTATTTGAAGTACTGTTCCGTACAAAATTAAGAACTTAAAAAAATGTTCCGCAATGAAATGTGTTACTCTCTCGTATACACCACAAATCCAATTTTACGTAGTGGTCGGTGCAAATTTAAGGGGAAGTACGTATAATCGGAAGATCAGGAGCGTCGATAAACTTTTGTTTCGGGGGTTGGTAAATATTATTTATCTGAATTTATTTAAAACAAAATTATCTTAAGAGACAATTTACACCTAAAATTCGGTTGTGTAGACAAAGGAAATCGAATGTTATACTAATGAATATGAGTGACGACTTTTAGAAAACTGTCGAAAAATCAACTTCACTATCGCATTCATCAGCGTGAAAGACGCCAAATAGCGGAAGCTGACAAAAATTTTAGAATATTCTACTCGTGAACTAGCAAAGATACCAAAAAACAAACTTCACTATTGAATTGGGCACTAAAAATTAGATTAAGGAGCGCATTTTGACAAAAATTCTAGAATGTTCTATTCGTCAACTAACAAAGATATTGAAAAACCGATTGCACCATTTAATTGGTCATCATAAATGTTCTAGAATATTTAATCCGTCAAATAGCAAAAATTGTTTGTCAAAATCGGATATTTTGTTTACATTAGTTTAATTTCGGTTGAGCAATTAAGTGGTGCAGTAGATTTTCCAATATCTTTGTTAGTTGACAAATAGAATATTCTAGAACATTTCGCAAAATGTGCTGTTGGGTCTCTCTTTTGGTAGCCAATTCAATGGCGACGTCTGTTTTTGAATATCTTTGGTAGTTGACGAATAGAATATTCCAGAACATGTGTCAAAACCTCTATTTCAATAGACAATTAAATGCTACAATTGATTTTCCAATATCTTTACTAGTTGACAAATAGAACATTCTAGAATTTTTGTCAAACTACCCTGTTTAATCTCATTTTTAATGACCAATTCAACGATGAAGTCTGTTTTTTGATATCTGACTGACAGCTAACTGACGATTAGAATATTCTAGAATTTTATGTTACTCATTTTGCATTTGCATTTTGCATATTACGTATACAGAATATGTGCATATATATCTGCAGTGAAATTTAAAAATTTTTAAAAGCTACGAGACGCTCAGACAATATTACCTACGGCCCTGACTCTGTCTCGGTACATAAATTATCACCAGTACAGACAAACAACAACATATCTGTGAGAGGAGAACCCCACTAAATCACTGACGTCACTACGTAAAATCGGAGTACGTACCATTCGGTGGCAACTGTATTAGTAGCAGACGTAAGAATACTACTAAGTAACAGGAGTCTTGACAAATGAAAGACTTCGAAACTCCAAAATTACCTTATATAAGCAGATATCGGATTTCTTTCGGATCAGACAGTTTCGTCTTTAGCATATGCAGGTATACATATTACACTCAATGTGACTAAAAATTCAAAATATTTTCATAAAAACAACGTACACAAGTTACATACACACACATACATATGAGTATCAAAATATTATTTATACGTATTTTATGTAAACATCATGCAAACACCTGCACAATTGAAAAGCGCCACTGTAATTTTAATTGACTATCAAAAGTATTTTTGTTTATATTATGTATGTGATTTATGTGACATGTCATTTAAATTAAATAAATTCATCTTTTTTTACTGAGAGATAGAAGTATAGTTGCTTGTTAAAAATTTGTTTTTCAATAATAAAAAATCTTACTAAATAGGTACGTCTTAGCTATTATAGTGGACCGTCTAAATATTCAACAACTTTTCAATATATTTTACAAAATTTTTTTTCGATTTTTTGATTTTTCTTACTTTCGTCAAATAAAAAGCAAAATTTTATTGAAATAAGTATGGTCCTGACCTATTCGAAGAAACCCGGTACCTATATATAAGTATCAAACCATAAAACGAACTTTTTTTTGATTATGTTTACCACCTCGTAAAAAATTACCTAACCACGCAATAAATTTAAAAAGATATATTCAAATTAAACACATTAAACTTCATTTAGGTACATCCGAAATTTATTTTCTTCTTAATATTCAATAAAAAGAAAAAAAACGGTAGATTACTCGGATAATGAACGTAAAAAGCAACTAAAGAAAGTAATACATATAGTTAGTCAGCGCCTACGTAACCGAAATACGATTTTAATAACATATAAATTTGAAACTAATGTATATTTTATTATAATTTATTTTACGACCAAGGATCAACCGACAAACCATTATTTCTTCACCGTGTACCGATTTCCGTACTTACCGTCTGTGTGCCTGCGCCGGTGCCTTGTGTTCCGTTACGTTCCGTTCCGATAATAAAATATTCCCACTAAAATTATAATAACAATCAACCATGCGAAAATAACGCTAACGTTGAATACCGCCTCACAATAAACACACTACTTTAAATGCTAATCAATACAATAAATATTGTTCCGGGTCGAATTGAAAATTGCTTAGCGCGGTAAAATGGTGAAATATTTATTGAGTAACAAAAGACGAATTTTTTATTCTTGATTCTTCGGTTTTTTTTTTCGTTCTTATTTTTTATATTTTAAATAGAGTGGAATAATTTAATATTTTTTGTTAAACTGAAAATACGATAATTGAAAAATGGAGTGCAAATAAGACTTAAGTCGTTTTTTGTTCCCTGTTTCCAAAATACGATTTTCGCAATTTTTGAAAAATTATATAAAAACAAAACGTAAAGTTCTCAAGCTTAAAAATTCTACGGTTAGAATAGAAAAATTAAATGCGAGTCTTTCTTCCTTTTAATAACTTTTCACCTATACAAGTCCCGTGTTAGCTTAATTTTCTCTTTGTAGTTGTGCTTTTTTTGCCACTTTCCTCACTACTTTCTGCTTAAGGTAGTTGGACCGAAAAACGATTTTAACTAAACTTCTCTAGACATTTATTTAATTCAGTACCAATAATACGAGCCTATACGGAAAAACAAATTGACCGCCGCAATTTTGAGAAAAACGGTTTCAAAGTTTTCTAATTTTAACACGGGCTCTTATAGTAAATTAACATATTCACACGATTTTTTTGAATAGAATGAAAACGTGTCAAAGGAATTTGATAAAAATGTAACATGTTATAAAATACAAAGTTAGAAACCATATTTAACTCGAGAATTCCCAGTGTCAAAACTTTTAGATCAAATTTTACTGTAATCATAAACGCAATCGGTTAAATTTTGAATAATATAATACAATAAAACCTATACATGCGTCAAATTTAAAATAACGAACTCACATGGAGCAAATTTAAAATGGTACGCATGCGCAATTTTTTAAAATAACTTTTTAATTAATTATGCTTTAATTTATCAGGCGATCCTACGAACATTTTACCGTTATATTTAGACACTACAAACGATAATCTTTCTGTTGTTACCAAAAAGAATTACATTCACCATTGCTTCCGGCTAACTTCAGTACGAAATTTTGATTGTTAATTACAAATAAACTAAAGGGCTACAAACGAAAATAAATATACTCAAACATCTACAAACGCCCTACGATCGATTGAAGTTATTAAATTTTGACTACAAAAAAAACTTCCGGCCAGCGTCATGATGCCCAGTGTCATCTATAGGTGACAGTGATTTGTGAATTTTTTTTACAGACAATATAACAAATTTTAAAAATAAATGTGTTACGACTAAAATGTTAATGCTTAGTAGTATTCATGGTTTAAATTAATTCTGTTGTTTCAAACGATTTGCTATTTTATTGCGTGTGAGTGTATCTTGTGGTATTTTCGCTGTTAAAAAAATGTCTAAAGAGTAGGTACTGTTATTTCTGTTGTAAACAAATTATTATTTAAGAAACAAGCTTATAATGAAAGTGATTTTTTGTCGGTAATTTCATACCGTTTTACTCAGTTCATACTACAAATAACGCCCAGTGTCACCTATATATGACACTCCATTTAAAAAAAAACTAAAGGGTATTTTTTTTAAATTGTTTGTTTTTTATATTTTGAGCACCTAAAGATAAAAACTAGCACAAAATAAGGATATTTTCTCGATAGATCGCAGCTTGGGAATTGGCGAGTTAATAAGAAATAAAAATTATTCACCGCGCCGTTTTTGAAATATAATTTATAAACATCATTTTACAACGTTTTTACAACACTTTTTCAGCAATACTTTTATATTGCTACAACATAAGGGCGCGGAAATTGAAAAAAACAAGTGGTAAAAAGAATATAATAACTTAAGAATATTAATACACTATTTAATTTTTGATAAAAAAAAATTTTTTTGCTGAGCTATACTTTTGTACCTGACTATCTCGCACCAAATACCGAAACAGCGATCCACAAATTTTCGATGTTACATGGTCTTTTGTAGTTCTCTTCTTTTTGTAGTATGCTCGCACTGTCAAAATCAAAACGATGATCCATAGAGATGGAATGTTGGGACAGGCCAGTTTTCTCTTCACCTCTTCTGATGTCCCATTGGTGTTGTTTTAAACGTTTTGCTAGTGGCCCTGAAGTTTGTCCTACGTACACACTTGGGCAAAATTGGCAATCCACTTTGTAGACTACATTGCTTCCATAATTTTTTAACTTTTAAATTACCCGGAATTGCAAAAAATAATATATACGCCACAGGACTAAAGTGTATTTTTATCCCTCGTGTAAAACAAACTTCACACTTGGGATTAAATATCACACCTTAGTTCCTATAACATACTATTTTTTTGTGAAAATTAAAATTTATCTATGGACATAAATGATTGCGTAGTTTTTACGCCATTTAAATTTTTGATCAGTGTTCCACGTTTTTTGACACAAGATGTATTATTCTGCGCAACATAAATATCCAATTATTCCTATCGAACCACCTTAAATTATTAAAGTTAATACAGTAGAACCTGTTTAAGTTGGACACCCGCGGTGCAATCAAAAACTGTCCAACATAAACAGGTGTCCAACATATGCAAAATACCAAAATCATCTACGCTTAGTAATTTTAAGGTTAACACTAATTTAGAATATAATGCAAAATTAATTATTTTTAAAGTCATACATATACACACATCTACGTATCAATATTTATTGAAATAAACTATCGAATAACAATCGTAATACATACATATTATAGATATTTAAACATTATCTTTCGTAAAAAAATCACTTATCTTAGTTTGTTTGGATACAATTTTTAGGAAAATTTTGCTTTCTAATTTGCTTTGAATTTTGAATAAATCTTCTAACAGTTCGCATGGGTTTTCAGTTAAATACTTAATGGCGGTATTTATACCGTTGAAAGCTTCTTCAGGGGTTGTTGGTTTCTCCGCTACTTTCTCGCACTCGTCACTAGATTCTTCGATTTCTTGTTCCTCGTCTAGTTGTAAAACATGTTGAAGAACGTCTTGATGTGTATTGAAGACGTGATCGTGTACCTCCAAGTAGGCATCGGCGGTGATCATTTCTTCAGCAGTCTATAACTGATTTTGAAACTCTGGAGGTAATAATTTAATTGCATCGCGAAGTTCTGAATCAGGGTCTTCATTATGATCCCCTTAATTTGCTTTCAGAATACTAAAACCAGCTCGTCTAAAACACTTAACAATTGTTTCCGTAGATACAGCTTGCCATGCTTCGCTGATCCATCGAATTGCATCCAAAACCGTGACTGAGTTGATAAATTCCTTGTGGTTGTTAGAAATTTCAGATTTAGCAACTAAACACATAAGCAAACTTTTGCGGTAATAAGCTTTCATTGTTCGAATCACGCCTTGATCTAGTGGCTGAATTTCCGATGTTAGATTTGGCGGTAAATAAACAAGTTTAACATTCTCGAACGATTTCATAATCTTATGACTTGTAGCATTATCTAGTATGATCACAATTTTTCTAGCAGCCTTACGCATTTGCCTGTCAATATCTGACAACCAACTTTCAAAAATATCAGTCGTCATCCATGCCCTTTTATTGTGTCGCCAAATAACGGGAAGCTCCTTACATCTCATTTGTTTAAAAGCTCGAGGACGTGCTGATTTCCCAATTACTAACGGCGTTAACTTTTCTCCGACCGTGTTTCGGTCACGTGTAAAATACATGAATGTCCAACGTAAACAGGTGAAAATATCAAAAATCATTTTAAAAAACTGTCCAAATTAGACAGGTTTCCAACATATAGAGGTGTCCAACTTATAAGTATTAATATGCATTTAAAACAATGTAATTTCGCCAGGCCAATTGAAAAGTGTCCAACTTGAGCAGGTGTCCAGTATACAGAGGAGTCCAACTTGGCAGGTTTCACTGTATCATGAAAAGTTTAAATAATCCAACAAATTTACAACAAAAACCTGATGCCCCTCTGTTCTCATTTATAACAGTTTTTATTGTTAGAAAATTTTTACAAAATTTATTTTATTCTATTCAGGGAACAAAAAAAAAACAAACAATATCCGGTAGACAGTAATAGACGTGAACATATTTCATTTCTAGAACGAATAAAAATTACATAAAATTGCATTTTTCATATTTTTTTCCACCCTAACTACATAGAACGCAGTTTAAAACTAACTCGCATAATTGATATTAGTGTCATTGTGTACCAACCATAGCAGAAATGTACCTACTCGAAAAAAAACTTGTATAATGTTTTTCGTATGTATGTACCTATATAAACGACCAATTATTAAAATGGTCTTTGGTTCGAGTTCCATTCGTACAAATATGGTTGCTGCCGAAGTTGCAACTAGCTACGTTTTTTTCATATATTTACTTAACAACTGTTCTAATTCGAGCACAACTTTTTGTTCGAACTGCAATGCTATTGCGTAAATAAAATATAGATCTGGTATTTTTACAGATATATATTATTTACTCTGTATGTGTAAGCACGTATTTTTTTATCGTAATAACATGTATGTGCTTTTGTATGTGATATAGTATGCTTATATTGCAGAGAAATATTTTTAAACTATACATTATGATGATATTTTTTACATAAAATATTAGTTAAAATATAGTATATTGTGCAATAAGTGCGGGAAATTGTAGATTGCCCACGAAAGCGAAGTTGAGCGCACGAACGTAGTGAGTGCGCTCATTCGCTTGAATGGGCAATCGACAATCCCGCACGAGTTGCACATACTATTTTTTATTACGAATTTCTCATACTTTTTTCTATTACTATTACTATTTTTGACATTTTTATTACTTTTTAATAGTATATTGTACAATAAGTGAGAAATAAGCTTTTCCCACGTATTTTACACTATACTTTTTCTAGGAGCACATTTTTTTTCGTAAAATTTAACATAAATAATTAAAATAAAATTTAAATAAGTAGTAAAAATTTTTTAAATTTATAATGTCAGTGCTAAGATGTTCAAATTTTTGTCAAAGCATACTTTAAAACTATGGAAACAATAATAAATAATCAACATACTGTATATATGTATATTTTTAGTATTATTTCTATATATTATATATATTAAACTAACGGAACAGCCTACTTTTTTATTATATTAAGGCGTGGGAAATAATTTCCCACTGTATTTCCGCACAGTGTGGGCAATTTTTAATTTTTACATAAAGTTAGCCGTGCACAAAATGTTACTTTTAATAGTAGGAGTAGAAAAAATAATATTTTTAAGTGTTCGTCTTGTTTGTTCTGAAATAATTATCGTTTAAATTACTTTGTTGGTGGTTTCTATAGAAATAATTATGAAATATTTATTAAATGAAAAATCAAGAGACGGCTTTGCGTGTTTTGATTAAATTTTGCGTGGTTTATTGTCAATTTGCGTGTGGAAAGTTACTTTTCGCACGCAAAAAAGTATGTGGGAAGAGTACAGTGTGCAAACAGTTATTTTGCGTACAGAAATGTGTGCGCCAAGTGAGTACTTCTACCACATGAGTAATAAAAAATAATATTTGACCTAAATCAAATTTAATTCAAAGAAAAAAACAAATAAAACCAAACCGGATCAACTGAACCAATCGAGAGTTTATATAAATTAAATTGTCAAGATTGTGATATCATCTATATTGGTCAAACTGACAAAAATTTTAAAACTGGAAGAGCAGAATATTTTCAATTCTGCTTTTGTACGAGGCGAATAAAAAACCCAAACTAACTCATTTTTTTTAGAATTTCGTTTTGAAATTGAAAATATCTACTAGTCAGCCAACCTTGTCTCAAATTAAACAACCTATATCAAACAGATAATATACGTACAAGATTTTTTTAACAAATACATTTTTTTAACATTTTTTTTTCTGCAATATCAGCTTTCACAGTAGAACCATGACGACCGGATATACGTATACATAGGGGGTCGCGCCGTGTCGGGACGTAATGTTCATACGCAATGTACACATAGATGTCTCTGGTTATCGTTGCGATGACAATTTAAAAAAAAAAATTACGACTATTGTATTGTTATTTGAGTTATATTTTTTTTCTTTTTAACATTAAAAAAACTTTGTTTTTTTGCTCTCTCATTCATTCATGTGTGTTGACGTCGATGGTGTAAGCGCTTCTTTGTTTTTTCACGACACCACATATGGAGCTGTAGGGGGAGTTGTGTGAGGAGTTTTGTTGGAGCTTCATATATGTAGGTGTAAACGTGACCTCAAATTAAATAACTCAGTTCACAGCTCCTTTCGTATCGGTGTTTTTTCCCCCATGCATATGATGCCTTTTTCTTTTAAAAAAAAATAGACAATTTCATTATTTTGCATATAATATTATACACAGTGTTTTAAGACAATAAAGTTGTAAATGTTATTATGTAGGCTTTGTGCAATTTCACGGTCCATAATCTTTAACCAAACATCACCAAAATTTATTTTTGTAGGCTTTTTTGTGTTTGTTTGTTAGAGTAAAATAACTGATCGTTATTGGTTTGGTAAACCGGATACACTACGGAAATGGTCCAAACTGAAGTTCATGAATTATATTTTTAGAGTAAAAACGAATCAAAATTTAATCAGGTTTTATTCTGAAGTTTTTTATGCACTAATACATATTATGGGGCGATAGCATGAGTTTATTAAAAATTTAATAGATTTAAGTGTTACTTTATGTTATTCCATATTTGATATTAGTAAATAAAAACACTTTACTATGCAAAATTCCACTTACATTGTTTATAAAAACTCTGATGACATGTTTCGGTCAATATGGCCATCATCAAACGTGTAAAGATTACATTCAGATACATACAGGCAAAAATTTTGACACCCGCAGAGCCGAACACTTCAGATGCTACAGAAACAGGAAATCTGACATTTGGTCGACACAGGACGCATACCGGAGTGAAACATTACAGTTTTACACGAAGCAAATAAAGACCCAGACTAAATATTTTGAAAGAAATAGAAATTTACAAACATAATTCTGAATTACTTTTAAATGATTATACCGATATTTACAATTCTATTTTATTTTCTATTTGATAATTTTTGTATACGGCTATATTTCCTACTTTATTTGTTTATATGTCACATGTATCCAGCCCACCTAAACATATTTTCCTTGTTTTTGACTCCGCCCACTACTTCTGTCCCCACTACTTTCCCATCATTCTTTGCTACACATTATTAGAATTAGAATAAATAGGCATGTATCTGAATGTAATCTTTACACATTTGAGAATACACGGTCGTATTGACCGAAACATGTTATAAGAGCTTTTATAAACAATAAAAGTGATATTTTGTAAAGTGTTTTTATTTACTAATATGAGTTTTTTTATTTAAATGTAAGGAATAAATCTAAAAACTTCATCTTAACAGTTCACGTATTTATCATTTAAAAAAAAATCGAATTAGTGACCCAAATATTTCATTTCTAATCTATGAATGTTAAAATCTGCACTGTACTTTTAAGCATCTTTTATTATTACATTATATAAACAAAATTCGTTTATAAAAACATTTCGTAAGATTAGATATAAAACATCCCAGTCTAGCAATTGTACTTATTCTAGCATAAATTTTTTAATGAGATTTTCACAAAATTATATTTTCTTTCAGACAACCAACGAGTTTCTCATTACATTTACGTCACTCACAAATAAATTGAGTAACACGCGACATCTGCATTGGGAAAAATAAAAATTTAAAAAAAAAAAAAAAAACTATCTGAACAGTCTTATTAATTATTTTTCGTTCTATGTAGAAAAAAATGCACTTTTTTAATTGATTTTTCAGTATGCTTTGTCATCTACAATATTTTTTCAACATACAACTTGATGTTAACTTCTGCTCTTTTGTTTTAAACAAAAAAACAACTATTCTAAAACTATTCTACTCTTTCTTTTTTTTAAGCGTGAGTTTGTCAACTTTAGATAATTGAAAACAATTGTTTCCGTTTGTTTATTGTTTTTTGAGATAGAGGTTCGCAGCTCGGAGAATTAGGTTTCCTAACAATTAATACAAAAATAATGTTCCTATTCATTGTTTGTTTTTTAACTCGGTTCAGTAATTGTACGCTTGAAACATTTGTGAATATATACTTGGATAGTATGAACATTGTCATATGTATGAACGCCTTCGAGAATATACATATACTTATGTTGAAAATGTTATTGGTAAATGAAGATGTTATCTTATATTTGAATTTGGGATCAATATACAGTAAGTATAGTTAGCTTTCGTGATTATTTACACTAATTGTAAGTAAATTAAAAATCACAAAGTGATTGAAAAAGTTATCCGGATCGGCCGGGAATCGAACCCAGGATCTCCTGGTAACTAGCCAGGCGTGCTAACCACTACACCAACGATCCTATATGCTCGACAGGCGTCCGAGCCGGACACCCATTCAATCACCTATGTGTATTAGTACTCTCTCTGATTTGAGATCCTGGGTTCGATTCCCGGCCGATCCGGATAATTTTTTCAATCACTTTGTGATTTTTAATTTACATATGTGGTTTTTGGTCATGTTAACCAAAGCAGTTGAGTGCTTAAAGTTTCAGTTTAACTGAACTATAAGTGAACATATCAATACTGCGTGTGTTGAAATGCAAACAAAAGTTTGTCATACGTAGTAATGTCTCACAAGCACTCGATAATATTTGAAATTAAAAAAAAAATACTAATTGTAAGGTTTGTTTTAGTTTCCAATTCTTCATTTTTCTTGCATCTACAATTTTCGCAACCAACTTTTAAGAAATGTACTTTATCTTCGGGGCCCGTCATTTCTCTCCACGGCCCTGATGAAGGCGTGAAATCGTACTTAAAACACTGGAGTAAAAATTTTAATTCTTCAAATATCTCGAAAACGGTATGAGATAGAGCAAAAGTTTAAATTAGCGAAATTACTCTTTTTTAAGTATAGCTATCCACTAGTGATGAGTAAATGCAAGACCAAGACCAAGACTTGGCAGTCTTGGTCTTGGTCTTGTTCTTGCATTAAGAATCTTGGTCTCGGTCTTGCTAGAGCAGTTTGCGTCTTGGTCTTGGTCTTAGTCTTGCAAAATTCAGTCTTGGTCTTGGTATCGCTAAAAAATCTTGAACTTTTTTGCATTTTTTTATTACCGAATTTTTTCCTTTTAAAATCAGAATTTTCTCTCTTCACGGTATTAATTATACTTTCAAACTATTTAAAAAGTTTAGCAAGACTCGTGCTTTTTTCTTGTTTTTGTCTTAGTTTTGCTCACTTGAGTCTTGGTATTGGTCTTGCAGTCATACTTATAGTCTTGGCCTTGGTCTTGCTCTTGGTATACATAGTCTTGGTCTTGATCTTGGTTTTGCAAAAAATGCAAGGTCAAGACAAGACTGCAAGACCAAGACTAATTTTGCTCATCGCTACTATCCACTGGCATTTAATCGATCCAAATTACATCCACAGTGGTTGAGTTTCGTTAAAATTTGGGGGTAAATTTTGTAAAGAAGTGTTCTACAACACATCCAAATTTCATTCAAAATCGATAGGTCCAGCCTCGAGACCATTACTTGTTAGTCAATAGCCAAAATTTTTCACAATTCTCGCGATAAAATATTTCTTGCTTTTATTTGATCCTAAATTAATTTTTTTAATTTCTTAATAATATGATTATCTGAACCTTTTAATATGAATTAATAAAATCAATAAAAATTTTTACAAAGCGACACGGTCTATTAAATTGCGCAAATTCCGACTTTGATTCAATAGACCACAATTATTGCCCCCGTTTTTAATTTTTTTTTTTTTTAAATAGCTTTTGTATAATTACGAAATAAATTTAATTTTTCTTACTGTCCTTAAAATAATTCAATTTTTCACTTTAATAAAGTCGTCAAGGGTACTGAAATTCAATATTTGTTACTGCGTGGGAAATATCCCAAAAGACTACTACTATCATTATTTTCTTCTAACAAGATTATCACGTCATGTCTTAATTAACCGAAACACTACCCCAGCTTTCACAGGTAAATTTTATTTTATATTTCATTCAACTTCAACGAAAACATTATAAATCATAAACATGTTTACTTTTAGCAAAAGCAAAACAAATTTATCATTTTCTAATATCTCTTTGAGAGCACATTAACTACTCCAACCACTCTTATATACTCCTGTTTATAATCAGAAACGCTCAACAGCTCCCAACCCCAACAGCTGTGACACTCATATGTTATCGAATCACTTAAATGTTAAGTAGCTAGCTTTGATATATTGTTCTTGTTTGAGCTTTATCGCTTCGATTTCATCAATCATATACATATATACATATACATATGTACGCACTAGAGAAAATTTTTTATTAAAATTTTATCATCAGATTGGTTTCAAAAACTTTAATCCATTAAATTTGAACGGGAAAAGCTGGATGATTAGATTGACTACTATTCTTATTATAATACGTTGCATTACTGCATTTTAACAAGGCTGGACTCGTAAATATTGTACAACTAAAAGTTATTAGTGGGAGGGTTAAAAAAGAAATTAGCCAGTTAAAAATTTTTTGTGATTTTTTTTTCTTTACATAAAAAGGTCTATAAATGTTTTCAAAATACATATACTATGTGAGTTTTTTGAGAGTTGCCATTTCTATTACAACCAAATTTTTATGATAGAAATGGTACTAGAAAAGGTTCTTTTCTTGGATGTAATGGAAATGTAACCAAGAAAAACACTATCGGTTGAAGTAGCCTCAAGTACATATGCATATTTTTACCGCCTAACTGATAAGTTAAAAAAAAATTAAAAAATTAAAATTTGGTAAAAAAAATTTTTTTGCTCATTTATTTTGTTAATGCATTAGATCAGTTTTATCGAAAAATTAATATATAGTCCCATTTAAAAATCTATAAATTTGTATCATAGCTCGAAAACCATAAGAGCTATAAAGCTCCTGACTATAGCAATCGGTTGCCCCCGTCGATATCTACAACTCTTATTTGAACAATTTAGAGACTTAAAAGCGCGAGAAAATGAGTGTGTTTTCGAAACTTTTTTTTTTTCAAATACGCACCATTTCTCGAAACCACTTTTTACTTCCGATTTGTGTGGGGGGGGGAGAAGATTTGATTTTTTAGCGAACTTCCAGAATGGAATTCAGCTATTACAGCCACTGTCATGACGCGACCTGAGCCCGGGACTATAGCAGAAATTTGTTTTGACGTCCCTAGAAATATATATATATATATATATATATATATATATATATATATATATATATATATATATATATATATATATATATATATATATATATATATATCGCGATAACTCCGAACGAAATATCTTACGTTTATGAAATTTTATGAAAATATTGGCCCGAAACCGTTGGACGAGTTTGTTAACCAGACACGTCCGATGCCCGGAACATGGTTTTTTTGGCAATTTTCAAAAATTCCCCCATATTCAAAAATTTTTGTGAAATTTTTTTACACCATTGGCAAGAGGAGAAAAAATCACTCAAAAAAGGTCTCTAAACTATTATTCTATGTCAACTAGTTTTCAAGAAAAACTAACTTTTATAAATGGAAATTTTTTTATGTTAACTTCAACGCCCTAGAGTAAAAAAATATAAAATATAGATCCTAAGCTATCGTATGTAAGAAAATTAAGCCCTCAAAATAGACTTTTCACTTTAAAAAAAAATTATTTAAAAACGTTTTTTTTTTAACATCACTACTCCCCAATAGTACCTTAAATTGACGTTACAAAAGAAGCTACGCAGTGAATCAAATCATCTTCGAATACTTTTATCTCAAAAAACAGAACATTTAAGATTAAGAATACTTTAAGCACAAAATAACAAAAAGGCGCTTTATTGAGAGTGTACTCCTTAATGACATCAAAGATTATCAAAAAAATTTTTTACTAGTGTTTAAGTCAATCAAAACAAAACAACGGAAATCACCTCGGAAACAAATGAATAAAATTTTTTTCCTTTTGATACAATAAAAAAAGGCACCATCAAAAACAAAAAGTCCTCGATAACTAACGTGGGCGCGAATCTTTGAATTCCCAAATGATTACTTTTCAATTTTATCGAATAAATGTCGGTATATGCTCGATCGACTGATTGAACGTTTACAAGTAAGCAGCATTCCACGCACGAAAGCCACTCGGAACGATCGTCGGTCGATAAGATCATGGTCTACTATGATCCAATAAAACTATAAAAAAAAGAAAGTTTTTTTTGATCATAATCATAAAAAAACTGCGGCATATCTATGTAGTTTTCTGCTGCGTACGATTATTGACAATATGATTGTCAACGGATAAGTTAAATGGGGATGACGCAATGAATGTTCGCTATCCTTAATGACTATTCTCCTCATTCAGTCATTGACTATGGCCAGGGATAATTTTGTCTCGGTGCAGTAAAAGCAAGATTTCAATGAAATTATCTAAAAATTTTTTTACTTTACATACCTATTTATCCCTTGAATCATACGTACTCGTCAAAACGACCGAACGAACTTCTCTACTTACACCAATACTACAACTTGTCGTTGCCTGCTTGCTGTGAAAATTCTGTTATCTAATTTATTTGTTATTATAACACATACAACGTATAAATTTTGTTTATAGATATTGTCGTTTTTTTATACTGAAATAGTGTGCGTCAAAAGGACGACGATGTATGATTACGCGATGTTTTTTTTTTAAAGATTTTGTACTCCACATATAAAAGTTTTCCTAATTTTTCTAAAATTTATTAAAGATATGCATGTTATAATTAATTTATTCAATGATTATGATAATGTGAAAGATGATTACAGCTGTTTGACTTATAGAGACGACATAATACTGAAATTTTAATATATTGAATCGAAAACTAAAGAATGCGTTTCGAATGACTTAATAAAAGATTTACAATTTATTTTGTGGAAAATATTTTAATTTTTATAATTTTTTGAGATCTTATTCGAAAAATTACTAACAAATTTTAGAAAATTTACAAATGTGCCTAATGGGAAAATAACTACATGTCTATAGCAATATTTATGACTGAGAAATTTCACATTCTGTAAAGTACCACATGTCCACTGACTCATAATAGTTCATAAATTAATTATTTGAATGACATATTTTATGATATAATTGATGTATTTATCTATTTTTTAATTTTTATAATGAAAATATGCATTGATAAAAACATAAAAAAAATTAATAAATATTTATATTAAGAAATTTTTACAAATCCAATTCTTTTAAATATTTTGTTCGCTTTTGTAGTATTGTTATGTAAAAAAATGTTTTTTACAAATAAACTCTAAAACTCTCCGTAAAAAGTCCATCCGTCAAAACGACGTCGATGTATGATTAACGTTTCTCGTAGACCAACGTATGATTCTAGGGTTAAATTCCATTAAAATCCTAAAAATGATTAGATTTCTAGAGTTGTGCTACAGTCCTCGCACCCTGTTTCACCCCACTCGTCACTCCTGAATGAAAAAATTGAATTCCCGACGAAACTGAATATCTGCAAATCGAATTGTTTGTTTACGCTTTCTTTGACTCATGCAACGAAACATTCGATTTTTCAAAATTTGTTGATAACTCGGAAGTATTTAACACTTTATATAGATTTTTTAGTCAAGACATTCAGCTCAGCATTTTTTCTAATGAAAAAATCAGTTATTTCTTAATACCTAATAGTCTTTCAAAATTTTTATTACACCGTCATAGAAAACGAGGAAGATCACATAAAATAGGTTTTAAAACGCTATCCGATGCAAACTGATTTTCGAGAAAAATTAACAATCGTGGATTCATTTGTCCTATGTTATTCTTATAAGCACAATGGTTACACATTTTGTTATTTAACTACGACGTTCGTTTGTTTTTATTTTTTATTTTATTTTATTTTATTTAGGCTTTTTTGTTTTTTGTCTTTTTTGTTTTTTTCTTTTCTTTTAAATCAGTATGTACTGGTATTTGAATTATATTTCTATGTTGATAACCTTTGTAGGCCGATGATCTTGCGAATGTAAAAAAAAAATGATGTAAATGACATCTGTACTAGGCAAAAACCTGAAAAACTGACAGAAAATGCCACTTTTAAAATAATTTTATTGTATTAAATTTTATAATATTTTGAAAATTTTATTTTTTGGACTGATATACACATATACACTTATATCAAAGATTACTCCCACAAAAACAAGTTTTGAGAAATTGGCTGGGTTACGTGAAACACTGGAACTGAAAAATAAACTGCAAAATTGACATAAATATTTCTGATTTCGAAAAATTCTATCTACAAAACACAAAGACCATTAAAAAAGTTCATCTGTTTTAGTCTATCAATTCTAATAGCCGTTTTGGTCATTGCACATTTCTATTCCAAACGTGTACAATTATCCGTGTCTAATTTTCCAACCGTGTATAGGAAAAGACAACACGATAATTGCTTTTTATAACCGGAATAAAGAAACAAAAAACACAAACAAATAATTTCTTCACCGGGACGTAACCGGGACGAAACGAGACAGAGACAACGAATGGAACAATTGAACGTTTTCGTTAGTCGGTCGTCATTTATTTCATTCGTTTTGTATTCTTTTTTAGTCGTATACTTTTAGCATGTGTTAAAATGAAAAATCATATCATCACAGTAATACGTGATATACCGAGAGATGGCTCTGTGTGCAAAACGTTTTTGTTTTTTCTTTTGTTCTATCTATCGTATTCTATTGTTTTATATCGTATCTATGTCTAGTAATTTTTTACTGTTACAATCTAAGTAGCACAGATTGAAGTAGAAAAAATGGTTTGTAACTTACCTAGATGGGTTTTAATGATATATATTTCATTGTTGTATCTTCCTCTGATGAGATTTTTATGATTCATTAGCTACAGACAGGATTGTTCATGTGCAATGAATGTCATCATCCTTTTGTTGTTGCAAAAAAATTCTTGTATTTTTGAAAAATTATGTAATAATAATAATTATGAGAATTTAAATTGGGTACATATTTTAATAAAACATTCCCTTCAAAAAAATGCAAATAGTATTTGTGCAATCTTCTTTCATATTTTTGCTCAAATATATTTTTATGTAGGGTTGACCGGGGTAATTGTGAATGGATTTTCAAGAGTTGAGATAAAAGCGTTGTTTTAAGTATTCTTTATTTTATATATCACATTGTGGTTGATTTATTTTTAATTCTACATTATTCAGGATGCACCACACAAATTTTGAGCAAATTCGTATGAAAAACAAAAATTTTATAACCCATTCACATTTACCCGCAGTGCGGTTTTGCAAATCTTATAAATTTCGGGGTGAAAGTGAATGCCATCAGAAAAATTATTTAGAATGAATTACAGGGGAAGTGTCGTACGTCAAAGTAAAGCCCAGCTCAAGTTCTTCACATTTACTCCACTTTCAAATTTTTCATCATACTTTAGCGGTCACAATATCTCTTTGTTTAATGCAAGTTACGCATACCTCAAATTTCTACAAAAAATTAAGATTAAAGAAAAATAACAAAAATTGTAGGAACAAATTTATTACAAGCTAAAAATGATATTTTGATGATTTTTTGTCATTTTATCATATAAAAAATCAAAAAATTCCATGTATTCACACAAAAACAAGGAAAATAAGACTTTTTCAAGGAAATATATTTAGTTTACATGAATAAAAAACAATTTTTTTTGTATTGTTTGTACCACGGAAACTTGTACAATAAGGTCATCAGCACCTTCATCAACATTTTCAACTCTGAAAAGGACACTACTGAAATTTTTGACCGAATGGGGGCATTTGTAAATGACGTTCACAATTACCCTACAATTTTAAAATCTCATGCGGTAATTGTGAATTGGTAAAAAATTGTCCAATTTCTTTAACAGTTAATAAGGAACCCTCTCTGGGCTTAGACCACTTCTTTGAAAGTACTTTTAACCATTTCTTACCTTTTAAAAAAAGAAAATGTATTTAAAAAAAAAAAAAATTTTTTGAGGATTGGTCGAAGTAACATACATAAAATTTTGCAAGGGTTTTTTCAAAATAAGAAAAAGATACTAATACTTGGAGAATTGTTATGAAATTTTAATAGCATATTAAAAAAGTACAGAAAAACATATTAAGAGTTGATTCTTAACAATATTAATATTATTTTAGAAATTATAGGCGCCGTTCACAATTGCCCCAATTCACAATTACCCCGGTCAACCCTAAACTATAATTGAATTATGTTTCATAACTTGGTAACATCCAATTATGAAAATAATTCGAATTTTGTGGATAGAAGAAACTGTATATGGACTTATATACCTATTTTGTGAATGTAACTAGTATGAACAAATTATGGTTATTGGTTTTATTTCAAAGAAGTATATGGGAAAAGATTTGTATATTATGCAATACTATATTTACGTTTAGTAGGTATATTTAGTTACGGGAAGATTCGCTAAAAAAAATAAAATAAATCTATTTTTTTTCTTCATAATTATTTTCCGTAAGATGTTAAAAATATTTTTCTAAATTTTTATTTTAAAAAAGATTAAAAATCAAAAATTATGGGTATATTAGTGCACGCCCTTTACTATGTAAAATTCAATTTAAATTAAAAACTTTAAATGCTATTTTCTTGAAAGTACATTTTTTGACATCGTTCCTCATGTATCTCAAAAAGTATTTGAGATATCGACATAAATCAAAGTGCACATTATTCCTCGATACCGTCATTTTGGTTCCATAATATATTTTCAAAATGGCAGCTGTTTATAATCTAGAAAAAGCGGTGATTTTTGAAAATTTATTTTCAAAATTCGATTTCTCACTTATTTTATTTCTTAGTTCCTAGTTAATGCCATAACAGTATATATATATTTTCAGAAAATTCTTGATTTTTTTATTTTGGTTCACTGGGGATTTCAGAACGCGAGGAACCATCAAGGTAGAAAAATTTCGCAATGTCGACTCAGCTCATTTTTTTTTTTTTTTGTTAAAAATTTTTGTAATCTCAAGACATGTAGAAACAATATTGCATATTTAGTTTTTTAATAAAATATTTATTTGTCTAAAAGAAAAAAAAATAAATAAATAAAAAAGGTCGATTTTTTATGCTTTTTTGACGAATTTCCCTCTTAATGTATTTAGTGTTAGATTTTTCATTAATGTTAGTCCCAACTCCATACAAACATAATATGAAAGTGGGAAAAATTCATTATTTGATACTTGTATACGTAACCATATGTACCAAGACGATTTTGCCCACCTCTCACTTTATATCAGTTAATTTTCTTGTCGAATTTTTTTTCTAAATCACTCTCGGGAGTATACCCCAAAATTGTAGACATATTTCAAGTCCCACTGTAGTAGAATACACTCAACCAAAATACAATATTTGAAATAACAATCATTCTTTTCATCACAATTCATCAAATAAATACACATCAACACAAATACACAATAGCTCGAAAACCAAGAGAGAAAAAAAAAACATTATAACTACCACTTTACGAGTGACGACCAAATTCGAATAAGAGCCCTCGAATTCGAACAATTTAAATATCCTTTGAAATAATTTTCAATTGGGTGACGTAACTGCACGTTCGTCGAACGTTCAAAATTTATATCCGATAATTCTTTATATGTGTTTCAATGGATTTGTCGATATTATTAACTTAGATTTTGCTTACAATAGTATGCTGGAACGCAAGAAAGAACGCAGCAAGCGGAAGGATTGAGGTAGGGGAGTGTTGCCTTGAATGGACCAATGTTTTCGATGGGTTATTACCTTCGCTAAATACGCGAAAAAGGAGAAATTTAGATTCGCTCAATTAGTAACGATGGCAATTTTAACCGAGACAATGCTCTTTGTGTAATTACTTTAGAAGATTTTGTGTTTGAGTGAATGAATTCTGAAATTTCATTCGAAATATTTACGGTATAGATTAGGAAATTCTGCACCTTTTCAGTTTTTTGCTCAAATTGTTTTGACCGTACTTTTTCAACCGTTAGTCTTTTACCTAATAAAAGAGCTAGAGATCTAAATTGATGAAAGATGAGGTCAAAATTGCTATCAAGACCTTGAGACCCCAAAGTGAGTTAAAAATATACGGTTAAACGAATCTTGACCAAATTTGGCTCAAATATTATTATTGAGAGTCCGGAACAAACTGACTTCAAATTGGATCTAAAATTGAAGCAGATACTCCTAAAACTATCAATACGAGTATCTACAGAAAAATATTAAAATATAAGTATGGCTACAATTCTTGGGCGAGCGAAGTGAAGAACTTTAAAGAATTGATTTTGTAAAGAATTTCAGAATATCTAATTTAAAAGTAAAGTAAGGTCAAAAAGCTAAATGTATCTTGACAAAATTTTGTTCAAATACTATTGAGATCCCGGAAAAATGGACGTGGGTACCTCAAGAAGAACCTAAAATAGAAATATTCTACATAGAGGTCTTAAAGTGTACAAATTGTTCTGTTGAAATATGAATATGATTACTTCAGAGTCGTCTGAAGGACGGAACCAGACACTATAAGTATCTTTGTACAGAATTTGGCCCAGAATTTTATAGCGATGAAACGGAAATATCTGAACTTTACCCTATTAAATGACCCAAATCCTTTTGCTCTTAAAGGAATACGAAAAAAAAAGTACTAAGTGGTCCATTCAAGGCACATCTCCCCTAAAAAGTAGAAGATTTAAATGTGAAAGAATACAAATCTTTTTTTTATCGATAGCTCGTCGAATTGAGTCGAATTGAGTTGTAAATGTGAGAAATAAAAATGTAACAAAGCAACCATTTGGGAACTATTCTTTGTTCGCCGTCCCGTACTCTGCAAAAAAAAAGTTTCTAATTCCATATGATGTATTGTGAATATAAATTTTCTAACCTTTTTTTTTTTTTGTTACCATGAAGCGAAGCCGTGCAACACCGAAGTTGGCTTGTGAGGAAAAACGTTGGGTGAAATAAATGTGCGTGTGTGATTTTGACAGAGTGGGTTAAACAGATCACAATCAACTCCAGTGGCGGTTGGGTCTGACTATGTTATTGTAGAAAATGTCATTCGGGACGAGTTCTGCTTTACGAGTGGGTAGAGAGGGTTATCATAATTTAACTGAAATGTTATTATAATACAGTCACTCTATTGCTTTATATCCCTGTAGAAGAGTAACCTATTGGTTAGAGAAACGATAAATTATGTTAAAGGATTCATATGTACATACATACCAAGGTACAAATTTTTTTGAAATATACAGTGTGTTTACAGAAAAAAATACTATTAGCTACATAAATAGTTCCTACACAGTATAAATAAAAGATTATTACCATAGGAAATAGCGAAACGCACTTTCTATCCTTTTTTGATATAAGTACAAACAATTATGTATGTCCTTTTTTACTTATGTGATTGTATGTGTTTGTACATGTGAGATTGAGGGTTGATAATGGTCATGTTAAATTATATGAACAACTAAAAGCAACTTTCTTCAAAATGAATTGAGCAAACGCGAAATTCATGACAGTATTCAACACGAGAATTTAGATCAACACGACCTATTAGCACCAACCACTGTCGAAATCGAAAATATTAACTGAATTATTATAAAATATTAATAATTATTTATTATTTAACGTATTTTTACATAAGCATTCAAATTATAATAATACTTACAAATTTGCATCAAAATGCACTCAGAAAAAACATAAATTGAAATTTTGTTTTGAATGATTTAAACAAAATTTAGCAGAACAAGAGTTATCACCAGACATTTTAAGCCACCATATAATTAAATACATATCAGAAATATCTTACAGATCACAAAACACACTACAATTACAAGGAAATATCAAAAATAACTGATGACAAGCTTTAAATAAAAAAATTTAATGACAGTTAAAATTCCACTGCAATCGTTGTTAAAAATTTTAGAAAAGTCAGTGGAACTTAGACAAAATTAAATAATTTACATAATTATCAACTGTAAATTTTCACAAAATAATTTGACCTGCAAATTTATTTTTCTAAATTAAATTTACTTTAGTGATGATATTTTCACTGTATTAGTATGCATAATGTTATGCATTATTTAGGTACATAACATGGATAACCCTTTGGAATTTTTGAATTCCAAATGACACTCTTACGTCATCTCGTTTCGTAACTGTTTGTGAAACAATCTATTATTTAAACTGTGGTTCCTACTCTTTACCAGAACTGACTGCGATTACTGTATCAAAACATATACAGTCGGGACTAAAATCACAGTTTCATAGTGAGATAAAAATAATATTTATATTTTCATTTTGGTGAATTTCGATAAAGTTTTACGATGATTTAGAACGAAATTTGTCGGAAACAGCATAGCTTAAAACATAGCTAAATACCGTTCTAAATCATTGTAAAATTTTACTGAAATTCACCAAAAGGTATAAGAGTTATTAAAATTCCACCCTGTATACCAATATAATAATTTGTTTACAGAAAAAAATTAAAATTTTTTTTTTATGTTTTTATATCCGTGTGACCAATACATACGCATTTTTCTTTCTCTCAATCGGAACACCAGTTTTATTAGTTACCCAAAACAAGAGTGTTATATATATATATATATATATATATATATATATATATATATATATATATATATATATATATATATATATATATATATATATATATATATATATATACTATATTCACCGAAGCAATTCCTAAATGCAAACTGAAGCGATATATTCAAGTATTTTAACAGTAGATAATTACCAGTAAAAATAAATAAAGCAACTTTATTAAACTGGATAAGTATTTAAATTTTCACTAAAATTTAGGTTTATTTACTAATCTTGTTTACACGTAAGTTATATGTAGATATTTTAATATTTTGTGCAATATTATAGAATAGTTATGAAATAAAATTAATTAGGAGAATAAAAAGATCCTGCACATAGATACCTAATATCAACAATTTTCTGTTTCTTTTTATGTTTTCACATTCTCTCCTCCACAAGGGATCACTATTTGGCATTCATAGAGTTAATAATTTTTTTTTTGAAAACAATTCTTCATAAAATTATTTTTTTTTTTTAATATCCTTTTGTGTTTTAATAAGAATATTCATTTTTATAATAAAAAACATGACACTAAATAATAAAAAAGGCAAAAAGAAATAAATTTTCAATAGCTTGAATTAAAAATTATTTATATTTGAATAAATAAATTAATAATTCCAACTTCTTCTCGATTCTTTTCCATACTTTCCGCCTTCATTTATTTAATAAAAAATATTTATCATCATTTAATATCTGTCATTTCAAATGACAGATTTTCCATTTAAGAAATAAATATGTTTATTTTCAAATACAAACGGCGTACCTACACAGGCAATGAGGACGAAAAATACGGACAAAAAAAGTAACAAAATATTGTAAAATTATATTTCGAACGTCAAATGTTTTCGCCAACCGGACGTCTGTTCGTGTAATTTATAAATTAAACGAACAGCGGAAAGGAAAAACTGAAGAAAAATAACATCGCGTGCATGATGGGAAATAACAGCGGGCCGCCCGTGCCGCACCGTGGCGTTGTTGAAAGTTTCCGAAAATTAAAATCATGTTGAAAGAGTGAGTTTTAATCATTTCAAAAAATTAGACACGCTTCAAGTGCATGTTGTTTTATTAATAGTCGAGTATTTAATTTTGGAAAATTTTTCCACTGTATTTAATTAAATTTATTATTATGTATCCCGTTAAAAAGGATTCAATTTATTTCGGTGTGAATAATTCGATATTAAGTAATTGTATGGTAATTGTGAAGGAAGAATTTTTTTGTAGGTGTGAGAAGTATTATCTATATAAGGTAACTGCGGGTAATAAGGTCTAGCTAAAGGAAATCTTAAATAAAATGAAAAATACTGCAGATAATCAACTTTTCTATTAATAAATCAACTCCAAAGGTGTCAATCAACCAACAAAAAAAATTAAAATTGAGAATTAAAATATTGGATTAGTAAATATTTAACATTTTTGAAAACTGTGTTCTTAGGCATTATTTTACCATAGTAGGATATTAAGGCCTATTATAAAAAATCAACAAAAAATTACAGAAAACAACAAAAACTAAAATTCTAAACAGTATTTGATAAGAATCTTCGTCATCGTCATCAGAATCCAAGGAATAAACCGTGCGCTAGCAGCTTCTTTTAGTACGCTTAACTGATAGTTGACTAGAATGAATATTTGCTTCAAATGTTAATACCACAAGTAATGAATACGACTTTGGTTAGTTGGCTGTTCATCCTTAATTGTCAGGGATCACTTCCATTGAAATTTCGGACAATATTGAGGGTGTAAAACAGTTTAAGGTAATAGAACTTACGAAATTTGTTTTGGGGTCCCTGAAACCCAAAAGTGACATTCACTAAAATTGTATCGACACAATAACTTTCCACCCAGACATCCTGTTTTTACGATATTTGCTGAACTCTTTGATGAATTCTTCAGTTAGACACATCCGATGCCCGAAACTACAAGAAATGTGTTTTTTTACAAAAATTTGCCAAAATTTTAAGTTTTTTCTTTATACCATAGCAAAAAGCGAAAAAATCAAATAATATATTGTGCAATAAGTGCGGGAAATTGTCGATTGCCCACGAAAGCGAAGTTGAGTGCACGAAGGTAGTGAGTGCGCTCATTCGCTTGAGTGGGGCAATCCCGCACGAGTTGCACATACAATTTTTTATTACGAATTTCACATACTTTTTTCTATTATTATCACTATTTTTGACATTTTTATTACTTTTTAAAATAATATTTTTAAGTGTTCGTTTTTTTTTTCTCAATTAATTATCCTTTAAATTACTTTGTTGATGTGAATTAAATGAAAAATTAAGAGGCGGCTTTACGTGTTTTGATTAAATTTTGCGTGTTTTATTGTCAATTTGCGTGTGGAAAGTTACTTTCCACACACAATAAACTAGGCGGGAAAAGTACAGTGGGCAAACAGCTATTTTGCGTACAGAAATGTGTGTGCCAAGTTAGTACTTCTCCCGCATAAGTAATAAAAAAATACGTTTTTGAACCTTTATCCTATGTAAACGGGTTTTTAAGATTTTTTACGCCCGGAAATTTTCTATGTTATGGCAGGATGCTGCGACCGGGGTATTTAATTTTAAATAATTTTTTGAACCGTGATTGACATCAAATCCACCCCTATACGTAAACAAAAATGAAAATTGTAGATTTGTTACAGATTTAGTCTCTTGCGTCTATATATAATCATTCTAGTCTCTAGATAAACTTTTTGATGTAATTCCCTCGGTTATTGAAATACCACCGGTAAAATTCTTTTGATTTTTGCACGTCCGCAACCAATAAAATGTCCATTTAAATTCCAGTCTCATTTCAAATAAAATTTTATTCACTGTATTCTAATAAAACACAAACAAAAAGGTTCAAATTTTAAATAAATATTAAAAATTCCTTCCCAAAATGGACTGACTATCTATCGTTGCCGTGAGGGTTATTTAATATAATTCTCTATTAATATTGATAAAGAAGAATCAATTTCACCATATTATCCTTTTCGGATATTAAATTCGCCGTGTTATCTACGCCAAAACACACTTCATCGATTTGTGTGGTCTAAAAAGGAACAAAAAAGGATGCAAGAGAAAAAGCACAAAATTCTTTCCTTTGCTTAAGAAAAAAAAATATCAACCATTTTAGAAAATATTTTTTTTTACTTCATCCATACGATTTCGCTTTATCGTTCGTTATCTTTCCCACCAGAATCGGCAAAGCGGTGAAGGGGGGAGGGTAGGGAAGCCGTAAATGGAAAGTGATAAAGTTTTTATTTAGGAAATCAAGTCACGAAAGGTGCGTTATATGCCGGCTCGAACCTTTTTAATATTAGTTGATATAATACGACGTTGCATTCAAAAAGAGAGATCAGAGAACTATACGGGAAAAATTCGCGTTTCAAGTTGTTCAAGTTACTATAGCGATTGTAATGGTCAAATTAATCAAACGGTCACGTGATAGTGTAATTTTGTTTTTCTTTTGGAAATGTTCGTTTCGCATCAAAATTTGGGACAATAGATAATAGATGTATTTTTTAAAGCTTTATTTACCATTGAAAGCTTTTAGAAAAAAAAATGGTTTAATTTATTGATATTAATAGAAAATATATAGTTGTATAAAAATCATGGGGAACCATACGGAGTGTATTTGTGGATTAAGGAGGGGGTAAGGTTAATTCGTACAAAAAAAGGCATGTTTTTGTATTTTTTGTGACGACACAGTTAAAGTCTCTTTATTAAAACTCATGGTACATTAAAGTATGACATTCGAAGAATATTGTGTAAAATTTTCACGAAGAAATATTAAAAAATACAGTAATGGCAGCAATTATTCGGACGTATCTCGGAAAAAAGTAGAATTGCGGTACCCCTCATAACTTGGTGCTGGATCATCCGAAATAAAAAAAATTAAAGTTCATTCGTTAGATAATAGTTTTCCTCAGGCAAGGTTCTCCGAAATTTCAATTTTTCATTTTTTTGGAACACTTAGAAAGGAAAAACACGATTTTTTATGAAAAAAATTGGCTAATTTGTTATTGTAAAATAAAAATTATTAACAAATTTGAAAAAACCTCTTCAGCGTTACCTCGTAAATTACGTACAGAAATAGTGTTCAAAATTTTAAAAGGATCGGTGCTATAGTTTTGAAGTTATGAGGGGCACCGACTCTGAAAACGTGAGCTGTGGGGAAAACGCTTTAAAGTTTTGAACACTTAAAAATTCTTGTATAAAACTGATATAGAATACTTACTGCTAAACTAAATTTTGTACCCTACTCTGACAAAATATACAGTACAGGTATAAACACGTTTGTATTTGCATTGAAATTTCTATAATACAACTGAGAGAGAGAGATATATAGAGAGCGAAACATCTGCCAGGTAACAACAAAAATGCTTAAAACTTCGTCAATTTTGCTCCAATTAATTTGAAATTTTGAGACAATATTCTTGAGATATTATACAGTCAGTTAAAAAAAATAAAAAAAAGCAAAAAAAATTATTTGATACCTTACCCCGTCCTTAAGAGAACTGCATTTGCCTCATTTGAATTTTAATTTCGCAGAATGTACTCAATTTGCAATACAATTCCGTACATAAAAACTTCGGGCACAGCAGGTGGTGAGTAAAAAAGAGTTTCTTATATGTGTTAGCATTCTATGGGCGATTTAAAAACTTTTTTGTCTGAATTTTTCTTCCAGTTGGATTACTGGAAATATAATTGTAATACTTACCAGTGGAGTGGCCGAGCGTGCTTGTGCACTAGCAGCGCTTGCCGACTGGTAGGTCAGGGGTTCGAATCCCGCTTCTGAAGGTCTTCTGCAGTTTCCCTTCACAATTCCAGATGAATATTGGCACCACTTTCCTTGTCCTCCACCCACATCATAAATGTATAATGTAACGAATATAATTTGTAGCGAATAAATAAAGCATACAAATAATGATGTGGGTGGCGTCTGTTATAGACTAAATGGTCTCAAAAACGGACGTTAAACATATTATTTATTTTTATTTATTTTTAATTGAAATACTAGAATAATTGTAATCCTAGAATAATATACAGTCTGTCACACAAGAGCGTCGTCTCCATAGTAAAAAGAAAAATTATTATTTCTCAGAAATGAATAAATCGATTTAAAGTACCTACACAAAAAGCACTATTACGCATCTACTTAGTAAGTTGTCCAGACTTCATTATTGTCTAGAATTTGTTTGGCACCGTTTTGGCATACTTTTTCATTTTTGAATCAAATTTTTGCAATTAAAATAACTGTTTTTATTTTTTTTTTTTTAGTTTGTTTGGTAACATTCTTTTAGCACATTTGATTAACTACACCATAACAATTCCTCCTGGTACCCTTTTTCGTCTCAAAAAATGATAAATTGATCGTTAAAAATCGGCTGACATGAAAAGTTATTCTTTGGTTCCATACAAGCAGCTTATAAACTTATTCATCTTACAATAAACTTCAAAAATACTAAGGACAGTTTGAATATTATAAATTCACTAAACAGTAACTATTACTCATCAAATACGTAAAATACTGTTTTTCTTTTTTTTTTTCCTGTTACTTTTTTGTTTATTGAAGATAATGATGAAAGTTGTTATTCATTTTTTTTTCTACATACTTTTTTGTGTTCATTTTTTTTTTTTTTTTTGTTATAAACAATTCTTTCAAAGCAATTTTTAAAAACATCATTTTTCTTGTATGCTAATTATAATCATTATTTCAAGTTGTTGAAAATTTTCAAGAATTATTTCCGTTATTTATTATTTTTCTACCTTTTTTTTATATCTTTTTTTTACAACAACAAAAAGAAATATATTTAAATAGGCAATGACGATATATATAAAGAAAATATATTATATTTTAACTCTACATCATTATGGTGTTTAATATTCAAGAGATTTGAACTTGGTGCACTAAGAGTTAGAATCGACTCTGGCCTAGAAGTAGTGCAAATTATTGTTCCTAAAAAGATATTTTTTTCATATACGGCAAAATAGGGAAGTCTTGTAGTGTGGATTATGTAATATGTAGCTTTTAACTAAACAAACTGGAGGGGAGAAAAATATCAACAAATAATAGAAAAATAAACGATCAAAGTTTAGCACGGAATAAATGGTTTCCAGCTCGTCTGTGACGTCAAGTCTCCGCATAGTCCCAGCCACTGAATATTTATGCATAATATTTTTCTACTTATTTATGTAAATATTGAATTTATAAAAGATGGAAACATCAAAATTTAATAATATCCCTCACACACTAACAACTTTTAGCTGTGCAACTGTTTAGTTGTTTAGATAATATGCATAGTCCGATTAAAAAGTCATCGAGCCCAATTAAAGAATCAGACAGCACTTCAAATCAGTGTGTTAGTAATCGTTGGCCTTAGTCTCCAGCTACAACTAAACCATTGTTTAACTAAAATGGGTAAGTGTAGCGGTACTCTAAAAGTTTAATAAAAGAGAGCACGTCGATAGGAGAAATGACGTCATACGACTCTACTAAACGGAATAAAATTACAAATGTAAAATGAAACGTTAAAATTTCTTAACATTATTAATTGTTGAGGTATTTTAATTTTACTTTTACACTTTTGTCAAATTTTTATTTTCAATCGTAAAAAATATGATGGGGGTAAAATATACCCGACCATAATAATCGTGTTTCTTTTATACTTCGCACCGTTGAACGGTAAAAGTGATTGAATTGAACTCTCACAATATTTCCAATATTAATTCCTCTCGATAATGTTTCGTCACAATAGTTTGTACATTTTTTGTTTATCTATTTCATAACTCCCCCCCCCCCCCCGCTCTCCTCTGATGGTCTGGAAAAAAATTGCGTCAATCGGAGATGTTTGATTCCCTTTAATAGGACCATTATTGTGACGGTATATTCCGGTACGTCACACCATACAAATGAAAGCTCACATATAGCTATACGCAACTTGAATGGAATTTTCTACAGCCAAGCTCTGCTCCGGAGCTTACAGACTACTGACACCTACTTTAATAAAAAAAAAACATCCCTGCTGTTAAGTAAACATGGGTATAACTATATACTTATACTTTTTATAGAATAACATGATTTACGCTCAGTGTAAGGTATGCTGAATGTGACAAGAAGGTAGTTAGCAAAAAATATCTGTTAGCAAAAAATATCTGTTTAGTATTCCGTACTAAAATTGATAAAACGGACACTGATTAAATTATTCGACGAAAACATTTATTTGGTAAAGAGATTGATTGTGATGATGGTACAATTGAAAACCTGAAGTAGGTAATAATAATAATGTGTTTAATGTCCGTTTTTGAGACCAAATAATCTATAACAGGCGCCACTCACATCATTATTTGTATCTTTATTTATTATTTTTATATTCTCTTTACATTATATATTTATGATGTGGGTGGAGGACAAGGAAAGTGATATGAGGATTAGGATTTAGTAGGTATACCTCTGCATCCATCTTCTTAAGGAACTATACCGATATTCATCTGGAATTGCGAAGGGAAATTGCAGAAAACCTTCACAAGCATAGCCAACCACGGGATTCGAACCTGAACGGCCACCCATATCAAATGATCTAAAAAAAAAGTTGGTTGCTCGACCATTTTAGAAAAAATTAATATTCTTCCAGTTGTTTCTATATTATATTTGAAGTATTGAGAGCAATTCTTAAAAAAAATTATATTGAACCGTTTAAGCGTGGTAGCCATTTTTGTTTTCCAATTTGCGCTGATTTTTGTGATTGCAGCCATTTATGCCAAAGTACATATTTCATAAACCGTTCATCCTAAAAGGTTGAAATAAAAACCATTTTAAAGGTAATAAATGTCTCTTTATATTAAGTGATGCCCATATTTAACCTATTTTCGTCCCTTCCATTAGAAAACTTAACCTGAAGTTGGATATGAAAATTTAGCAAAATTCACTTTTTGAACATTTTTTTTCTTATAGAAGGAATGTTTTAAACCTCGTAGTATTTTTTATGAGAATAGCTGTATACGGGTACAACTACCCATTATGAAACAAATACACACTATTTCAATTGTGAAACTTGTATCCTTTAATTTTCACAAACTTCCGAAAACTGACTTTTTTCCAAATTTTGGAAATTTACGCCCCTGTATCTCTGACGGGGCTGGTGATAAAATTTTGAAATTTCCACAACTTGTACTGCTTTCGGAGTAGATTTATTAAAATAAAAAATCAACTTGTACCTATATTGATCCTTTACAAGAGCCTCAATTTTTATCATTGCCGTTACGAGAAAAATAGGAGTTTTGTAAAGGACTTATATACTTTGAGTTTTTTTGACAACTTATGTCAAACGTTGGAGAGGGGGGGGCGCCATTTTCAAGTTTTAGCCCCTGTTCTAAATAATTGTAGATCCGGGGCTGCCTGAAGTATAAAAAGCTGAATTTTGATTCTGGCAGTTAATTTCAGAGGGTACATTGGAAGAATAGATATGTTAGTTTGTCCAAACCGCTTCGAACTTATCTGTTAGTTCGTCCAAACAGCTTCAAACTGATCTATTAACTGATTCAAACAACTCTGAGCTAATCCAAACCGCTTCGAACTGATTTGTTAACTGATCATAAGAGCTCAACTCTTGGGCTTAAAGCTACTTGGATTCAATTGTCATTTTCAATTCTTGTCAAAATTGAGCTATTTTTTCATATTCAGTAAGGTGGTGGCCAGTACGTTTTTGGACAAAAAACATTTTTTTACGAGGTAAAAAATAAGTTTTGTTCAAAATTTTGAAAATGTTCAAAACACCTTATTGTACGGAACACTGTTTCTGCAAACACGACTTACACTTTACCGATTTTTTCTAGTCGGAAAACGACAATTACATAATATTTGTTAGACTTACACTTTACTATAAAAAATAAAAATTTAAATAATATTTCTTTTTATTGTGAATACCTATAGTTGTTTTATATATAGGGTAATACATAAGCTGCCAAGGTTTCTACTTAATATTAAAAAAAAAAAAAAAAATATTAACATTCAACCGTTTCATAAGATCGTGCTTTAATTACGAAACTAATTACAGTTTTTTTATGCAATATCAGCATGCTTGACTTTAATATTTTTCTTAATAACTTACTTTTTGATAGGAATAATTTTGCCTCAAGAAATGGTTCTTCTTGAGCAGATAATTTAAGCATAAAATTACAAAGTAAGGTCCACAGTTACTTTTCTTAACCGAACGTTTTTTATTTTAAATTTCCGAATTAACTTTGGTACTATGTTACACTAAAAACTGATACAATGTTGACAAAGAATTGTAAAATACTTTTTATATACGTAAAACTGCAAATTTACATTTTCTAATACGTCCGCAAACTTTTGGTATTTGAACATGTTTTATGATGATGATTTATTCTAAAAACGATTTTTGTGTATATACGTATGCAGGTACAGTGGCGACCAAAAGTGAGTGTGCACCCGAAAGTAATGTAGCTAAAAAAAATTTAATTTTTCAAAAGGGCAAAGACCATGCACTCGAAAAACAATTTCTTTGTTTAAGATTTTTTTCTTTTTACTGTTTTAAAGACATGTTTTTTTTTAATCAAAAAATATTAAAACTTTTTATTTTTACTATTAAAATGATGAAGGTTCCTTTCAGAAATATGACTAACTCGACTGATGTGTCTTTTTTAGTCGCTTCACATGTACAATTTTGATCAAATGACTTCGAACCTCTATAATTCGCCACCGGTCTCATCATTCTATCTTTCCATTTACAAGTTTTAAAAGCTTTTATTTAACTTGCTATGTTAGTATGTTGGTTTAGATCAAATCTTGGAATCAAAATTTAGGCAGGTTCTAATTGAGCTAGAGGTTTCAAATTTTGGATACCTATCTAACCTTGATGACAATGCAATATTGTATAATTAGTTTTGTCCTAAATCGTCCCAAAACCAAAATTGTTGATTTTTAGTCCTGTGCAACTTTTTGACATTTCGAATTGTCAAATACTGTCCATTGATTTTACATTGCAATTTTTTGTTTCCATAGTTATATCTGATTAGGGTAAATTAATCGATTAAAATATGGGTAAAAAAATTACTTCTTTAATTATTTTCTTAAATTAATTGTGATCAGATTAAAAAGTAGAAAATAAAGTAAAAAAAATGTTTTTAAAGAAAAAGCTTTTATTTAAAAATGGGCTAAAAAAAATAAAATAACTTTTGAGTGAATGTTTGAAGCAATATGCAACATAATTTGTAAAAGCTTGAGGCATTTAATTAAGTTTGGTAAGTACTGAAAAGTAAAATAGCTACACTTATATCCAAAACAGAAATAATGATGAAAACGCCTCAAGCTTTTACAAATTATGCTGCATATTGCTTCAAACTTCACTCAAAAGTTATTTTATTTTTCTTAACCCATTTTTAAATAAAAGCTTTTTCTTAAAAAACATTTTTTTTTATTTTAATTTATTACAACTTTTAAAAATCTTAGTAAATGTGATTACAAATTACAAAAGTTACAAATTTATATTTTCCTCAAATTAGGCCTTTTGTGGAATTGATTGAATTAAAGCAATTTGGGGTGGACTTTCCATTTTTCCTATCAAAATGATAAAATTTCCTTTTAGAAAATATGACCAACTAAACATAAGTTTTCGTTCGAATGTCTTGAATACGCATGACTTCGAAAACCATTACTATTCGATCATTTTATTCACAATTTTTAACACTTTGAAAAATTTTAAATCAACACTTTCCCCAATTTACGAAAATTTAAAAAAAAATTTTCTCCAAGACGTGTACCCTCACTACTAACTATCACTGTTTGTTGTACATTGTACGAAATTGATACATTGTCGTTCAATTCAATTTTAAAAGTTTTGCAACGCTTTCAAAAACTCTTCAACCATCATAATGTATGCTGTTTGAATGTTGTTGAAATGGTAGAGATACTAAAGTTTATTCGATGTACATCATATATTTTTGGTGATACAGACAGACAGAACAGAAGGACGGACCGGTATTTGTTTGTCACACATCCATATACATATATGTATATATAGGGTGAGTCGTGACGTCTGCCTCAAATTACACTAAGTAATAATTCATGATAAACTAAACAAGAAACCTTAATATACCTTGTAGTCAGGATGTTTAATGGCGAAGAAACTAACTTCTTAAAAAATTTTGACAGCCACTGGCTCACCAGTAACGTTGTATCATATAAGAAACATTTTCACGCACTCAGTATTAATAATCAAATATTAAATAATATACAATGTAATTAAACTTCAAGTTAAAACTAAAAATTACACTAAAACTGTAAAATAAAAAAGATACTCATAAACACGTTGAGAATTGAAATGCTTAACACTTATAAATTACAATGAAAACACAAATATTATATCATAAAAGCACAAAATAATAAAACTAATAATGGATAATAACAAAAAATAATTAATATTACACAAAACAAAAAATTTATACTGAAAAATCTAACCCAAAACCCAAAAACAAAACTAAACTTTTAATATTTGTAAACACTATGCGTCCATATCATAACCATATTTTATAAACAAACGAATAGGTACGTTTCTACGTATTATGTAACATCGTACGGTAAATACCCTAAATGTGCCTAAATACATACAGCACATGCGTACATAGGTACATACAGGTCAATAAATGCGCAAAATGTGTGTGTATGTGCGTTAAATCTCAAATTTATGTGTTTACGCCAGTGGTTCTAAAAAAGTGGTCTCGAAATTTTAACATTAGCTTTTTCGAAAACTAAACACTATAGAAGAAAATCGTATCAGGATTTTTTGTTCAATTTTTTGTGGCCTATCATCAGTTTTAATTTGGGGCTGTCGTTACGGTTCACGCTGTATATGCGGTGGGTTGACAGTTTTTATTTTTGCTGTATTCAGGTTAAAGTATTTTCTATTACTCAAGTAAACAGAATAGTTATCGACGTAAATGTTTAAAGTTGTCAACCAGCTCGCGTCAACAATACTTTTGTTGTTATTACCTATAAATATGTGGGCGGTGGAGGAGGGAGGGGGGTGTTACATATATATGGTATACTTATCGCATTTTGATTCGATGTTAAAAGAACTTTTCGAATCATTCATATCGAGTGACAATACATGTACAAAATATAATCAAGGACAAAAGTATCTAATAGGTCTTTTTATTTTACCCATTTTTTTTTATACGAAGATTCAAGTGTCAGCATTTTTTTGGGGGGGTTTTTGGGGGGCGGGGAGGCAGGCTGGCGGGATTGTTTATCAGATTGACCGTCAAGGGTTTCCAATAATGTCATTTTATAGACAGTACGCAAAAAAATGCTCATGCTTAGATCATGTGTAAACATAAAAATTCAAATGAAAGAACTATTGGGAACTGACATAAGGGCGGGTTTAAAAAACTAATTTATTTAAGGGGTTACGCGGGTTTCGAAACCAATGGCAAAGGGTATTTTCACCAAAATGTTGAGAATGAAAGAGAAACATTTCAACAATAATTCAAAAAACTTTCATCAAGAAACCTGGGAAATTTAGCCGGTGAGACCTGGTTTTCGGAGACGTTTCAAAAAATAGTGGCGTTGTGATGGTTAAGATAACTCTATCGGAAGATAACTTTATCGGAAACTAAAAAATCATATTTTTTCTGTTAATAGGTAAATACAGTTAGCGATTAAACGAAAGATTTAAACAAAATTGAAATTACAATGTTTGGCAGTTTTATACAAAATAGTTCAATTTTTGGTACAATTTTTACTACGTATAGCCTTGTAAAATAATTAGTTGTAATCGAGGGAAAATAAAACCTTCGTTCAATCACTAGTCAATGCTATTTTGAAGAAGATCAATATATTGGTTTTTGATAAATCGTATCCACCGACTTGCAAAATAATGTTTTGAGAAAAATGCGATTCAAGTTTTAGGTAGAGGCTAATCTTCCCCCAACGAGGGGAATTCCCAAAGGCTCTCTCTTCTAGACTTTTACTCCGATTGACTTAGAACTTTGGTGGAATATTATAAACCTTGAGCTCTTGAAACTACTATCGAATTTTTTGACGGATGTACAGTCTCTTAATAAAAGCAAAGATTTTCAAAAATTTTTCAGTTTCTTTATTTTTATTGACAAATCCTATTACACAGAAGTTATCTGCAGGTTTTGTACCAGTCTTGTACCAGGATGAAGACTACTCTTCGCTTACTGTATAAACCAATCATCTTTTTCCCAAAATATCTTTTCACAACATTATCGGTAAGGATTTTGAAGAGAAAAATGTTTTTTGATACATAATACGTATATATAATAATACTTATTTATTTATCCGAAGGGATCGACCATCTTCATTAATGAAAACCTTGATAACAACGACGGCTTTATTCTTAAATTACATGGTATCATTTATAATTACAAGGGATCACTTTATCAATATCGTCGGCTGTCTTATAGATACAAGTGACTATAAGTTATATAATTATTATTAATCAAATATTCGATATTTTCATGAGCTTTCATGTTATTTAATATTTGAATTTTGGGATATGTATAGACCACACTTCTCGAATATTTTAAATAATCACTATTGAAAGGTTTTCGATTATGGATAAATTAGTTAATAAATATTAATAATACTGATCGTAGGACAAATATGCTTTAATAATCTAATAAATATTTCGATAGCCATTCCTGTTGGAATGGTTCGAACGCCGTTCTGAAAATTTCAATATTATTTTATTTATGTATTCAAATATATGCGCCCTTTGGGCGATCGGTATCGGGACTGTAAATTGATTTCGTCTTTCGATCACGTACCCCAACTTATAAAATACGACAAGAAGAAATTAGCCCAATCACATTCTAAACACGATTATAGAGAAACATTAACTATCTTAACGTAGAAAACATGCTTCAAAAGTCATATCATAACATATCGCCTAGTTTTACATTTAATTTTATTGAAAATTTAAAAATGATCGCTTAACAATTACCAGCAAAATAATATTTTTAAACAATTTTGAACCAATTTCAAAAAAAGAGGTTACCACTTCGCAACCTGTTGAAACCGGTGTTATCAACACCGGTTGATCAGTGACCGTCAGTGCTTTCTCCAACATTGTGTCCACTTTAACATATCCAATCATTTTTACTTGCTCCTAAAATCAGGCAATCGACATTGCGTTGGCAATCGTCTCCATACCTACTGACGAACAGTACACATAAATATATCATGATTGAGTTACTGTACATAGATTTTGAGTGATTTGGTACATTTCGGTGATCAACTGTTCCACAAGACCACTTAAAAAAGATAAATAAAAACTTTTTAAGCAAAAAAAATGGGAAGTTTGTGAAAACAGATGTATAAACTGACAGTTTTTAATTAGTAGTAATCTTTACTGTAACATTAAATGTAGTTCAATTAGTTTAGCACCAACTTCAAAAAATTTTAAATTTAGCTTATGTTCTGAACTGTCTGACTGACGCCACTGTATTGCTCCCCCCCCCTCCCAAAAAAAATTTCTGTGATTAAAACGTGCTTATGATACGATACAGTAATAATCTTTTGTCACCACGTTCGGTATAGATGAAAATTAAAACAAGAAAATTATAATTATCATAAAAATTAATAACTACCTTCTGCCTATTATTTGCCTTGAATCGCCATTTTCCCAACAATAATCATATTAAAGCTTTCTGAATATAGTAATCAGTGCGTTTTCACTGACTAAAAAAACATTTAAGCCCAGAAGTCACTGAATACCAGCCAATAGGATATCTGTGTCAGCTTTTGTTCTTAATTCACAACCGGTTAAAATGACTACTCCCTTCTCCCACTCTGTATAATTTAATTCTATGTTACTTCGTCTTCGTTTCTCGAATTTCGAAAAAAGAGATGGTAAAATAAGAAACAATTTTATATATTTTGTCCTTGTCAGTTGCTAAAGTTATTGCTGAAATTAAAATTGTAAATGTAAAATAATTTTCTAGTAAATAATCGTTTAAATGAAGTGAGATGATTTATTTTCATTTTAGGACATAACTGGATAGAAAAAATTTCTGACAATTAATTTTTATGTAGTTTTGATTTTATAAAATATGTTTTTCATTTTATTTTTTTTTAACTTTAAGTTTCTGGGTTTTTTAAAATTTATTTTTCAGGATATCTCTTAACAGAAAATATATTTTTATTTATAATATTAAAAATTTATCAAATACGTAGATACTAAAAAAATTAGAGTTCCATACTCTTTCCTGACGAAGTAATTCCAAATACTTCTGTCGGATCAGTCATAGCTAGGGTTGCCAGCTCTTAAAACCGGACAGATCAGCCAGTTTAGCCGAACATTTGAGTAAAAATGCCGGACACCCTTATTTTTTTAGTCTTAGTATAACACAACTATATTTTTAAAAGTAAAACAAGGCTTTTTTATCAATTACCATAATTTTTCAATATTGTAAATACGTATTCCTTGTACTTGCTAATTGTTATGAATAGAAGTATTTAATATTATACATATAGGTAACGTAAAAGCCCCCATTATGGAACGGTATCTAATACTGGAACAGTTTTGACATTTAGATATAAATGAAGTTATTTCTGAAAGAAACGTCTCATAACAAAAATTATTATTAATAGAATGATTGTTTTTCAATTTAAATTCACCTCGCATTTAATGTCGTCTTAATTAAAGAAATAAATATGTAAATGTCAAAACTGTTCCAGTATTAGATACTGTTCTATAATGAGAGCTTTTACGTTACATAATATAACGTATTTTCAACAAATACAGATTTTTCGGTTAAAAAATTTCGAAATTAAATTTTGAATTTCTTTGCCTATGTGGAAAAAGGATTTAAAATTTTGTGTAACGTAATAGCCAATAACGTCTAGGTATTGTCCAATAAAGCCAGTAGTTGTTCTATTAAGATTTTTTTAAATGAAGTATTAAAATGCCAAATTTAATGTAGAATATTGAGTTTTCGGAAAACTAAAATAACAGTATACATTATAAGTATGTATGGAAAAGATTCAATATTGTATAAAATTTGAATGCTGGGTACAAAACTTCAATTTTACCCCTGTAAATTCACTCAGTTATTACTTAAACAAATTTAAAAAAAAAAAAGGATTTATGAATCAAATTACCGGCGGAGCGAAAACAAATGATACACATGACAAATGTAAAAAAAAAATGGTCAAATTTAAAAAGCCTAACAAAAGCCGGACAGGCCGAACACCGTCTAATTTGGTCGGACACGCAACCAAAAAGCCTGACTGTGTCCGGCTTTATCCGGACGCCTAGCAACCCTAGTCATAGGTATGTAAGTAGCAAAAATGAAAAGTTTACACCAAAATTGCGCTAATCAGCCAACCACGTTAATTAAAATTTTGAGAGACAGGAATTTTTTTAATTTGGTGACGTCATCATCAGTTAAAAACTAGATTAAAATTAAAAGTTAACTAGGATAAAAATTAGATATACAGGGTGGAAAGTAAATAACTCTCATCGTTTGCAGAGGTGACTCTTAGCACCATGTAGACTCTAAATCGACAGAAATTTTTGCGGAATTAACAGTTTGAGAAAGTGGCAAATTAACTGGCTCCACGATGTTTCCAAATTTTACGATGTTTCCAGTACGGCCCTGACTAAATTATGCATACATCTTTTTAATACCAAAGATGCAAAATAATTTTGTTGACAAATATTCAATAAAATTTTGTAAACATGTTTACTTCTAGTTACTATCTGTTGTATGTTGTTTTTAAAAAAAAATAAAATAAAAAAATAATTGATCTTTGAGGGCCCCTTTTTAACCCATATTTAGTATCAAATTTTTTCTATTAAAAACACTTCTGGTTCAAATCACAATATTGAGCCGTACTGTGGGGTGGATTATACATAATAATAAAATTTTCCCCTTAAGGACCCACAAAAATTGGCAAATATTACTTACATGCGTTAGATCTAGCCACTAGTTTCGTAGCGAGGCTTATGTACTTTCCACCCTGTAGAGAGCCATCAGAAAAAAGACTGATAACAAAAATGAAACGTTTACATCCAAATTACCCTAATTTAGACAACTGCTCTAATTCTAATCATTACAGTAAAACTTGCTTTGAAAAATAGGAATTTTTTTAATTTGGTGACGTCATGAAGATTACTGAAGTTTTTCATTACCTTCAAAAAAATATGGAACCCACAATTTAAAGTTCTGCATACCAGCTTAGAGTTAATTTCAATCGCACCTGTATAAGATTATCGGAAAACGGAAAAATTCATAATTTAAATTCTTAAACTTCCCTAATATTTAAACAACAATGACTATTATCGTACTTTTTAGTTAATTTTGTTTGAGAATGTGAACTTTTGTTGTTCTATTCAACCAAAGCATAGATTACAAACGAAAATTTTGAATTAATTGTACCACAAAGGCGTATTTTATTGTACTTACCTACTTATATTATATATTTTATATAATACAAGTTTATAGTGGAGAAAGGTATTCCAAACAATGGCATTTGTTTGTTTAAAACAAATTATTATTATTAATACCTCTGTAAATATTTGATTAATAGTTAAGTAGAAGTATTAAATAGAAGTTTTGTTGTTTTAATAATATATCTGCATGTGAGGACAGAGTGTCTAACAAAGTACACATCATAGATAATGTTTCATTCTTCGATTCTAAGTGTCTTTATTGTTTCCGAGACTATTAAAAGTGCAAAAGTGTGATCATTTTTAAAATTTTTCCCATCCAAAATGAAAGTCTTCATGGGCATTTTTCACATTTAAACTCTCTGAACAATTTTGATTTTGCGCGTGTCTGCCGGGGACCGTCTGTTTGTCTCTCCGTGTGTCCGAAGATTCCACCAAGCGGTGAAACTTTGTTAATGTTTGACCGTTTTTGATGGAATTTTGCAATTTGGTTGATGTTTAGCTCTAAAATCATACAAACATAAAATATTCTAAGGCAATTAAATGCATATTAGAAGTGATTTCAATTGTTTTAATTTTAAAATTTATTTTGATTTATTTTGGTTTCTATATATTTGGTGAATTTTATTAGTCTGAAATGAACAGAAATTAGCTGATAGGTAATAATAATGAATGCAAAGTGAAATTGTTTTTAATATTAATAGAATTGTGTGTTCCTTTATGGTATTGCAAATTTATAAATAATAAACAAATATTTTACTTCGCAAAAATACCACTTTAATTTTGAAACTGTGACAGTATTTACTTTATATACTAATTTTATCTACCTATATTTACTTATGAAGGGGAAGTGATATATGATCTGAAAGTGGAAGGGGTGGGGATGGTAGGAGAATCCGAAAATCAAGAAAAACAAGATTACCGTGTCACACGAGGCAACCAAAGGACAGGAGTTAACAATCTTGGAAGCAATAGAAATAAATAAACATAGCTCCGATCACCTTTTAAATGATTACACCGATATTTACAGTTCAACTTTATTTTCAATATTATAATTTATTTAAATTTTAATTTCTGCTTAAAACTATATTTACTGTAATATTGTCTTTTTGTCCATTTCAAGTTCAATCTTTTGTCACGTGCCTGTTTGTGTTTTGTCACATGTAATGTAATCTTGCTTTCTTGATTTTCGGATTCTCCTACTACCCCCACCCCTTCCACATCACATACCACTTCCCCTTCATAAGTATTGCCGGAGATACACATGCCAGTACCTTGCACACTGGCATACCAGTACCTAGCACGTGCCAGCTACTGTGTCCAAAATGGCATGTGTGTACATTAACTGGCATGCTTGTACCTGGCTTGCAAGTAGTTTGCACAACATTTGATTTTTGTGCCAGTAGAGTGGTAAGTAATGCAGTGCGCATGCGTGGACAGTTCCGCATGCATTTGTGAACGCACGCGACAGCTACGGGCATACCAGTAGCTGGCTAGCGTTGAATGGACCTATGAGTTGTTTTGTAGCTTTTTACTTTTTTGTGTTTTTGAATTTCTGTTTTGTTTTTTTAGTGTTAATTTTACAAGAACTGTAGCCAAAGCCAAAAATTTAAAGTTATTTCCAATTTAATTATGGCTGGGATAGCATCTCGCAAATGAGTATCTTTCTTTTTAATGTTGTTCTCAGTTTTTACAAACAATTATTCAAATTTTCCAGGAAGCTTTCTTAAATGGTTTCTATAACCTCCTATATCTTCCTGTCTCATTTCCATGCTTCCTGTCTCATTTCAATGCTTTCCAGAATTCGCCTCAAACCTTCAGAAATGTTTAAACAAACAGACTTTTTAACAGCACAGACAGTCTGTGACTGGCATGTGTATCCACGCTTGCCTTTTCAGGCCTTGCCAGGAACAGCCATACAAGCTACTTGCATGCTAATTACTTGCAAATGTATCTTCAGTCTACCAGTTGCTGGCATAAGCCAGGAACTGGTACGCCAGCTACTTTCCCAATTTGCTGGCATGTGTATCCTCGGCTTATAGGTAGATTATATACGGCATGTATCGAATGTAATTTTTATTCTGTTTGAAAATGTACTGACGGTTCGAAACAATACTATCCAGTGTCAAAATAAAAGTGGTATTTTTGCGAAGTAAAATCTTTGTTTATTATTTAGTAATTATTTTTATTCAATTTTTAGTGAATAGAAATATTAACTTGAACGTAAGATTACTTTTCTACATAAAATATACATTTATTTTTATTATAATCAGAGAAATAAAACATCAAATGTAAATTCTGTCGATAGTACAACAATATCCTACTGCTCCTATCTGATTTAATACTGAGGAGAAATTAAATAATTTGCACAATATTAAAATATTAGTCACTCAGCAAACCACTAGCATCTATTTCACTTTTACAATCATTACAGATTTCATTACACCCTCACGCAGAGTTACCTTCGCTATAGAAATTTCCATTTAAAGAAATAATTGAATTTTATAGAAAACTAAATATTATGGTCGCAAGCTCAAAAGACCTCCAGAAACTGTGGTGAGGGGAACACAAATTGAATTACACAGGCCAACGACTAAAAAACTTTTTTAATACTTTAACCATATTTTTATGGATTTTAGTGTGCTGAATCTGAAAATAACAATAAAATTGCTGTATCACCCACCATTTCCCTACATTTTACATCATAAACCTTTATATTCAAAAAAGTATAGTTCAGAAAATTAATGCAATCAATATATAATAAAAAACTTTTTTAATACTTTAACCATATTTTTATGGATTTTAGTGTGCTGAATCTGAAAATAACAATAAAATTGCTGTATCACCCACCATTTCCCTACATTTTACATCATAAACCTTTATATTCAAAAAAGTATAGTTCAGAAAATTAATGCAATCAATATAATACTAAATGTGCGAAAGCGAGCGATCCAGTATCTTATAATGAATATAATATCTTATAATTCCAATATCTTTGCTCAAAGTTCCCGCATTTATCAGAAGCAAAGTTACAAGAGGGCGTCTTCATTGGCCCTGATATAAGAAAATGATGTTTGACTCTGAGTTTGAATTACATATAACAGTGAAAGAGAAAAAGGCTTGGATTACTTTCAAGGAAGTTGTTAACAAGTTTTTGGGTAACAAAAAAGACCCAGACTATAATATAACCATTGTATCTAATATGCTTAATCGCTTTAGAAATTTGGAATGTTTAACGAGCTTAAAGATTCATTTTTTAAACAGCCAGCTAGACTACTTTCTGGACAATTTAGGAGCTGTCAGTGAGGAATAAGGAGAACGTTTCCACCAGGATATCAAGATAATGGAAAAACACTATCAGGGACGTTGGAACACTAGGATGATGGGAGATTACTGTTGGTTCTTTCACCGAGAAAGTCAGCAAGCGGCACACAGAAGAAAAAGCCACATCCGAAGCTTCAAAGAAAAGAGAGAAAGAAAATATAAGTCCATGGACTCTTAAAACCTTCATAAAACTTAGTATTAGGAATAAAAATATATTTTATGTGTTAAAATAGTTCTGTTTGTCTTGTACAAGTTATTTTCTTCCCACTCCTATAGAATATTAGCATATTTCATTAAATCTGACATAGCCAAAATGTGACAAAACTGTGGGTGATACAAAATAATGAAACTCAAATTTGGATTCAGCACCCAAAAAAATATAAAGATCACCTATTAACATTAAAAAAGTTTTTTATGACCTTAATTTTGCAGGCCTGTGTTATTTCCATAGTTACCAACCAAACCAAGTAATTATGTGTTTATATGAGTGAGTGAGTAAACTTCTATTTATTAATATGATAGACAAAGATAAATGCAGATGTAGATAAAAAAGTTCTTTTTAGCTTGCGCCCATAATACTTACTTCAGCACTTAAGAGGAGGTCTACTTGAGAGTCGTTAAAAAAAAATCTATTTTTTTTTTTTTTTTTTTGCAGAAGTTGATAGCTAATTATATGTAGAATATGTTCCCAAAGTGATTTTGCTGAAAGTAATTTAAGGGAAGGTTTACTTGAGATTTGATAAAAAAAAATCGATTTTTTTTTTGCCGAAATTGATAGCAAATTATGTGTAGATATGTTCCCAAAGTGATTTTACTGAAAATAATTTAAAAACAAGATTCTTGCACATTAACCGAATCCAGCTTTCTATAAAAAAAAATTCAAAAAACGTAGTTCACGCGATAATGAGTATTAAATATAAAATTTTGAAAATACGTTTCTTTATATATATTTTATAATATCTCGGAACTACATTTTTGGAACTGGAGGACACGATAACTTAAAAACTATTCGATGAATCCTTTTTTTAAATTTTTTATTTTAAAGATAATTCAATTCTTCAGCACCTCTACCTAAGTTCGACACACTTTCAATAATTTTTTTATTTTTAAGTAGACTTTAAAGAGCGAAAAATAAGATAAAAATCGTAATCAAAATTTCAAACATCCGCCATTTTTTTTTCTTTCAGCAATTTATTGATATTATAGGTAGAGGTGCCGTACTCTTCATATATTTTATAAATCTTTTTTGTTTTTGGATTTCGGTGGTTTATTACCGGCGCTAGGATGTCCGCCAACAAGGCATTGGATTTTCGGATCGTCACACTGCAGTATCTATAAAATGGACAATTTTTTATATTTTTTCTTGAAATTTTTTTTTTTTTTTGGATAGTCTAATACTTAATAAATATGTGTACAAAATTTGAAATTGATATTTACTTCCGTTCTTGAGAAAACAATTCTAGAAAAATACATAATTTTTAAGGACTCTCGAGTAAACCTGCCCTTAAAAACATTTTGGTACATATGATTCATACTTTAACGGACACACTGTATTTGAAACACATTATAAAGGTACCCATTATTATATAAGTTTAGTATTTCCACCCCAACCATGAATGATAAGAACAATAAGAATCACGTACGTACCGACATAATATATTTACGGTTTAAACAAAATTTCATTTGTGGTTCACTTTCAAAATTCTAAATTATAAAGTTAAAAACAAATTTACAACTTGGGTGCGTTGGTCGATGAAAATTACATATTTGACCGTAGTTGTTGTAGATACCAAACTTAAAGTATTTATAAAATACGGATAAAATTTTTCCACATTCCAATCTTTGGCCTAAAAGTAAAAACAAAATCTGTGGAATGAAATTTTACAAAATTAAAAATCTGTTGACCTCAAACACGTAAGAAATGTTTCACAGGCACTCGATAACATTTGAAATTAATTTGAAATTAAAAATATATACAGTATAGCACCGTTAATGGAAACATCAGTTTAGAAAATTTTTTGAGAGCATCATATTGGTCAACATCACTTTTGGAAATTTGCATCAAAAATGTCAAGTACATAAATATTAAATCCATGAGCAATAGACCATGACGCATGATTTTATCAAAAGAAACAAATAAATATACCGCTAATAGTAGTGACAAACAACAACAGACCTCAAAGCGTGGGAATATTGATTTTAATTATTGTACATAGAATGTTTATCTATATGTATTCTGTCCTGTGGCGGTTTTTATCACACGTAAAATTTAAACAAAATTATTTCAAAGCAGATTAATAAAACGACAAATGAAAAAATATATTCTGAGATAAAAAATTTTTAATTCTTCACTTCTTTTTTTCTTTTATTAATATTTAAAAAAACATAATTTTAATTCAAAACATAATCTTATGATATTTGTGAATCGCCCCTCGTCAAAAAGCATCACTTTTGTCAAACACCACTTATGGAGACTACTTTTTCTTGCCAAAACTGGTGCTCTACTGTAACTGCGTCTCGCATTAAAGAGAGGATGTGTTCGATTGATTGTCGGACTGGAGTGGCACTTGAACGAACGGTCGGTAGCCTAATTGGTAAAGCGGTTGACTAGCAACCAAGAGATCCGGGTTCGAGTCCCAGCCGATCCAGTTTGACAATTTCTCTAACACTATGTGAATTTTAATTAATGTAAGAAAGGCATAATATTTACTGTCTGGCCCATCCGAATATTTCGGTGTTTTCTATTCGTTTCATGAAATTGAATCTGGAATGTTTTACTGAACCGTACTGTATAATTATCCCAAAGTGCGGCTTGTGGATCAAATGCGGCTAGCCAAAATGTGTGCCCAAAAGTTTCTTTTTAGCTCTAATTTAGTCAAAAATGGAAAAAGCAGAATTGAAAATCTATATGAATGGTTCTAAATTTCATGCTTCTAGCAACAAAATTACAATTTTTGGAACTTTAAATTCATATACTTGATAACATCATCATGTTCAATTTTCTATGTTTTTAATTAATATCTACAAAAATGTTATGAATCAGATCGGTTGGTAAACTTGGAGTAATCTGAGTGTCAAAATTTAATCCTTCTAGTAAAAAGGACCAAGTTCGTTCAAAAACCGTGACTTTTTTTCCCGAATGTGATATTTCTGTTAGATTATATCCCTATTATCAATTTGTAAATAAGAAGATCAGTCAAAAATCGGTCTATAATCAACCGGTCCAAAACAAATCTTTATACGTAAGTAACTGTGCTTTTGCGCCTTTCCTTATTTTAACATTTTTTCTTGACTCGCCAATTATTTTGGTATTTACAGTTTGGGTCATCGCTACAGAACTGTGGGAACCCCTGTTCCTCCTCGCATAATATATAGACGTAGATATGTTTTCATAAAGATGGCTTATATATATACAAGGTGGTCCAGAATTATGTACCGTAATTGCTAGAGCTGGTAGTACGTTCAAAAATAATGCTACCTGTTCATGTACACTTTTTTACAAAACTCAATAATAAGGGAGATACAACTCTGTAAAGGGGTGAAACGAAAACCATTATTTCTTAAATATTTTCCAAACGCTTTTGAATAACGGATTGATATTTTAGGGGTACTTATTTTGCGTTAGAAAGATTAAATTTATGTCAACACTTATTCCACCACCCATGACTGGGGGGTGGTTTTGAGAGGTAGGTGTGAGTTATCACGTCTTTTTTTTTTAACTTGCAATTATTTAAACAAAATCCTTGATAATATGATTCCTCAGACAATTTCACGCAAAAAAGGTATACTTGTTACATTTCGATAAATATTACCGTTTTCGAGTAATTTAGAGTAGAAGTATCTATTTCCAAATTATCCCCTAATCATAAGTGATGGAATAATTGATACCATAAATTTAATTATCTTAATGTTCATACGCACCCCTAGATTATGAATCAAGTACTCAAAAGCGCCCAAAATTGCTTTTAAAAGAATAAGTTAATTTCGTCCCACCCCTCTACATTTTGCCCCTCTGCTTTATCTCCCTTATTATTGAGTTTTGGAAAAAAGTGTAGATGAAAAGATACCATTATTTTTGAACATACTGTCAGCTCCAGCAATTACGGTACATAATTCTGGACCACCCTGTATATATATATGTCAAAAATAAACTTACCGGTGAAATTCTATTCTTTCTGCTTTTTTCCAATCGAAATTTTACATTCGTAAGCAGAACAAGTTGCCATAATATTTCCTTCAAAAGGGTGTAATAAAAAGGCAATTTAAAAAGTGGAAGTAGCTTTTTTGATACAACATTGCTAACACAAATATGGCTGATTAAGTGATTATGTTTCAATTTTACTTTTAATATCTAAGATATTTTAGACAAAGAAATAATAATATTGGTACTTTACATGTTATTTATAATACTTTTTGTCCCTTTTTAACGTATGCGTAATATAAATTATTTGTCCTTTCCTACTATTACATATTCTAAAGGTACTGTTACACCTAACATCTAGATGTTATAAAATTATAATTTTACAGGGGTGTGACTTAAATTTTAGTGTAATCGTAGGTGTAATATACTTAAAATCTAGATTTTATAACATCTAGATGTTATAAAATTATAATTTTAATAGTAGAAATTTTTCTACTTTTTCAATTGAAATTAACCCCCACCTAAAAATCAAAATGACGAAAACTAAAAAATTTCATGTACAAAAGTGACAGATGCAGCAAATGTATATCAAAATCTATTTTTAATGAACATTATTGATAAAAAAAAATTTACTACATAACATTACTGATGAAAACTACTAACATTATTGATGAAAAAATTTACTACATAACATTATTGATAAAAATTACTAACATTATTGATGAAAAAATAAATTCTAACTTGAAATTTAGTACCAGGTTAAATTGTACAATGACCATGAACGTTTCTTAAAACTGCCTTTTTATTTTTTTAAGGGGGGAGTTAACGCCAGAAACGGCTAATAAACTAATTTTTTTCGAATCTCGTTTTTTATTTTTATTTCGTTCTGTGGTTCTTTACAGACACGGTAATATATAAAACATGGCCAAAAAAATTTTTTTTTATGTAGAAAAATATTTATTTGTGAGCCGCTGCACAGCCAAGTTGCTGCTCCTTTGCAGATAACGCTTGCCACCCCTCGCGATTTGATCAGTAATACTTAAGTTTGGCGTGTGTACACGAGTTATAGTATGCACTGAGATAATGTTCTTTTATTTGTATGCCTTTGTAAACGTTTTAATAAACAGTGAGTAAACCGCTTCTTTTGTTATTATTTTTGTTTTTTACCGTTTCCCGAAAATTGTGTTTTTCCCGACAAGGAAAATCATTTCTCAAGTTCTAGAAAAGATAGAGACTTATTTTTTTTTTATTTCGTTCATAAACATATTGCGCATAAAGTGGAATATGCTTTTTCCGTTTGGACAATTGTAACTATTTTTAAACATTTTTTTTAATAAAAAATTGGGTTTTATAATTTTTAGAACTTTGGAATTACAATTTTATAGTTAATTTTTAAAATTACCTGCAACCCATACTCAGCTTTATGGACAGGTCCTTTAAAAATAAAATAATGAAAAAATATTTAAAAAATATTCATTACTTTTTGAAATATGGTGTTCCTTGTAAACGCTTAAAAATTTGTGATAAAGCCCCCCCCCCCCCAGGGAAGAGTAATGAATGTTTCAAAAACAAAATTTTCTATCTGAAACCATCCCTAATTTGAAAACAATTTCAACAAGCAAGATAATCATAAATAAAGAAGCTGCTTTTTTATTTGAACTCCTCCCTTAATTAAGTGTATTAATATAATAGCATTAGTAATATGCAGCAAATAAGTTTTTTTCTCTAAAGTGACATTTCGCGCCATTTTTTTTTATTATATTAAGTAGTCGTTTTTTCAGTAGGTTATAATCGGCATAGTCGGCTTATAAAATCTAGATGTTAGGTGGAACACCTCGTAAAAAATAATTTTACTATAAAATTATCATTTTAAACTAAAATTATAATTTTATAAAATCTAGATGTTAGGTGGAACAGTAGATTAATATCACAGACTGACCTATTGAAGAAACAAATGATAATCATTCAACAAACAAGTTACAATCGCCTCTGACACAAAATATTTAAATGATATCTCAATAAGTTTTCCAATTCTGATATACGAAATAATGAAAATGTCAAAATGTTATTTAGATTTCAGTCCAATAATATGACATAATGCCACATCAGAATACAATATAGTCAAATCGGGTGGGGGGCAGAAATGAAGCAGAACTGCTGTAAACCACAGAATGGATATTGAGTGAATATTATGAAATATAAATTGACAAATATCAAACAAATAATTGTTTATAAACTTGAAATTTACCATTTTCGGATATTATAATAATCAATTTATGTGTGATGAAATTATACACTGCACCATGGGCCTAAAATACAATGTAAAGATTTATTCGTGTAATTGTTGAAGTAATGCTCCAAAAGCCGTTTAAGAAGTTGCACAGTAATCAATAAACAGTATCAGTATATCAGTATTCAAAACTTTAAAGGTGTGTTTTTCGAAACCGCATTTCTTTAACAAACTTACTGAAAGTTTAGACAAAATGTTAAAATTAAATTCTCTAGGGAAGTGCCTAAGATTCTTTTAGAGACTTTTCCAATTATTATAGTATATTAATGACTTTATTTCGGAAAATTTCAATATGTTTTTTTAAAATACCGCCACATTTTCTCCACTCTTAAAATGATTTCGTTCCTCAAAGATTAATAATTTCTTTCACTGCCATGTATAACAATTGTATGTTGATCTGGTAAAAATAATAAAATATATATTCACAAAAAAAAAAATAATTTCTTTGGTTTTATTTTGTTTGAACCCAAAAAATATTTCTTTGAATCAAAGAAACATTTTCTTTGATTGAAAGAAAAAATAAATAAATTTTCAATCTTTTAATAAAGCAATCTTTTTGAGAGTGTTCACATCAATTATTATTTTTATTACTTTGAACAATTAAAATACGATTGAAGGGGACAAGAAAAGAGCTTTATAACCACAATTTCACAAATTTTACCGTCGACAAAATATTACTTGTTAATTACTACATATAAATAAAAATATTATTGCTTTTTCCATAATATGTGCGCATTTTATTGCATTAAAATTGCATCCTCAAACACCATAAATGTATTACTGTGACATTATTATACTCAAATATATGTGAAGTGTATATCTATTCGATTTTTCAAATCCCCCAGAGAAATAAAAATGTAAATAAGACACAAGCGGATGACTCTATTTCCGTTATCGATGGTATTTCAAAAGTATGTATCTATGTGAACAAATGAATAAAACAATTGAAAAAAATATATGCATCTGTTTTTAGGATTCTAAAGGAAAATCTCGGAAAGCCTTGTAGTTTCAATAAATCCGGCTTTGAATTCTCCAGCTTTAGAACAAATGTAGATTTTAATTAGAGGAGGCTGGGGCAAGATGTTTTTTTTTTTTTTTATTATGTGTGACGATACAGTACAAAATACGCAACAAAGACATATCACACACGACAGATGCAAATTGATTTATTTGAAATCGCAGAAATTTCCATTTGAAACTTTTCGAATTTTTTCGTCGCGTAAATTTAAAACTTTTTTTTATTACGTCGAAATTTTTGCGAAATATTGAACTTCAAAATTTATATGTTTATTTAAATTATCACGTAATTGATCCTTAGTTTTATTTTGATTTAAAGAACTATTCCTTTAACTACAGAAAAAAGTAACTCTTTTGTATAATAAAATATTTCTTTATTTCAGAAATAGTATACTGTACAATAAGTGAGAAAAATGGCTTACTTCTCACGAATATATAAGCAACAATTCATATGAGTGAGAAATAAGCTTTTCTCACGTATTTTACACTATACTTTTTCTACGAGAACATTTTTTTCGTAAAATTTACGTTAATATTTATTTAAATAAAGAGTAAATTTTTTTATTAATTTATGTCAGCTGTAAGTTGTTTTTTGTAAATTTTTGCCAATGCATACTTTGAAATTATGGAAACAAAAATCAATAACCAACATAATATGTGTGCATATTTTCAGAATTATTTATACAGGGTGTAAAACAAATAACTCTCGTCCTTTTGTGGGGTGACACATAGCACCCTGTATACACTAAAACCGCAGGAATTTTTTCGGAATTAACAGTCGCGTCACCCCTCAAAAGGATAAGAGTTATTTCCTTTGCATCCTGTATATAATATATATACTCACATACATATATTATTTCCTTTGCACCCTGTAAATATATGTATATATGTTCGTATCTATTATATACAGGGTGTAAAGGAAATAACTCTTCTCCTTTTGAGGGTTGACGCGACTGTTAATTCCGAAAAAATTCCTGCGGTTTTAGTGACTACAGGGTGCTATGAGTCACACCACAAAAGGACGAGAGTTATTTGTTTTACACCCTGTATAGAGTTTAAGTACAAAATAATATAGGTATTGTTTGTTACTATGTTAAACCGTGAGAAATTATTTCGTACGCTATTCTCGCACGGTGTGGGCAATTGTTAATTTTTACATATAGTTACCCGTGCGTAAAATGTTACTTTTAATAGTAGGAGTAGCAAAAATATATTTTTTGTTTCAAATAAATATTTTTTTGATTCGGAGAAAACAAAATTAAAGAACTTGATAAGAATTCGTAAACAGTGTACAAAAGTGATTTAGATTTTATTCCGAAAGCTTTAAAACACTTTAGCCATTGAGGAACCCTGAATTAATTCGTATCCAACACTGAACTGAACAAGTGAAACACGGATAAAAGTGTCTATGCTTCAAAAAATTGGAGGTTTCGCAAATTAATTTAAAATTTTCGTAAGTTTGCACATTTAATATTCAGGAACACAGTTATTCCTATTCAAGTAAATATATAAGCACAAGTTTAATAAAGTTGAATTTCTTTTTTAAATAGTTAATTCATTATTTGATTACACTTCTAAACTTAATTTTATAAAAACTTTCTTAATAACGGAAGTTTATTAATTGGCGTATTCCAATTGAAACTATATATCGCTAAACTCGTTTAGTTCGATTTTAAATTAAAAAACCAAATCGAAATACTTAATCAAATCGAAAATTGATCAGTAAAAATTTCAACTTCCAATCTACACTCGAACGATTAAAATATTAATATAAAACTTTTGCGAAACAAAACACGAAAACTCTTATTCGAAGGAAATACGAGTTCGAAAAGTAATGAAAATATTTTAAAAGAATCAAGAAATGGTAGACTTTGCAATAAGTTTGACATATATATATATATATATATATATATATATATATATATATATATATATATATATATATATATATATATATATATATATATTTATTTCAAAGTTTCCGATTACGTTGTTGTTTGAATATTATGGTAAAGAAAAAAGTTTTTTTCGAAGTTGAAAATCCAATGAAAATTCATTGGAATGTAAAATTCAAATATATAATTTTCCGTAAAATTATTAAAATACATAAATAAAGCCTCTGTATAATATATTTTTTTTTATATTTATTCTTTTGTTTGAGTTAAAAAAATTTTAAAATTTATTGTAGCCAGCTACCGTGAGCTGGATTTCAAAAATATTTATTTAATTTAGCTAAATTTGTTATAATCAAAAGTTTTTAAAATTTTTCAGTATAATTAGACAGGTAAAAATCAGCCATTTTTCACCTAAGATCAACCCTGACGAGAGGGTAGGGTAGTCGGGGTTGCAGCTCCGGGGCCTGAGCATGAAGAAGGAACCCGTAGCAATCGGTAGGGGGGCCGAGAAAAAGTAAAACGAGCTTTTTTCTTGCTCATCACTTTTTTTTTGAGGGGGAAATTTTAAACAGTGTGTTTTCTCCCCTATCTCAGCATGTACATAGTATTTTCACCATAGAATTATTATAGGAAGGAATTATTTAGGAAAATTTTGTGGCAATTTCCTAATGGGTTTCCGCATCAGCCATGATATTCATTCGTCAAAATAGTTTTCCCAAATTTTTTTTATATCTAAATAAGGTGATGCGAGACCCTAAATCGCACACTTTACACACCCCTTGCACTACCTATACGGTTTCTTGCATATTACTAACTGTCAGTATTCAAGTACGGACAAACTGCACTTTCAAAGCGATTCTTTTTTTAATTAACTTTTTTGATTTTTTTCCTTTTAATCAAAAAAATATTTTATTGTTTCATAGAATATGTTTTCTTAATTCAAAGAAAACTTTTGTGCTTTAAAAAAAATATTTTTTAATTCAAAGAAATATTTTTTTGAATTACAAAATATTTTTTTGATCCAAAGAAATATTATCTTTGAAATACTTTCGGTGAACTTTTTTCTTGTTTCAAAGAATATATTTTCTTAATTCAAACAAAAGTTTTTTTTTGTTTCAAAAAAAAAAAAAAAAAATATATAAATATTTTTTAATGTAAAGAAATACTGGTTTTGAATTAACAAAATATTTTTTGATCCAAAGAAATATTTTCTTTAAAACTAAAAAATATTTTTTCGTTTAGTTTAATTTCAAAATGATTTCTTTGTTCAAAGATTAAAAATTTTGTTAATTTTTTTTTTTCGTTGAATCAAAAAAACATTTTTTAGTTTCAAAGAAAATATTTCTTTGATTCAAACGAAAAAAAATTAACAAAATTTCTAATCTTTAAACAAAGAAATTAGTTTAAGGGTAAACATTTTAAAATTAAACTCCATAAGTTTTAATACCATTTCAATATTATATTCATTTCTTTTCAATAAATCCCCAGATCTAATTTTATTAACATAACTACATATTCTTTTACCATCACAAATCAAATGACTTTTTTCTCTGTTTGTTTCATTTCATATATAGAATTTTTTTTATATTACCTAAATTTACAACAGAATAAAATAGGCAATAAACAAGTTTATAGCCGCAGCCAATGATCATATATTATTACATTGGACTGTTACAGAACATCAGAGAGGCAAACTAAATCGACTGTAAATAAGTGAACTGTGACCGAATGATTAGTTTGTTTTTAGTCGAATTACTGCCTCTCAAGCCGCGCCACCCCCTACATGCCCGAATATGCCCAGTACTCTGGATTTTCATCTGTACGTTTTATCGAAAATATAAATACGTACACGATAATAGAAGTATCTGTATCGGTATATAAAAACGAGATTGAATTATATCAAATTAAAAAAAAACTCGGCAAATGCGTGTTGGGTACGCATAAATTTAAGACTCCTCAGCAGTTAGTCTTTACAGCACAAAAAATAAAATATTTGGTATTTAATTAAGTGAAATTTTTAACGTTCCAACAAGAACCTGAGTTTAATTCGTCCATGAATGTTGTAGTATAGGAAATAGTTATATTTGAAGTTTAATATTTCACAAATTAGGTTTAAAGTGGTTAAAAGAAGCTAATCTTCATTTTAAAAACTCTTTCTGGAAGTGGAATGTGGAATCATTTCCAGAGTTACTTGCGAAAAACCAAAACTTGACCGAGATAATTTTAGTTTTTGTAAATTTTTCGAATTTTTTGGATTAATAATTTAAAAATTACACAATAGTGGGACAGATAGACTCCTCTTTGAAGCTCAGTATTTCACAAACGAAGCTCAAAAATGAAAAGTTACAACTTCTTTCTAACGATTTTCCCACACGATGTGGTATGTGTAAAAAATTTTCATACGGGAAAGTAACTCAAGAAATTTTTTTAAAAAATTTTCCTTTATTTTTTCCCATGTATACTGATTTGCCACCTATAACATATATATGCAAAATTTCATTCTCATATGCCGAAACATCTAAGAATTACGGGCGTATGACAGATGGATAGGTTTAATTTTGAGATATTTCTTTGGAACCCTAATGAAGATCGAATTGTATCATTTTTATACAATAAAACCTCTAAGCAATAAATAACAATATTGAAATTGTAAAAAATGTTGATTATTTGTTGAAAATTTTCTAGTAAAAGATGTTTTACTGTAGTTGTATAGGATTTTGTACAGCATGAATATCCATTTTTTTCTTTCAAATAAATATAAAAATCTTTTTTATATATAAATCCAACACATGTTTTTTACATTATTAATAATAAATATACTATATGTAATATAGCTTACAGAATTAGCTTTTTATTTCTACAGCTTTTTTATATATAGGTATATATATAGAAAAAAACACAGCCGTAGCTTTAATGATGATTTGTGAGTCTAAAACAAAATATATATATAAATTCTCACGTGAAATTATATTTAAAAACCCCTGAACTATAGTTCGCACCTATGCGATATGAATGCGATTATTCCGAAAAGCAAAATAAAATTTTTTTGCAAAAAAATCGTAAAATATTTTGTACTACCAAACATCAGGTTCCTATCGAAATTCATAAAACTTGAAATGTTTATTCAAAATCCGACTACATGTTTTTTTAACCCTCAAGCTCATGACTCAATTTTTTTACCTTCAAACTCATGACTGGGGTTCAAATGCACCCCATTGTTTTCTTGATAATAAGTCGGTTTTATGAGTAATAAACCGACATTATTGTACACCATTCTCTTCCTTTTTTCATAGGGAAGAGAATAGTATGCATAGAATCTAATTTTAAGCAAATTCAGGTCATAAAAAAC